>JAHDVE020006717.1:0-557426 GCA_022606495.2 Halesus radiatus
TAACCACAAAGTGACTGCTTTCTATCAAAAAAAAAAAAAAAATGTGTGTTTTTTTCATTATGTTTTTAGATGTATCTAAATAAAAATAATAACAAAAAATTTATCTTTTTTTTATGTCATCTTACCATATTTTATGCTACAGAACGAATTATTTTTTTTTAACATGTATTGTTATGGGAAAACGCGTTTCACATAACGAACTTTTCGCATAACGAACTTGCTCCTGGAACGAATTAAGTTCGTTGTGTGAGGCACCACTGTATTTCTCTTTGTTTGAAGCTTGCAATGCTTCAGAGCACTCGGCAAGGTGAACGTACTCACAAAGGGCCTATGCCGTTACCTCTTTCACCCGGAGGCTGATTCAAGAAACGCTTTTCATTGATTTTGTATGGGTCCGATTTAAATATTATAAAATAATTTTATTAATCGTTTTCTCGACGGGCATAAGCCAACGGATTAGCTAATATATCAATGAGGATATGTGTAAATGTCTTTACCCGCCTTTGACATATTATTCTAATGTTTACACCAAAAGCGACTGAACTGCACAACGATTCTGTATGTAACATAATATGTGTTATCAAATTATTTTTCGAATACTGCGTTCAAAGAGGTCAAACAAAGTGATGGGAGAGAAAATGTAGGGAAATATAAAATAATTTTTTTTTTTATAACAAATCGTATTTAAAAATGTTATTACTAAGTTCTGCAAGTATTTTTAAGTTTAAGTTAAGTTTTTTTTTTATATTGTGACAGCTATTTCGGCGTTCAAAAGCATTTTCAAACTGTTGTTAGGCCACATTGAGATAACTTTTTTTTATTTGATCTTGTTAACACCCTACACAATTAAATTTTTTTACGTTATTTGAAATGATTTATTAATTTCGTTTCGGTGAAACCCGATTTACTCAGAAAATAATTGTGATAATTAAAATTATTTATTGTGTGAGGTACTTACAACTGAAATCTGTTTTTTCCGCTTTCTGTGATGGAAGGTTTTTATTAATTGTTTTTTGAATGACATAAATGCTATTTAAGAAAAGGAATTTAAATGTGTTTGTCAAACCCCTTAACAATTTTAAGGAATTACATTGTTTAGGTTTCGTGAAAATACTAAGAAGTGGAGAATAGTTAAATTTTCTTATTTTATTTATTAACATTATTTTCGGATCATTTGTTCTTTTGTTTATCTCTAGTTGTTGCAAAATATTTTTATCAAAAATCCTATCTTTCTAAATGTAAGGATTTAGAGATGTCCTTTGAGTTTTGAAACATGAAAGTACAAAACAAATTTTGTACAATAAAAACTAATTTCTTGTTAGATAGCAATATGATATTACTAAATAAAAATAATGCCTCCAGTATCAAGAACACTTCCTTAAACATTTATTTAAAAAACGTGAATTTTAACAATTTCTTAATAATTGCCATTTTTCTAGTTACTATACATTAATTGTAAGCTATCGATATGTTCTTTGAATCTAGTTGAAATGGCCATTACCGTCTGGGATGTAGGCAGCGATACATTCGGTGTGATTACATTTTAATTCATATATGTCACTATTATAAGGATTAGAATGTGAGATTTTTAAACTTGTTCTATATTTTTATTATTGTTTCAAAAACTTTATTTAAACCACATATTTTGAATGTTTTAAAATGACTTTGAACGCCAAAACAGAAAAACTTAATACTTGCAGAATTTAATAATAACATTAATAAATTCGGTTTACTTTTCTTTTTTTTTAATCAGTGGAGTTCTACGAATTAAACACAATAACAACGAATAGGGAAATAAGAAGGTTGAGGAGTACCTGGATATTAAGATATAATCGCTAATATCGATGACCATTGCAAATCAAGTATTCGATTCTGAACTTAAGTCTCTTGCCAGAGCAATACTAAAAGTTTATTCATGCTAGAACGAATGCATTAGTATTACATATAACTTTATTTGAGTTATACGGTATAATAACTATATTTATATATATATGTACATATATAGGTAAACATATCTGTATACATTTTTTTGATCTTTTGGAGACAAAATGTAATGGATAACCTTTAAAAATTTAAGTCATTGGGGATTAAAAATACATAAATTTATACTGTAACTTATCTGCTTCAATTTTATCTGCCCAAATATTATATCCTGTTTAAAATTAACTAATTTTAAGAACAATCTGTACTATTAAAATCTAACTGATTAAACATGGCCAAGATCGCCCTTGATGGGTGAAAGCAAGAAAATAACAACAACAAAAAACCTTTAAAGGTAAAATGTCACAAAAATTAAAACTATACAAGATCTTTATAAGCTTCTAATTCTTCGGATGCCATCTCCTATCGGAGGTTGGCTCTAATCATGACAATATTTATGGGCATCATCATCATCCCAGGGTGCGATTTGGTCTCCTCCACAAATGTTCTCCACTGGCTGCGGTCCCTCGCCCCCAGTCCTCATGCCTTCCCGTTCTTCTCCGATCCTCTTCCACACAGTCCGTCCATTCCTTCCTCGGACTGCCTCTGAAACGTTTTTACTGTATCTTGCCATTATTTATGCATGTCCAGCAGTCACAGTCTTTAAAACCTATAGAATTTTACGATGGTCTCATGAACAATTAGATTTTCGAGTTCGTAATTCATTTTATTTCCGATTTTTTTTTAGCATTAACTCCACAACGGAGGCCCTGACGAAAAACAAAGTCCCTCGGACACCATTTCATCTTTGAGTATGTTGTGTGGAGGGTCTTTTAAGGAAAAGAAAGAGTAGAAGTTCGGTTAAGGAAAAAGGTATGAGGGGTGGGTAAGAATCTGTAGGTCAGTATGTTCAGGAGAAACGGGCGTATTAATCCATCTCTCCCACTGCGGTGCAAGGCGATGGGTTTAGAAAGTCCGCACCCAAGACCTGGACAAACCTCACTTCATGAACCCGGACACCCCTGCTAAGTCACCGAACGTATCGAACCTTGTGGCAAAGGTGTTGCACATACCCGCCTCCCAAATCGATCCATTGTCAAGCACAGGTCCAAGGATTACTCTAGGGCACCCACAAAGTCACAATGTTTTCATTTTTAGGACCATCGGTAGTATTAATTAATTTTTTTCAAGTTTTATCAAGAATCGTGGTCGCCCTAGCGGAACCAGTAAACCGTCAATTTATTTTCAATGTATGCAGATCACCGCATTAGTAACTCATTACTGGAAGGGATAGGCAGTGCGACTTCGGCGCCACACCTGTCTGTTTAAAAACAAGTAACTACTTACCTGTTACATTTGTAAATGGTTATTTTGCCGATTATAAAAAGATTTATGTTACTATTCAGTAACGAAACTTAGTTTGAAATGAAGTTTGATGACCAGATTCAATTTTTTTGTTTACATCAACTACACACAGGAGGCCCCTCTCCACTCCGAGTGGGGATGCCATAGTCCGACTGGCTCCAGGCAGTTGAGAGCAGTTGGGACTATTTGTATAGTATTCACAAATCAAACTTTCCTATTACTAATACAAAAACATAGAGCTTTACTAAAATGATTTTTTTTAATTAAAAAACCTTTGTAACTTTTTTCGACTTTTTTATTTTCGACCGTGCCGGTTTCGCCATATCACGGGCATCGTCAGACAGGCACAATTAAAAATAAATCTATGGTATATATAGCATCGATGTCATTAGTGAGTTCCCCTGCTTTCTAATATTGTTTTTATTTATGACTTGAAATCTGTTTTATTGCTGACGGTACTGTTTACTATAATGTTTTTAAAAACTGCTTTCTGGTTGGTTTATTACCCTCTGGAAGACGAATTATATTCTCTTTGTTTACTGAAACTATGGGTTTTTAAAAAATTATATTAATTATGATAGGGTCGAAAAAAAAATAAATGGAAAAAAGTTACAACGGTTTTTTAATTAAAAAAAAATCATTTTAATATGGAATTCCATCACGAATTGACAGTTTCAAAAATAGAAATAATAGACCCTTATATTATGAATTCATAATATGTTATATTAAATGTAAAATAACAATAAACACAATAATCATAATTCATCATTCCAACGTGAAATTATTAGGGTGAGAAAGAAATAGTTACAGATGTGATGATTTTTCAACAATTTTAATTGAATTATTGAGTCACCTTCTTTGCTGCAATTCATATTAATATTCCTTGCGTAGACTCAATGAATTGCTTTTCCTCAATCAACACTCCGCTAATTATAAGTACCATTTTCCACTGTCCAAAATGTCGAGAATTGTTAACTCAATCCAGGGCATTAAAATTTTTAGTACCAGTCTAAATATGTATGACCAGTCTTTACTTAAATAAACTTCGACGAATATCGTTTAATATGTCTAATATCGTGGACTCTACAAAAAATCTTATTCAGGCATGAACTTGAATGCTCTTTCAAATGTAAATTGTTGTCCTAATTTTGTCATTGCTTTATTCGTGTATTATGTATGTGTTTTTTTTTCTATAGCTCTTGTTTTTCTCATTTCGTGTTGCATGTTTTTTTTGTAATTGGACGATGTTCCGTTAATATAAAAATAAAATAAATTAAAAATCTGCCTCAGTCCGTCTGGTGAAGGTCGCCCAGGCCTGGTTGTGGTTTTAGTTTCCGCTGTACTGCCACATAACATAAGATGTTCATTGTACTGTACAAGATACCTACTGGTCAGTGGCGTGCACAGGGTTTTTAATCGGGGTAGGCAATAGGTAAAACAGCGAATTAATTGATATTTTTAAAAAATCGCTAATAAGCTGCTGGCTTTACCGGATATTGGTTGGGATTACCTGTCACGTCAAATATCCAAATAACCGCCTCATTTATGCATATTACAAGCCAATTACTGGATTACGTTACATTAATTGCTTTTTTTAAACGCATAATTGCATGCAATAAAGCAAACAAAATATGATTACCATTTTGTTAGCAAAGTGTTACAAATTAACACGTTGATTGCCGACCTAAAAAGCTTGATTTAATGAGATGGCCGACCTGAAAAGTTGATATCATGAGTTGGACGACCTGAAAAGCTTGATTTAATGAGATGGCCGACCTGAAAAG
Organism: Halesus radiatus; assembly: GCA_022606495.2. Classification (NCBI taxonomy): domain Eukaryota; kingdom Metazoa; phylum Arthropoda; class Insecta; order Trichoptera; family Limnephilidae; genus Halesus; species Halesus radiatus. The sequence continues at coordinate 5,070 of JAHDVE020006717.1, forward strand.
TTGATATCATGAGTTGGCCGACCTGAAAAGGTTGATTTAATGAGATGGCCGACCTGAAAAGCTTGATTTAATGAGATGGCCGATCTGAAAAGTTGATATCATGAGTTGGCCGACCTGAAAAGCTTGATTTAATGAGATGACCGACCTGATAAGTTGATATCATTAGTTGGCGAACCTGAAAAGCTTGATTTAATGAGATGGCCGACCTGAAAAGTTGATATCATGAGTTGGCCGACCTGAAAAGCTTGATTTAATGAGATGGCCGACCTGAAATGCTTGATTTAGTGAGATGACCGACCTGAATAGCTTGATTTCATGAGATGGCCGACCAGAAAAGTTGATATCATGAGTTGGCCGACCTGAAAATCTTGATTTAATGAGATGGCCGACCTGAAAAGTTGATATCATGAGTTGACCGACCTGAAAAGCTTGATGTATAGAGATGGCCGACCTGAAAAGCTTGATTTAATGAGATGGCCGACCTGAAAAACTGTTATTTTTTTTTAAATTTGTTTTAATGTGCTTAAATAACTTTGTATGGTGTGTCTTTTAGTTTTAATATTATCTAAGTAGGTTTTACATAAGTTAAATATTTATCACTCGGTATCGCGTGATCGGCCATACATAACACAATTATTGTCCAGAGCTCATACAAATCTATCGGGAAGAAACACGCGGTAACGCGTGATCGGCCATCGGCTGACTCGCCGGATCACGCGTATACGCGTGATCGGCAATCAACGTGTTAATAGAGTTACCAACAGATGGTACCAATTTATACTTTTGTGATTTGTTCCGAAAGGCACAGCCGTTTTCGACACTAACAAAAACGATTCTTCCCTTGAATGCGCATTATGCACACACGTGCCTTGTTTGTGTAGAATACAGTCCACTGAATGTGAAAAGTGCGTCATTGTACTGTACTGTACTGTCATAATTAGTTCCTGCTTTTAGCATGTTATAATAGGGCTGAAGGTGTGGCGCTGGCAGAGCTGCAATTCGTAACTGTAACTTATTTTTTAAAGTGTTTATTTCTTGGAATAATTTCATAAATTCTATTATTATTTATATTTGAAAGTGAGTAAGGTAGGGTGGGCAGTGCTTATGTGGATGTATTATGGAATGCACGCCTCTGCCGCTGGTGCTGTAAGTGTTGTCGACATTGGACAGTGGATTGGACGGTGGATAGGACAGTGGACTGGACAGCCTCAGTCAGTCGAGATTCATCACGAAATAACGGGGCAAGTGCTCAAACCGTATGTACTTCACTAATGGGTTTTATTTCTCAGTGGAAGAATTCAAACGGGGCCGGTTTATCAAGCAGAATGGCAAACTCCAGTGAAAAAAATATATTTAACAGAACAACAAACTTTCCCCAGGAGTACGCAGATAGAATAAGTTTTTCTATAGCGCCTAAAGTCGTCTCTTAGTGAGTAAATCACCTCAAGGGTCCTTAACATTTTCTTGTTAAAGTTTGTGGCCCTTTTTAAATGGAAATGTTTTTATACTTTTCTTAAAGGTTTTGAAATTGCTTTCTGACCTCAAAAAATGAAAGATCATTCCAAGAATGTGAATCCAGTACATTGAAAGCTCTGTCACAAAATTTAGCTGCATTCGTACAAAAAGGTTCAACCAGTCTGTTCGAGACGCATCAGACTTGGGCGATTTGAGCGTGAATTGTCTCTGAATAAGATTGTCCCTCACGCAGAGATCAGTCAAGTATGATGGTGCCAGCCCGTGCAGTGCCTGCGATGGACCACCACACAACTTGCTTCATTCATATTCCTACATCTTCTCGTACATACCTAACTTACATAACCCAACACAGGTATTTAATTAGCTTAGCTCTAATTGATTCCGAATGAAATATATTATAATTTCTTCAAACGATTGGTATTCATTTTGTGGCGTCATTATTAATAGATGAATTAAATAATTTACTTTGTATTCACCACTTTTTTAATATACATGTTTCGAAAGCGATGTTTTCTTTATCAGGAGTATATAGAATACTAAAAATAATAATGTCAAGTATAGACTTGTTCAGAAAGAATGTTTTTAGTGATGATTTAAATAGAAGTAGGGTGTATTTGTTTGACGTTACGTGGAAAGTTGTCATATAATTTAATTCCCATGTATATAGTAAGGTCCTTTTTGAAATATTTTTTTGTTGGCTTGTGGTATTAGGTTTTCTGTTAATCTAATCGTGTGTTTATGTGTTGAGAGTTTTAGTGGAAACCTGTCTGGAGATGACCGTACTAACAGACAGAACTCCATTATATATATCAGTAATCGTTTTTAAATCACAAAAATAATGTGAAAATCGCCGAAAAACGACGCGAACCAGGTCCCTACTAATTACCAAATAAATTTATTATTATAATAAGTTTACACGAAGATGTTTGCAAGTGCAGAGCCTTTGAAAAACCCAGCCATGTGATCTAACTGTACCCGCCAGTATTTATGAGTCCAGCGCATTTTCTTTTGTTCCCTGCTATGAAACCAGACCACGGCAGTGGCTCGGCTTAATTCGATCGTCCCAAGTCTTAGCCTACAAGCAAAGCTGGGCCAAATGCCATTTAACAGGTTGGCCACTGGCCATGGCGGTCAACTGTAGCCGTATTCACTTGCTAATTTTTTTAAACCTGGAATGGGAGTGTTTTAAATTAGCCCATTAAGAGGGACGACTGCGTTGCCTGTTTCGTACATAACGTAATTTTGGATTTGAGGCCAAAATATCATTCCAAACTGAATATACATTATTTTTAATTAAAGGTTTAGTAAATATCTAGTACAGATAGTCGTATTTTATTTATTTGTTATTATTTATTTATTTTAAATTATGAAGTATATGCCATAATTTTTTTTTTCATAATTTTAGAGGCAACTTAGAAAATCATTATTTTTTTTTTTTTTATTTATTTATCATATTTTCTATGTAAATTGGTGGTTTTTAATTAAATTTAAAGTCCACCATAATGCCTATATTAATATTTTTTTTTAAAATTTTATATTACATTATATTTTCAAAGCAGATGGGGTAAAACTTTATTTTAATCAACGTTAGCCCCCGAATTATTGTTCAAGGTCGCGAAAAATCAATTCCTTTAATGGCCTATATTTCATAATGTAAAACAAAAATAAATAAATTACTTCTCATCCGTAATAGATATTTACTATACTTTTTGATGAGAAAAATATCATTAGGTTTAGGTGAGTATTTTGGCCTAAAATCCAACATTAAGTTTTGTATGAAACAGGCCGCGCAGCCGTTCCTCTTAACAGAAACGAGAAATAGATTTTACTCCCATTTTAAATTTTGCATTTTTCGTCTATCCCTGATTAATCTTTGTCCTTTGGAGTAATAAATATTGCAATCACTCATAATAAACAAGTTTACTGTCCTTGTTCTACCAGTATTTCAATGGAAGATGCTCTGAGGATCTGGCGTCATTGATTCTTTGGCACCGGTGCACAGACGGGAAACATACCAAAGTGGATCCAAAATTTGTACACAGTTGATATTTGTCACATGAGAACGATTTTCCGGCCTCTGTGTTTCCTCCCTCCTACAACATGGGTCTCTTTAAGACACATGTTCAGTTCTTCCTCTCTTCGATAAAACCCCCCACACAGCATCCTTAATGATGACATAGGCCCTTCGGAAATGTGTTTTCCTCAGGGCATCCTGTGTAGAGTAAAAAAAAATTTTTAAAGGTAGGTGTTGAAGTACCTGGCTATTCAGATCTGGTCACCAAACACGGCCAAAGCCATTTCAGGCAACTTTTCGATTCTGAATGATAGTCTTTTTTATGATAACTGAAATAATAATAATAATTTTATTATGTATATATATATATATATATACATATACGTAGATTGAATATATTTTTTTTTATTTATATTAAATCCATTCTTGGAGGATATTTTTAGGGAAAGGAGGAAGAGGAAAAGGGGTGGGTAGAAATCTGGGGGTCAGTGTGTTCAGGAGTAACGGACAAATTAATTCATCCATCCACCATCCTTTCATAAAGGCGATACTTAGAGAATCAACCAATAACGGATGATTGCAACCTCCGACAAAAGAGGGCACTAGAGAAGAATATTCCTTAAATATAATGTGGTAGGCCAGTTCACCCCCAAGGAGCTGGTTGGATGGCTGGGTGGATGAGGGGGATGTGGGGTGGGGAGGGGGGGTGGGAGGTGTAGATGGAGGTGTAGTAGGTAGACATATGTGTGAAGAGACGGCTTGGCTAACCTACTTCTCGGCGCACTTTCTTCCAGCTGACGTCAGGCGTGGGTGACGTCAAGTAGGAGGCCGCAATCCAAAGTTGGCAAATATTTTACCATTAAAATTTATTACTCTGGTAAGAAACCATGAAACCTTATTGAGGACGACCTTCGTACCAGTACGGTGAGTTATTTAAGAGTGACAGATACTTTTAGTATCGCCCTGGTAAAAGACAAACATTCACAATCTGCCGCGTCGCTTGAAATGGATTTAGCCGTGTTTATTGACTAGATCTTAAAAGTCAACTTTTCTCTTTATATTCTACTCCCCCCCCCCCACTATCTACAGCCTCACAATATACCCAATTAGAAATTTCGCATTCTTATTAACTCCGGACGGTTGTAACTTTATAGGGGACATATAAACTTTTTATTTTAATCTTATTTTTGTGGAGTTTAGTATAAATTACGAAATTACATATACTTCTTAGGCCGCTCGCTGACGGTCCGGTAAGAAGTCGACATAAACCTCATGCATGATATCGGCAGCCCGCTGTGCTGCGTATTTCTATGGGCGCCACCTCGAGACGCGGGGGGAAGCGGGAGCAGTGCGACGCACTTCTAGTATACGGCAAGCGGTACGAGGTTTCAGTAGATTCTCGATATTATCGCGTCACCACCGAGATCACTTCTGGAACTTTTATTAACAATATCATTTATTTAGTTGAATATCGCTTTTAAAATATTCTTACAAATATATTAATTATGCACATCAATAATATCGTGAACAAATATAAAATTCTACAATCTCGTAATCACTTGATTCACTCGACTAAGTGCGAAATGCGGGACGGTAAAATGGGAATCTGCAATACCGACAGTTTAATGGCTACAAATATATTGACATCTGCAGACCCGTGTGCGAGTCCGCGGGGCGAAACATCAAACACGCATTTTTGTTCCACTCGGTTTAAGTCGATTTCAGCGAGCGAGTAAGCGAGCGGCCTTATTATTAGATAAGTGAATACTTGCACCGACGCATGTAGCCAAAATTCAACCTCTTTTTTTGCTTTTGTTACATAACTTAAATTACCGTAAGTTAGAATTATCATTATTATTATGTACGATTCCCTTTATTCTGAAAATCGGGTAACGTAGAAAAAAAACATAAAATAAGGCCACTGAAATACCTCAAAATTAAATAATTCAAAATAAGTAAATCCTCCATGCTGAGGAACATTTAAACCACAAATTCTGTATTGATTTTGCATGTTCACCATTTGTTTGTTCTCTCCAGACATCGAACCGCTGTATTTGAGGGAAGTTACACCTATTACTCAACAAAACTTTGGAATGAAATACCACTGTTTATTCGAAGGCAGACATCGCTGCAGTGCTTCAAGAAGTTCTGCAGCGAATGGTTACTGACTCCATAGTTAGCCGCACACCATAATTGATAAATTATAAATAGATACTTGTGATCATGATTTCGTAAAAAAAAATGAAAAAATTTTGATATTTATAGATTTAAAATACTTTTTATATTTATCATTATTTTTTTTATATTTAAGTTTAAAGAATTTATTTTACTTTAACTTTTTTTAATTTTTGTAGGCACTGCTGAAAATATCCTGCACTTCGGGTTCCGGAATGTATAGGTGAACAGTGACCTTTTTGTCAATTACTAAAAGTAAAATTATATGTGAAAATAAAATATGTACAACAACAACTTATGGACAAATAAACGTTTTTTTTATTGTTACCATGTAGGTACTGCAAAACAAAACAGTACGTCACCATTAAAATAATCGACAAGTATATTCATTTATTATATATTTAAAACCATTTGTATTATAAAAATAGTATTTAACCGAATTGAACGACCCTGGTGGCGTGGAAACAAAGTCAAAACTGAACTTCATATAACCTTCCCACCGCCGCAGTTCAAGGCGCCAAGTCAAAGAGATCAAACTCATTATTTTTTTCCCATTAAAAGTAAAAATCAAACATTGCTCTTGCAATCATCGATTTAATCGTCAACACAACGAAAATACTTATTTACAAGTATATACTATATATAAACATTTATATAAAGAAACTTACGAATAACCTTTGACGGCCTCCATTGTTAAGTGGTTACGATCCTCGGCAAATCCCAGCGTGCGTAAGTAAATTTTATTTGATTAATTTGTGTTATTTCACAATTTATTCATTTAAAATAACGTTTGATATATTTGCGACACGTTCCATGGTGATAAATACTTTTAGTATCGCCCCGGTGAAAGACAACCATTCAGAATAGAAACCTTCCTAGAAATGGCTTTAGCCGTGTTTGGTGACCAGATCTGAATAGCCAGGTACTTCCCCACTTTTTTCTTCCCTATCTCCTTCCCCTCCCCACTACCTTCAGCCTCACAACATAACCCAATTCGGGTTGCAATATTCTCACTGGCTCCAGACGGTTGGGAACAGTCGGGACTCTTGTGCGTTACCTATTCACATAAAAAAATAAAATATTTTATTTCGTCCTAATGCCATAATTACCGGCGCAAAACGTTATTGTACAAAAAAATTTTTTTTAAAGAAATTCAAATGATTACGAATAACTTGACAATATTTTAAAATCTCCTACTACAATCAGAGTAAGCGGAAGATGTTGCTTGTGTCGTGATGAAGGACTAATCCAGTCGAGAAATTGAACCCACTACATCTGGGTGAGACCCAAACTGACCGGTCAATGATCATAAATGGAGGACTATTGTGCTTCACCACAAGTTAAAATTTTTCAAAATATTTTTATATCAGAAACCACTGTGAACCGACTTCGAATAAGACGAAATTTAACAAATAACAAAACTAGCAATAATGCTTCTCATTTTTATAACGGTATTTTTGTTGGGGAATTTAAAAATAAACCGCAGGACCTAAATAGATCAAGATTTTTTATTTAAACTGTAAATTGAATATTAAAAATAAGTTCGCAGGTATTTGTTTTAGTAGTAAAACATTCCAGTGACAATTTGGACGTACTAATATCGCGTATTATCATACTTAAACTACTTATAACTGTGAGAATGTCAAGATTTGTAAAATAATCTCACAAGAAAGAAATTTAATAATAAAAAAGATAATAATGAATATATCCACCTACACATTTACCTAGCATAGTAACACTTTGCCTTTATACCTCATATTACCATTCAAATTACAATTTCTCTATTTTACTCCGAGAAGATTAACCAACTAAAAAAAATATTCCAGCACTTCTCCACTGTGTATAACGGACTTCATTCAGATCAGATACATCTAAATCCTATCATATTGTTAATCGCGCTTTTTGCAGAGGTGTGTTAGTTTTACCGGGTGTTTTGTTAAGTTGCGTAGTGGTTGAGGCTAGAATGAAAGGAGTGAAGTTGTGCACATGATCTTCAAGAGACAGTGGTCTTTTGGAGTCTGATCGAACGGGTAGAACGGGTTTCGCGCTTGGTGCTTCACGCATTGAAGTCTAGTAATATTTTTTTGATTAATTTTCAAGTTTGATAAATGTGTTGATAAAGTGAAAAATAATACGCGAGAGTGTAAGTTTACACGTGTTTTTTGAGGATTTTGGTTTAAAACAAACACGTTTATGTTTTCTGAAGAATATTCTCTAGTTTGCTAAAAAATCTCTAATAAAATATGTGTGATTTGAAGACATTATGTTTATGTGATATTGCAAACAGTGTTTTTGTGTTTTGAAGATGTTTTGAAGATTTTTTCAGGGAATATAAAAACATTAAAAAAATAAACTCAAATCTAGCGCTCGGTACCTACCTAATTTAAAATTTATTTAATTTATTTTTTATAACTTATTGAAGTTTGTAAACCTCATTGTAGTATTTTAATAATTGAAGAAGATAATATTAACACATCCCAAATGAACCACAAAACCGAAAAAACAACAGAAAATAAAAAGATTTCAGTCGCATCTGGGACTCGAACCCAGGACCTCTACCTATCCGGGGTAACCGCTTAACCAACTTAGCTAATGAGACCAGTTCAATTTTCGTCATTTAGGCCGATATCATATTTCAAGTTCAAGATTTGTTAATATTATCCTCCATATCCGCAATCATCATAAGGATAGCAGCCATGAGATTTATAATATATATGAGATTTATAATATATATAAGATATATGAGATTTATAAAAATGGAGGATAATATTAACAAATCTTAAACTTGAAGTATGATATCGGTCTAAATGACGTAAATTGAACTGGTCTCATTAGCTAAGTTGGTTAAGCGGTTACCCCGGATAGGTAGAGGTCCTGGGTTCGAGTCCCAGATGCGACTGAAATCTTTTTAATTTCTGTTGTTTTTCGGTTTCGTGGTTCATTTGGGATGTGTTAATATTATCTTCTTCAATGATTAAAATGTTAAAATTTATTTAATTTAAATCATCATTTTAATATTGAATAATACATATCTTTAGGTATCGTTTTCGATGCTGGTTTTTGTTTAATTATTTACGTGATTACATATCTATAATCAGACGTACTTGTTATGTAGCAAAATTTGAACTATTTTTTTTTTAAATAAGTCTAATGATTAATTTTTTTCATAACTAATTTAATGACTTAATTATATTAATTTTCATACGTATCGTATTGTGAATTATTGGTATACAGTGCCAGGGAACATTTCTCCATCTTCCCGTGTCAACTGTGCCGATGGCAATCTTATATTTAAGCCCACTCACTAAGGTAATGGAGGGAATAAAATGGATTTTGTGCGGAGACGGGGGATCTGTGCTGGGAGTCCAGCGGCCGAGGATGGATATAGAGGGATTCGAGTTCGATTCTAATTTGGAGTAAAAAGTTTTGGCTAAATCTATTATATGTTTTTGGAGTGGAGGAATAAATTATGTGAAATTAAATTATAAGTAATGGTAGATAATCTAAATTTTCTAGATTGACAGTGTCATGCAATGATGACTTTCTGGGTAATTTTTACGTTATACAACACAAAGCTCTCATCTTCCTGGAAACAGTGATATTATTATGTCCCCACTTAACGGAATGTTGTAAGGATGCAAAAAGGAGTGTAAGGAGATTTAGTAGATGTTATTTGAGAATTCCCTGGCTATTAGAGTCTACTCACATAGCTAAATCTTTTTTTTTTAACTAAAACATAATATTATGATTATTACCGCTATTTGATTCCTCAATTAGTTGAATAACATTAAATGCACGTGTCTTTGAGAAAGAAATAAATATTACCTAAAGCTACACTTTGTTTTAAAGGAAATCATTAAAAAAATATGTTTAAATTATAAGATTATTTTAAAAAATAACATCATTTGTTGATCTAGTGCATTTGTTGATCTAGAGCATTATATGTAAAAAAATTATAGGAATCTAACACATAATATTGCAATTCACCCTTTGGGGGTATTTTTGGCCCTCGTTTCAATATATGAAAACGGGGGAGGCGATATTATTTTTAAATATTTATGAAGATAGGTAAATTTTAAAATAATATGGAAAATTCGAGTCGAGCCGGACTTAAAAGAGATAACGAACTAAGAAACTAACCATCACATCGTTTCTCCACAGGGATAGGACAGAGGACGGAGCGCCAAACAACTCGGTCTTGGCACACCTTCCTTGTTTCATTCATATTAATACATCGTCTCATATATACTCTTCACTCTTGATATGGCCCGACTCAAGGATTCACTTGATCGTCCTATGTCTTCCCCATTCTTCGGTCGTCCGCTCTACATTCCCAAACCATCCAAGCGTCCGTTTCTTAGCCTTACTCATTACACTTACATGTCTTCGATTCTTTTCAAACCTCAACATTTTTCAGACTGTCGTACATGGTTTAAACACACACACCGCCTCAGGGATCTCATTTTAATATTTTCTTAAAAGATGTGAAATTGTGAATGGACGTGAAACAATTTTAAATAAGTCTAGGAGTAAACTGTTAATTTCCTTTAAAATGGTGGCTAAATTTGTATGTTTAATTAATAATTTAGACAGGTGAGTCGAAGAACTTAGAAGTTAAGAAGCCAACCTTGCGTTACTTTTATCGGTGGATTTGACAGTTAGCGCTAGTGAAATGTGCAATACATACAGCCACTATTTTATGGCATCTTTTCCCGCAACTTTCGTTAACATACAGCATGATTCATCATACACAATATTGTAAGTGTTTTTTATTAATTTTAAAACCGCGCAAGAGTCCCAACTGTTCGGAGCCAGTAGGACTATGGCATATCTAGTTAGATTGTCTCCTAAAACGGAATTATTTGGAAATATATCATATTAATTAGAGCATGCTGAGTACCTACCCGCCGAAGATATAAGTCGTCAAAATTTTCATAATCTCGCCAGCTATCACGATTTATAAAATAACTGGCGCGGCCATAAATATCAGAGGCGCTGCAGTATCCGTTGCTGCCATTCGAATTGTGAATTGTACTGAATTGTGACTCGTTTTTGGATATATCTAAAAACTAATTAAATATTATATTTTAATTAAATTAGGAGACAAGCGTATTTTGTGGGAGTTGGGAAAGGGAGGAATATTGGAAGAGGAAGGTTGGGTAGGTTAGTACCTAGCTATTTAGATCTAGTCACCAAACGCGTCTGAAATCATTTCAAACAACATTTCAATTTTAAATGGTAGTCTTTCACCAGGGCGATACCGAGAGTATCCTCAACAGATATATTTATTTAAGAGGGAAACTCCGCATAAGTGGCATACCCTCGCCCATTTTGGAACTCCCAGGGCTAACCGGATGGAGTGTATAGTATTTATACGTAAGGTTAACTCTTCCTTACCGGTACTGTCAACTTATTTGACATACCTCTAATTATTTCAATGTAAATATACTAAACACAGAGTTCATATGTTGGCTGTTCCTCAGCAATACATTTATGTATTGTTTTTTTTTATACATTTCATTGCCTGCAACCTGGGCGTTTATTGGCATATAATTTGATAAGGATAAATGTACTTTACCCGTCTCACTAGACGATGTTCTGAGACGGATAATATACAAGTATTCATAGAACACGACAGAAAAAAATGTCACAGAGTGGTGCGATAGTGCAGAAGAGGGGTACGGGGTTTTGCTCTCTGTGCCACCATGAGCGGTCGTCATTCGTCAATAGTAGCCGGCGGTCTGCCGGCAGTAATGGACGCATCATGCGTATTATGCGTAGCCGATAATTTTTCATCGTTTTCAGCAATCATACTTCTATGTAACTTTATATCAAACTTATAAATGTGTACCCTGTGCACTGAGCACGCAGCACCGGAGCTTGGATGATTTTCTGCCACCAAAAAGGAAGAATTCTGAATTAAGTGCACTTTGGGTGAAAAATGTCACTTTGTTGAATAATTCAATGAGAAAATTTTGAAATCTTTACTTTGAAAGTTGAATAATTTATTTATTTTTTAATCTAATACGCACAAGAGTCCCAGCTCCTCCCAATCGTCTGAAATCAATGAGAATATACCATCCCCATTTGGGGTATGTTGTGAGGCTGAAGGTAGTGGGGAAGGGAAGGAGATGGGGAAGAAAGAAGGTGGGGAAGTATCTGGCTATTCAGATCTGGTCACCAAACATGGCTTAAGCCATTTCAAGCAACGTTTCGATTCTGAATGGTAGTATATCACCAGGGCGATACTGTAAATATCTCCCGCTCTGGAACGTACCGCAAATATACCACACGGTATTTTAATGAATAAATTGTGAAACAACACAAATTAATCGAATAAATTTTAATTGCGCGCGCCGAGATTTGAACCCGCGACCTGCGGATTCGTAGCCGAGGATTGTAAACACTCAACCACGGAGGCTTTCGTCCAGTCCATAATAAAGCGCTCTATAGTTAGTCGGTTGGTTGGTCATGATACCATCTAAAGCAGCTGTTAGGCGTTAGACCAGATTCAACTTCTGGAGAAAGGCTTTAGAATTTCAGTTGCTAGCCAAGTCGGGAGAAAACATTTTCCATCTCTTTGAAAATTTTCTTTTCTATGAATTACATATTGTTAGGTAGATGGCCTTTTGCTTAAATTAATAAATATTTTTTTAATTCTTAAATGATGGAAGGTTAGTACAATTTCAAATCCTATAAAATATAATATAGAAATCAAATCGGTTTTTTTCATTAGATTTCGCAATAACAATACGTGTGACTAGTGACGTAACTCGTATGGGAGAGAAGAAAATACCCGAACACATCTGTTAGCTTCAGCTGACCTCGAAATACTAAACGAGATGACGCAGGAACAAACTTAACGTATACGAATGTTTTGTGGGTTCCGGATATAGCTTTTTTTGTACCTGAACGTACGGAATACGGCTTGTTGCGTTCGGGCGATAATATAGCGGCCGTATCACGTACGTTCATATGGGAAGGGCGGTTAATACAGTAATAGTGTTCAATAAAAGAAAATCTTGAAACATTTTTAAACAGAATGAAAAATAATTGATGTCAGGCTCTGTAGACAAAGGAATCCTGCAATCACTGCCATCCCCTATTGACAGATCTGGTAATGATGCTGATTTCACGTCGTTTTTAATCAATTGTCTTGTTTTTATTTGAATGTCGCACAAGAGTTCCAGCTGCTCCCGACTGTCCAATATATATCTATGATTTGAAATGCATACCACATGGTAGAACAGACGTGTTGGCTCAGCACAGCATGAAAAGGGGTAAGGTGCAACTAAATAGCATCTCTCTTGATATTTTCAACACAAACCTTGAAGATTTCAAAAGAAATCCTAAAGATGTACTTTAATTCCTATCATTCTGTATAATTTCATATTGAGATTACACTTTACTGCTTTGTTCATTTATAACATATATATATATAGTAAATGGACCCAGTCTGTTTGTTAAACACAATGAAAAATAATAATAATAATGGTAAAAACTCTAATAATATTAATGATATATTATGATGCTTAATGGATTAGGGAAGGGAAGGAGATAAGAGATGGGGAGGTTAGGAAGTACCTAAGTTTCTATTCTGAAAGGTAGTCTTTCACAAGGGCGATACAACATGTATTACTGACGAAAAATAAATTATAACAATCTTAATTTCTTTTTATATACAATAATTATTAGCCTGAAACACTCATCCAAATTGAAAAAACCGGAAGGTTTTTTCAATTTGGATGACTGTTTCAGGCTAATAATTATTGTATATAAAAATAATTGTTACCGTTTGCGCTATGCACAAAAATCTTGTCTTAAAAAAAAAAAAAACTTTAGTTTATCAATTGATAAAAAATCTTAATTTCGTTTAATCAGCAGTAAATATGTAAGTATTTTGAATATAATGCTCAATTGTTAAGCAAAATATCTTTGGGAGTAAAAAACATTGTTAGGTGAGACTTAAATTTGAGCAAGTGAACAAAATATTTCGTGAAAAAATAATATAAAAAATTGTTTTTTCGCGTATATAGTACTGATCGTTTAAAACTGTGTTTAGTGATTGTAAATAAACAGTTATTTTTTACAAACTTTAAATAAATAAGTTAAACAATTTTTTTAATAAATTTTATTTATTCATTAATTTTTAAATATAAAAATATTTTACGTGATTTTCGACTGCAAAACTAACCACATGCCCGTACTATGACAGTTGATACATATGTACACACGCATACACATATACAAACATACATAATGCAACATTCACATACATCAGGACCAACCCGACAAAAATATTTTTTTTATTTGCCAGGACTAATCTTACGATAAATTCTCCAATTCCCCCTATTTGTGCGCAATATAACGCACAATATCGACATTCGTCACAATATTCTTTCAAAATATCGAACCGAAGTAATACGTACGACCATAAATAATGCATGAGTATAAAATGTATCGATAGCATCTCCTGTCCCGATCCTATCTTCCTCTTCCTCTCTCCCCTTCTTATTTTGTTTTTTTCTAATAAAACATCTGTACTTAACCACTGGTAGAATAATAAACTTCGTTGGCTTACCTTTTGTTAAACGTTTTATATAAATCTTTATTGAAAGCTGTTTGTTTCTTACTAATAAATAAATAAATATATATATTAAGATAATAGAACAATAAATATTCTGAAAACCTGGTTCGGTATAAATCTATTACCACTAAATACAGAAATAACTTATCATGTACCCTATAGCTAGACGGGAAATATCATAAATATTAACATTGCTATTAAAGTTCATAACAGAAAATGCCCACTGGGACATACAAGTTGCGATTCAAATTGATTTATCTAGTAAATCAAACATAAAATATCTCGTATTTATAATATACAGTAATATTAAATGGAAATCTCATAAACTATAGACAGAATAAGAAAATTAATTTTCATATTCCTTCAATTCAGAAATCACGGAAATGATTAAGAGATATTTACTTTGCATTAGCCCATTCAGTGTTGCATTACGGGATCGTTGGCTGGGGCGGTTCTAATAAATATTCATTATTTCAACTTGAAACGGTACAAAGGAATAGTAATAAAAATAAATTGATTATAATAAAAAATAATTTATTCATAAAACGATAACAATAACAATAAATATATTGATAAAACGATAACAATAAGAATAAATATATTGATAAAACGGTAACAATAACAATAAATATATTGATAAAAAGACATTTCGGCTTCTAGTGCAGAAATTAATTTCTGCTCGACTCTGGTTGTATATATTTCTGGGAGTGAAAATTAAATTAAAACAATTTAAAGTGTTTAAAAATATTTACTTACAAAATTTTAAAAAATATGTGTTCATTTTTTTAGGAATAACCTCAAATCAGATAAGACCAACTCAAATTCGATTTTTTTTTCGTAAAGTGTGTAAAATCAGTGTAAAAGAGCAGTGGCGTGCCTAAAACTAGAAATAGATCTAATCCAAGTCTCGATGCAGTGGCACCATGCCGTGTTGAAGTCTCAAGATGGCGGCCGAACAGCTGACGGGCCGCAACCATGTTCACACGCGCAGCAGAACGTACAGCAGCAAGATTAGGGCGCATGGGACCACTCTCACCAACGTTCTGGTCGTGCTAGCGATACTGGTGCAACACACTGATGCTGATGGTAAGTTTTTACTTACATGTATAAGTAATGTATTATATCTATATTTGATTTCTATTAGACTAGCAATACTTTTTAAGGCCCCGCTCTCTCGAGAATTTCGATTTAGGCAAGAGGTCTGTCTAGCGTGGGCTCTGAATCCCGACTGGCTACTGTTGAAAGGCAGATATGATCATTCGAAAGATAGAAAGAGCGCGCCAATATGAACAGCGTTCAGAAAAATGGGCGTAAGTGAGAATTCTAAAAATATTAATAACACAAGACATATTTAAGATAGATCGAAAATATCAAGACGAATGTGTGAAGTAGCAATAAAAGAAATACTATAATTTTTTTTCAAATATATAACATGTTATATAACTGAACAGACCCGTTATGGAGGAAATTTCATATAAATAATTTTTCAGCCTATTGACTGATTAAAGATTATCTAAAAAAAAATTTTTAAGTGCATATAGTTTTTTGGGGATATTTGTAATATATCAAAAGAAATTCTTTTTTGCCAAGGTTTAAAGAGCTTTGTTTTTTTTGTGAAAACCGCATAAAGTCACATCTGCCCAGAGCCAGTGTCACTATGGTATTCCTAATTTGGTGTATCCTGAGAGGCTGGAGGAACTGGGGAGGGGGAGATATGGAAAAGTGGAAGGTTTGCAAGTACCTGCCTATTCAGCAGTGACGTTCAGTCCATAAAGCCTGAAAAGCTGTGCCTGTCCTAAGAAAAACGAACCACGGTAGTAAAAAATATGAAGAATTTGGTAAGGATCTTGTAGGATCATTTATTCAGCTGGCCACTAAAATCAATGGAAGATGATGACAATGCACAATTCATTCCCGAACTTAAAAATCTACTATTCACTAGCAGTAGTCACTGCTATTCAGTTCTGGTCACTAAACACGGCTAAATCAATTTCAAGCAACGTTTCGATGCTGAATGGTGGTATTTCACCAGGGCGACACAGAGAGTACTACCCACTCGTTTTATTAGGAAGTGTCCAGAGGTTCTTTTTACATCCTGTTCCGGAGAGGAAGTTATACTAAGAATCTCCCTGGTGAAAGCCCGTTCAAGATCTAAACTTTATCTGAAATGGCAATGTTTAGATATCACCAAAACTGAATGTTCAATAACCGCATACTTCCCACCTTTATTTTTCCGCTTTCCTTTCCACAACACCCTTAAAATCAGGGAGTTCATAGTTCCATTAGCTTTTAGTCAATGTCAGTCAAGAGCATTCAAGGTCACTCAAGGTCAAATGATTTCGAAGGTATCAAACAAATAATATTTCAAAAAAAAATGATTTATTTTATTTTATTTTATTTTAGTGCATAAAACAGGCAATAAATATCCCCAAAACTTACATACATGTTTACATAGCAATAATAATCAATAAGTACAATAAACAACAAAAAACATTATCTCGCAAAAATGGTAATAAGAATAAAAAAGAAGTGAAAGGTCAAAAATGTATTCGAGTAGATATATAAACTAACTCCTTATTACCGCTGATGATATTAGTGCTGATGGTACACTGTTTTGGTAC
This sequence comes from Halesus radiatus, assembly GCA_022606495.2. Lineage (NCBI taxonomy): Eukaryota > Metazoa > Arthropoda > Insecta > Trichoptera > Limnephilidae > Halesus > Halesus radiatus. Next base: position 21,943 of record JAHDVE020006717.1, read on the forward strand.
GTAATAAAGGGCATCATCACATTATCAGTTTGATATTAATGGTAAAACTTTTTTTTAATTGATTAATCGTGTCATTAAAAATGTTTATTTCATTATTAGAGCAGTGTATACTATTGTAATTTCTTAATATCCGCGGTAAAGGAGAGAGATATTCCGTATTTGTGTGTGTAAAAAATGCCTTTTTTTCCTCGTTGTTGATTTTCTTGTTGGTGTATTAATTTTGATTTGTGATAAAATGTTTGGTGTATCAATTGATACATGTATAATTTTGTACAAAAGGAATACATCATTTAAAAATTTGCCTCAAAAATTACTCAAAAGTCACGGTACCAGCTTAATATTTTCGTACGACACAAAGGTATGACTCAATCAAGAGCTGACTCATCATATTAGCGATTCCCAGTTCATAAGCTCATACCCTAATTCATATGACTCCCAACTCAAACGACTCCCAGCTCATACGGCTCCCAGCTTCCAGCGTATAGGAATCGGTACAAAACGTCCAAATGCCAAACTGTCAGGCGCCGTTCACGTACTGTACAATGCAAACACATGTTTAAATGCGGTAATTATTCTTTTCTTTACACACGAATGTGTCAACCCTAGACAAAAAAATGCTATAAGATTCATCATGGTGCCAAATATTCATTGCAAGTCCACTGTTGTAATCATAATTTAGTACTGTAAAAGTTAGACACGTATACGATGATTTTCTGTGAACAAATTAGAACAAAGGACCTTATTTAAAGATGCGTCATCATAGAAATGCTTAAGAATACCATCGAACATCAGAGATATGTTTATCTTTTTAGATAAATAAACAATCTTTCTTAAGTGGTTCCAAAGTGTGTCAAAAAGAGTCACAGTTCAATTGAGCCGTGGTACGGTTTACAAGGAATCGTACGCTCACGGCTCATCAAATCAATTTAACGGCTCATCGCTAGTTGCGACTTTTATGCTGTGTTAAATAAAAATAAAAAATATTTTAATAAAGGGTCATAGTTTTGTATACTTACTTTAAAAATGTAAAACATTTAAGTACGAAGTTTTCAGACAAAAAAAAACTGCCTGCCCCAATTTCTATCAAATAAGCACCATCTTTATTTTCTATGCAGTAAATAATACAAACCTAACCTAACTTTCCGTGTGGATTTTCAATTCAGAGCAGTCGGTTTTAATTTGTGATCTCTCCTCACTTAGTTTCGCTCTATCTACTCTCTAGTCAAGATAATCTCCCTTCTGTTCCCAGTGTAACTATTATTACTGCTAAGCTGTTTTTTTTCTGTGGGAGCCTTTATAAATCCCACGATGGTTTTTCTAGCAGAAAAAAATAATAACTTACTTAAGAAACAATCGTATCGCGTCATTTTTATTCATCTACAAGCAACTGATTTCTTTGGTTTTTAGAAATTTTTTCACATTGAAAATGTAACTACAATGCTCATGGAGGTATACAACTGATAACTCCAGTGGAACATCTCCCTCGTTATCATTTTTGTCCATATTTGGCTATACCGGAGGAAACGCTGCTGGCTCCTAAGACAATTGTCACCGAGACCCGAGACTGCCCCTACAAACGTTGGCCTCTGTGAGGTCACAAGCGCCCTCCGCACGAATATATCGTTTTGGCGACAAGTCAAAAATACATTTTTCATAAATTATTGTTTCGGAATATTTACAGAGTATTTAACATTGTCATATTTATAAAATGAACGTTGGGAAGTGCGTGAGTATTAATAAATCATATTTTTTTCAAAAGATTCTTTATTTTCCTGTTGGGGAAAGCATCGCTTTCGAAACATGTTGATATGTATATATTAATAAAGTCGTGATTACAAAGTATTTTTTTAATTCATTTATTAATAATTCAGTTTAAAATGTTCACGGGATGCATAGTTTTTGGTATTGCTATCAGTTATCACCTGATAGAAATGCTAAATAATAAAAATAAATAAGGGAAATAGAACATAAAACATAACATAATATTAATAAGATACAGAAAGAGAAGATAAAAATAAAGTAAGTTTCAATATTTCTAATAACACCACTATTTTCGATGACGTGATAGAAGATGGCTGATTTGCTTTTTAAAAAAAAAATTATATTCGTTAAATTTAATTATGACAACAAAAACATTAGCCACTCATCTCTCTAGGACAATCCTGTGTTGAGATGAGCGGCTTTACAATTTAATAATAATCAGTAAATACTAATAAGTAAATAATGATACATGAATAAAAAAAAGTTAATATTAATAAGTAAATAATTAATTAAAATTAGATTATAATAATTAAGAAATAATAATAAGTAAATATTAATAAGCATATACTAATACACATTAAATGATGAGTAAATATTAATAAGTAAATAGTAATAAGTACATAATAAAAAAAATAGGTAAATAATAATAAGTAAATAAAATTATGTAAATTGTAATAAGTACATAATAATAATAAAAATAGGTAAATAATATATAAATAATAATAAAATTTCACATTATTATATATATATTAAAATATGCGAGGCTTTTAAAGATGTGTATATCGTCAAATTCTATATCATTGTTAACAATAAATGGTCTATTTTTCCGAGCGCTGTTTCACCTCAAGAGCGGTATACATCCTGTCAAAGTTTCTAGCCTTTTTTAAATATATATGTTTTTAGACCTTCCTTAAAGGTTTCAAAATTGCTTTCTGACCTCAAACCATATGGAAGGTTATTCCAAGATTGTGGGCCCAATACATTCAAAGCTGTCTCCAAAGTTGGAAGCATTCGTACGAGAAGGTTCAGTCAGTCTGTTGGATGCATTAGACTCCGATCTGAGCGTGAGGTGCCTCTGAGTAAGATTGTCCCTCACGCAAAGATCAGTCAAGTATGATAGTGCCAGCCCGTTCAGTGCCTTGTATACCGTAAGACAAATTTTAAACTGAACACTTTGTTGTACAATCTTCATATTCTAGATACTGATTTGAAATAGGCAATATTGTGATTACATAATTCTACTATAATCGTTATACCATAAAAAATATTTACTATCGTTTTTTATTTCGGCGATGAAAATAAAAACAGTGAAAATTCCCCATTAGGGTTGGTACTTTTCATGTTATTTTCTTTCCTATTTGTATGTGTCCCATGATTAATAAAAACAATATTTAAAAATCTTCGCCATAAATTTACGAATAATTCTACAAGGTATTATGAAAAATCAAATAATGTTTTATCGCTGTCAGTTTTATTTTATTTTTGCTTATTTGGGTAGGTATTCTATGGGTGATATAAATTTGACCATTTACAAGTTTCCTCTTGGGTAGTATATATAAGTGAAAGGATTTAAACGAAGAAATATAAATTGAAATATATTTATCAATTTGTTTAAATGGGGTTAGGAAAGACAGGGGGTGGGGGAACGATGTAGTTGAAATATGTATGTGTGATTTCATATTAATAAGAGAAGTAAAATATAAAAGGAATAAAATTAATAGAATGGTGGTACTATGAGATGAGTGTAGGTATCTGAAGTTATAAAAGGTCGAAAGATCTCCGGTGTGACTTTATAGAGTGTGGTGTACAGTCAAAAATGTCAAATTGTGAGTAGTGTGTTAAAATTGTGTGATGCCCGTTAATTTTTTTTTTATATGAATACCACACAAGTGTCCCAACTGCGCCCAACCGTCTGGAGCCAGTGAGACTATGGCATCCCCAATTGGGGAATGTTGTGAGGCTAAAGGTATTGGGGAGGGGAAGAGGAAGATGGGGAAATTCCCGGCTAATTAAGATCTGGTCACCAAACACGCAAAGCCATTTCAAGCAACGTTTCAATTCTGAATGGTGGTTTTTCACCAGGGCGATACTGAGAGTATCTTCCACTCGAGATGAAGGAGGCTAATAATTTGGTAGGATCTGATTAGTGTATCGGGAACTCGTAGTTAGAAAATGTTAAACCATTAAACCTTTAAATGGTTAAACGTCTACTGATTACTTTTAGCTTAAAAAGGACTACACGTTATTCATTTTTGAATTTTTGTAAAATTTTACAGTTATTCGAAAAGTTTCAATTTAACTGAAATTTTATTTTCTGAAGTCGAATAACAAGTTTAAAATATGCTGTATGCTAGCAATGATTACCTACTGTGTTCACATCAACTCCCGCTGCGATGTCTATAACACGGAATGCCCCAGATAATTTAATAGCTTAACCTAATCTAACCTAATTGCGGTAAGAAAGATATTCCAAACGGATTATCCATGACACTTCGAGTTTAATACTCAATCAAGCTATCAGTTTTAATAACAGCTGGTTTACAGTTAACTGTAAAGATGGCAATGTGCCATAGTTAAACAAAAACGATGACATTGAAAGCTAAATTACTTGCAGTAATTGTACTTGTGTAGACCTTTCGTGTTTATAATTATAAAAAAATATACATATACATTTTCGGCACTACCCTTATCATCAGTGCACACAATATGAAAATAATTATAAATCTTAAAACATTTATAACAAATAAATTATGCAAAAATAATAGTTCATGATAATCATAAAACGACAGTAGAGCGAAATATAGGGCGGTCTAAGATTAGATCAACGATCTAAAATCTTAAGAGGAACGGCTGCGCGGCCTTTTTCATTCATAACTTAATTTTGGATTTGAGGCCAAAATACTTACCTAAACCGAATGTTATTTTTTTCGTCAAAAGGTATAACAAATATCTGTTACGGAATAGAAGTAATAATTTTTTTCAAAACAGATTTCAGAGATAACTTCCATAATTACATATTTGGGGGCTAATGTTTTATAAAATAAATTACTCTATTTATCATGGAAATAAAAAAAAATAAAAAAAAATAAAGAAATAAATTTTTTAAATAAAAAATGTTCAAATAAGCATTACAATGAACTTATTATAGTTTTCAAAGTTGCCTCTAAAAATATGAAACGTTGATTTCTTTAATGGCCTATATTTCACAATTTAAAACAAATAATAAAGTACTTCTAATCCATACTGGATATTTACTATACCTTTAACATAAAAAAAGATCCTTCAGTTTGGGTGGGTATTTTGGCCTCAAATCCAAAATTAAGTTTTGTTTGAAAGAGGCTGCGCAGCCGTTCCTCTTAAACATGCATTTAAAAAACAGCCCTGCCACCCTGGCATAAATACAATTTATAATGAGATAACCATTCATTAGATAACCAACACCACTGCCATGAGTCACCCTAAGTGGTTCGCTACTGTAGGTGACTTAGCAGGGGTCTCGGGGTTCATGTGGTAAGGTTTGTCCAGGTCTTGGCGGCGGATGCGTCTGCCCACCATCGGGAGACGCCTGTTGAGGGAGACCCTTGACCTCTCCAGCCGGACTCTCGACCACCACAGTGGGAGGAATGGGTTAATATGTCACTCCTTCACCCCTCAATCCTTGAAAGACCCTCCACAGAGCTTCCTTATAGATGACAATAGATTTGCAAAGTTGATTTTTTAGATTTTTTGTGATTAATAGTTTTTTATAATATAATTGAGTTCAAGAAGGAAGCCCTGGGGGAAAATATTTCCCTCAGGGCTTTCATATTCGGGGATGCTGTGTGAAGGGTGTTTTTGATAAAAGGAGTAAACCTTGGTCTTAAAGGGAATCATGCTGTAGGAAGAAGGAAACACAGATACCGACAAATCATTCCACAACCGAGCTATTGAATACAAGAACGAGTCGTAGAAGCGACCCGTTCTCATGCGTCAAATTAATGTCAACATACAACGTTACACGCGTGTTTGACGTATTTCCCGATTGTGCACCAATGCCGAAGGGATCAATGACGCGAGTTCCTCGGAGCATCTTCCATTAAATTACCGGTAGAACAAGGACAGCATTCCTATCTGATGCCTGTGCTCCAAAGACTGTAATCCTTTTTTTTATATATGAATACCGCCCAAGAGTCCCAACTGCTCCCAACCATCTGGAGTCAGTGAGACTATGGCATCCCCAATTGGGGAATGTTGTGAGGCTGAAGGTATTGGGGAAGGGTAGAAGGGGAAGAGAAAGGTGGGGAAATACCTGGATATTCAAATCTGGTCACCAAACACGGCTAAAAGCCATTTCAAGCAACGTTTCAATTCTAAATGGTGGTCTTTCACCAGGGCGATACTGAGAGTATCTTCCACTTTGTTCTAGATCTTCGATTGAATCTCAGATTTCGTAACACTTTTAAAAGAATTTGTCGCCGGTGTGGAGAAATGGCCAAGTAAACACTTCACAGTTTCTACATTGAAAAGACCACCAGCTTTTGACTTAAAACTCTCTGTATGCTGATTATTGTAATTGCAAGTGAAATTTCTGCTGAAGCCAAATTAGAATACGAAATGAGATGTTGTCTCGAATGCGAATGGCGTGTTTAAGTGATTATACATTTCCATATTGGCTCTGTTCTGTTCGGAGCTCGGTAGCCCAAATCGGGTCGCCAAATAATACTTGGACCTACCTACTCGCAGTTTCTTTTTGTTCCCACTCTTTAACTTTTATTTATTGCGTTTTAATGGCGGCACCACTTAATTTCAGTGACTTTTTTGTGTTAATGCGGTAGTTGTATATTTACTTAGCTTAGATCTTTTAGGTAGGTAGCAGACTAGAATATACCTATCGGTAAACGTGTTGATGTTAAGTTTGCGATAAAGCGAATTTCGTTATTTTAACGCAAAATTAGCAATTTTTGGGGAAACATCCCGATATTTCGTATATTTCACGCGATTTTCTGGTATTTTAAAACATTAATCGTTCTGAATATTTCTTTGTCTATGGTTTTGAAAAGCTTGAATAGCTTGAATGGCAAAAAAGCGGCGTACTGTCAACTTTTTTCGATTTTCAAAAAAAGTTTTTTTTTAAATAATTAAGTATCGACTTATTTTTTTTTTTTTTTTAAGAAAAATCTGACCGTTCTACGAATGTTTTACAAAAACGTTTAATAAGTTGAATATCCTTAAAAATTCTGTGAGGGTTTTTCTTTAACATGTCGATAAGATAAATTTTAATAAAAGAACAGTGTGTAATTAAATTTTTTTAATAAACACTACGTAAGTTTAATTTTTTTTTTGTGCGGATTACAAATCTTTGATTAAGCTTATTTACAAAAACGTAACGAGAAAGGGTTAAAAATATTTTTCTCCACTTTAAAAATCATATTCATATTTTAAATATTTTGTAAAACATACAATAGGACGGTCAGAAAAAGTAATATTTCTGATTAGATTTTGATGAAGCCTATGTAAAATTATAAAATATTTAATAAATATTTTTCTATAAACACATTATGTTTATCGTATTGCGTAATAGTACTATCAATATTTCGAAATAATAAATAATTCCTCTCCGACATCCCTCTCGCCCTTAATCCACACTGTGGTGGCTTATTTATATGATTTTATTTACTCCCACCCCATTCTAATTTAGACGGGTTTTTAAAAATAACAATTAAAATTCTCTATTCTGTCAGGTTTTTACATCTATAATGTGTTTCCCCATATTTAAGTGATAATGTTTACTTAATTGATTTATTTAAATGTGTTATATTGTTTTGATAATGTAGACATACTGAGAAGTGGTGAATAAATAATTTTCCTTTCTTTATTAATTAATGTTTTATTAGGATCCATTTGTTCGTTTATTAAATCAGTCGGCTTATATTTATTTATTTGTAAGAAACAAACGGATTTTAATACAAATATATATACAAAGGAAGTTTATCAAAAGGTAAGCTAAGAAAGTTTCTTGTGCTAACAGTTGTTAAATACAGATTTTTTATTCATGAAACAATAAAATAAGAAGGAGGGGGGAAGAGGAACAGGAAGATGGGATAAGGATAGGAGATGCTCTCGATACATTTTATACTCGTGCATCAATTTGTGGTCGTACGTATTACTTCGGTTCGATATTTTTAAATGGTATTGTGAAGAATGTCGATGTTCTGAAATTATCCATTAGATTGCGCACAAATAAGGGGAATTGGAGAATTTATCCTAAGATTTGTCCTGCATGTGGTAAATGAAAAAAATCTCGACGGTATGTGAAGTTTTATAGTTGAAATTATTATAAAATTATTATTATTATTATTAAATATTTATAGTTGCTCTGGCGAGTCCAGGCGAGTCAAAATCTTATCAAGGTATCAAGAATAGAGCAACTTGACGAAGGTAAATATCGTAAATAGTAACAGATATATTGTCATATCACTCCTCTTCAGCGTGATTGCCTACACTGGCTTTGAGTTATAGAAAGGGTTAAGTTGTCTCATGGTGTATAAAGGTCTATTCACATCTACCGACACCGTGCAGTGCAGACACGTAGAGTGGCATGCACGGCACAAAAGAGTGTGTTCACATTATGCCGTCTGTGAATGTGTTAATCGATAATGTAAGCGAACAGACTGGTAGTTAAAACTGATCTCTGCGTGAGGGACAATCTTACTCAGAGACAACTCACGCTCAGGTCGGCCAAGTCTGATGCGTCAAACAGACTGGTTGAACCCTCTTGTATGAATGCAGCGAAGTTTGGGGACAGGGCGTTCAACACGCTTAGTATACATTCATGGAATAACCTACCCACCTATTATGAATAACATAAAGCCCCCTTTAGGTAAATAAATCACTAAACGGCGCTGTATAAATTTGACCATTATTTGTTGTTACAGGAATCCTGGCGCGCCTCGTGCGCTCGACGCTCGGGCCCGGCTGGTGGGAGCGCTCGGCGTGTGCAGGCGCATCGTGCTCACTGTCGCTGGCGTGCTGGGCGCACGGAGGCACGCCGCGCGGCGCGCCCTCTTGCGGGCCCGCCTGGCTGCTCAGCTGCTGTTACGGCGATGAGGAGGAAGACAACTTTATACACAAGTCAGTTCTACTTTTCATATTCCAATTACCTTTATTTCTCCGACCAGTGCAAACACACATAATTCTCCCTCCGGTGTAAATACACAATCCAGTACAAATACACAATCCAGTGCAAATACACCTACTTCTCCTTCTAGTGTAAATACACTTAAGTCTCCATCCAATTTAAACTCATTTCTCCATACGGTGTCAATACACACTCCAGTACAAATAGGCCGAATTCTCCATCTTGTTAATTATATTAAATTCTCTATCAGTGCAAATACACCAATTTTTCCAACAGATGCAATACACAAATTTCTCCTTCCAGTTCAAATACGCCATTCAGTAAAAAGGCATCAAATTATCCATCCGGTGAAAATATACAATGGTACAAATATATATATATGGGTAGATACACCAACTTCTCCATCCAATACAAATACACAATCCAGTGCAAAAACACACATTTCTCCATTTACATGCCAACTTTTAGTTTTTTCAAGATAAGAAGAAAATAAATTTTAAGGAAGGCAATAAAATGGATACATACTAATATCAGCTTTTAAAACGTTTAAAGAAGTGACTATAAATGACTCTGTCAGAAGCAAATTCAAGATTAACGGTTTAATAATAATGTACTAATATTTAAAATGGAATCATGACTAGATGAGAAAACACGATACGTAAAAGTTATTTCTAAACAAATGTGTATTTGATTTCTGCCGAGTATAATATAATATTTGGCCTCCTTTTTTTTTTTTTTAGTAACTCCACAGGAGACCAAGGAGAAACAATTTCCCTCAAGCCTATATCATCTTTGGGGATGCTGTGTGGAGGATCTTTTAGAGGATAGAAGGAGTGAACTTGGGTCTTGAAGAGAGACCCATGTTATAGGATGGAGGAAAAACAGAGGCCGGCAGATCATTCCACAGCCGAGCTGTTGAACACAAGAACGAGTCGTAGAAGCGACCCGTTCTCATGTGAAAATGTCAACCGTGTGCAAATGTTGGGCGCGCGTTTGGCGTGTTTCCCGACTATGCACCGGTGCCGAAGGGATCAATGACGCTAGTTCCTCGGAGCATCTTCCATTAAAATACCGGTAGAACAAGGACAGCATTCCCACCCGACGTCTGTGCTCCAAAGATAACCCATTTGTTAAGATAGGCGAATCTATCAAACGGACCGCCCGTTTCTGCACAGAGTCAAGGTTTTTTTTTCAGATATTTTAGGACTCCCGACCAGAGGTGGCTGCCAAATTCTACAATGGGGCGCACTTGCGATTTGTACAGGGTCAGCAGTTGTGTACTATTAAAGTATCTGCGGGCTCTGTACAATACGCCCAGCTTCTGAGAGGCTAACTTTACTCGGGTTTCGATGGAGACCCCATACCTGAGCTGATCACTTAAGGTTACACCAAGCATATCAATGGAGGGCTTGTTGGGAAGATTGCTTCCATTAAAGGAGACTAGATTGTCATTTCGATCCCTTTTAGACGTAATCAGACATGATTGGGTCTTTGAAACATTAAATTCGACGAGGTTATTCTTACCCCAAGAGGAGACCCTCTCAAGGTAACAGTCCATTCTCTGTTTCAAAGCCCTCCGAGCCGTTGGAGTTTGTGTGCCCTTTGGGGGCTTGTCAAACAAAAAGCAATCCTTGGTCGAGGGGTGAGGCTCTCAAGTACGAATCCGAAGGTCGCAGGTTCAAATCCCGGCGTGCGCAAGTAAATTTTATTTAATTAATTCATTTAAAAATAATATGTAGTATATTTGCGTACGTTCCAGAGTGGAAGATACTCAGTATCGCCCTGGTGAAAGACCACCATTCAGAATTGAAACGTTGCTTGAAATGGCTTTTAGCCTTGTTTGGTGACCAGATCTGAATAGCCAGGTATTTCCCCACCTTCCTCTTTCCCCCTTCTCCTTCCTCTCCACAATACCTTCAGCCTCACAATATTCCCCAATTGGGGTTGCCATAGTCTCACTGGCTCCAGACGGTTGGAGCAGTTGTGACTCTTGTGGGGTATTCAAATAAAAAAAAAATCATCCTTCAAGATTGTAATTATGATGGAAAGATTTCTCTGTGGATAACCCGTTCCAGTTACCTCAAACTGTTGAAGAGGATTTTTTGTTTTTTTTTTAACTGGAACAGCTACCACATTTATTTCAATGTGCATGTATATTGCAGACCTCCCCAAGTGGCAGTGTTCAAGGCTGATAATGGCCCCCTGGAGGTGGGGGGCTCCTGGAATAGGCCGCCACAAACTTCACTGTTCAGGAGAAGGATTGATGATGACTATGATGAGGTAAACAAACTCCCTAAAACTCTCCCTTATTACAGATATTTGATAGACATTTGAAATTAGACCGAGGGACCGGAAGGACTGACTACATTGAAAACGCAACGGTCATTGAAATTGATCAAACATTTTCAAGTACCAAAATTCTTTCATGAATCAATTTCATTGACCTGTTTGGGGCCTAGGAGTATGGAGATCCTATGTAAACTGACAACGTCATGTTTCTTTCAAATCTGTGTAGATTCACATATCTCATGTTATCTGTTATAATCTGTTCAATGATTGAGAAATAGTGAAGCAGGGTGTGAAGGCCTGAGGACTGGAAATGAACGACAAAGAGCCAATATCATAACCTAGTGCTCTAGTGATAGTGACCTAAGAATAGGTGGACTAATGGCCTTGGAGAAAATTGGAGCAGGATGGCTAAAAACCGTGAAAACTAGTCAAATAGCGTCAAAAATCATCAAATTTGGGGAAAAAATTGCAAAACTTGTCATGTATTGTCAAATATGATAAAATATCACGAAACCTGGTCAAAGTAAATCAACTATTTTTTTTTAATTTTTAATGGTCCATTATTCTCAAATTTTGTTAAATATCGGCACATATGATCAAAACTGGTAAAGCATTTGAGTATAAAGCTAAATCCCACCCTGGGATGTTGCGCCGTGATGATAATAATGTGTTTATAGTACTGAACAAATATGTTTCAGGAGACAGACTGCGGTGTGGCAGGGGGAACGGAGAGATTGCAGAAAAGGATCATTGGAGGAAGAGCAGCTCAAATGGCAGAGTTCCCCTGGCAAGCGCACATCCGTATAGGGGATTTCCAATGTGGAGGGGTGCTTGGTATGTATTCGGCAAATAACATATTAAATTAGTTAGTTTCTACCAATACGAACCAATAAAACATATTCCTAAATTAATATAAATACTTAGGAACTTGTGTTAAGGGAAAACGGTATCCATCCCAAGAAGTAAGAGATCGCATCAAGATGGCCAGAGACTCTTGTTTAACCGTGACCTAAAACTAAATATTTGAATCAGAATGGTTGTTAAGAGTATTTTATCCATTCTTCCAATTCTAACCTGAACACAAAACCCAGCATCAACACGGAAAATAGAACCTTTTGAAATGCGAATCTAATCATGGGCCCTGAAAATACTCCTGACATATCCTATGTAAAGTTTCGTCATCAAATGGCCAAATCCTGCAAAATTTTATAAAAAGTAAAAATAAGATGACTTCAATATCAAACAAACAGGGAGAAAAAATTCATGATTACCCAGCTGATGAATTGTTACGGGCTTCAGTCCACAGGGTGGAGATTAATAATCATTTATCAGGGCAAACCTCCGATAGGAGAGCGCGCTTAAATAAAAGATTGAATAGTCTTTAAACATGAAGGAGCAGAAGGCGTGGGTACTGACACTGTGGGAAAAATATAGTAACAGTAAAGGATCCAATATGATTCCTTGCGGAACACCTCTAATGCGTTTAAAATTTGTGAAATGTACACAAATGTGTTGTTTTTATTACAGTTTCTCGTTGGTTTGTGGCTACGGCAGCCCACTGTGTGCAGAGAGCCCGAACCAGGGACATTAATGTGTGGCTTGGGGCTCTGGACACCAGGGCACAGGCGCCACCGGCTGATAAACATAAGTAATTGTAACTAACTAACTAACTAACCATCACGCCGTTTCTCCGCAGGGGTAGGCAGAGGACGGACCGCCAAACAACTCGATCTTGGCATACACTTCTTGCTTCATTCACTTTCATACAATGTCTCAGTAATTGTAACGTTTGGTTATATCGATGTTGCATCAACAAAATTGTTATATTGTATTGTATTGTAATTGTATTGTTATACAACCTAATGGTTGTATCGACAGCTGTTGCTGTTGTACAATGAATCGTGGCTCAATAATGTTCCAAGAAATAAAGAAAATATTGGATCGGATTTTGATGAAATGCGCCTGGATAAAGACGATAATGACGAGGACCTTCATATTTTTCCGTTCAATACTTTGAAGGCTCATTTAGTGATCCGGCTCACTAAACGGAGCCGCTTCGCCCACCACTACTCTAAGCACTAAACTAACTAAATTCAATCTTTTTACACCTGGCAAAAGTACGAGAAATATTTCGCAGACCGGCTGACATCTAAATCCATTGTTTATCATTGTATATTTAATTTTTTTAATTTACGTTATGTATTTTATGTAATGTTTAGATAGTGCGACATCTGCTGCCGCTTCTTTGTTAGCAAATTTAATATACATGACTGCAGAGTTGTTCCTGAGACAAGTAGTTCTGCATTAACATCAATTCGATTTCTCTGTTTGTTTATGGTTACCGACACGGATAAAAGACTTTTCATACGCACACAGGAAGTCGAAAAAACGACCAACAATTTGATAGCCTGTAACTCAAAGATGGATATTATTTTTCAAGAGATATCCAAAAGAAATTAGTGACATCAGAAAACAACTCAATCAGTTTTTATTTTTCACGAGTTTCAAGTTTATATCTTCCAAGGGATTGTTAATTCAGGGGTTATCTTTACGAGGATCCTCATTTTCAGGGAGATATTTTTAGAAGTTCAGCTAATGACTTTAAATGTTGACTTATTATGGTGAATATTTTAGGATGACATCAGAAGAAATCAACACAGACAACTGTTTTACTGCCTCTCGGCATGATCCGACTCAAGGGTTATGCCAGTTCCTCCTGGAGTGTTAAAAAATCCCTTTAAAAAAATGTAACTAGAAGACAAAGAAAAATAATATAAGATTAAATGACATTGACTATCTATTTACAGAGTATCCCAGAAGCTGGTTCACCCGCTGTTCCGCTTCCGCGTGACGCAACCGGACCGCTTCGACCTCGCTCTACTGCGCCTATCACGACCCGCCGCGCTTACCAGTCAAGTGCTGCCTGTGTGTCTGCCGCCCGCGGCACCCGCGCTGGATGGAGACCGCCTGCAGGTGCTGGGGCAGGTTAGTACTGGCATGCAACACAACCATAAATTATATAATCAATGAGGATGGGCCATGAACCATGACTGGTATGAAACCGCACGCACCAAAGTGTTACCAACATCATTCACCCATACTACCGCAAATCGCGTCTACGCACAGAGGCAACCTGCCTTTATTTCTACCTACACACCAAACTCATAACTTTCATTGGCTCTGCCATTTTGATAGTTCATACAGTTTAGTCATAGCTCGGCGACAGTTGGCATGCTTCCATGCCACATCTCCCTGTGTTTCTACATATGGTTATGTTATTACGGATATAAAATATATATAAGACTGCATTTTGAAGAGTCGTGTAAACTGCATCCGGGCCTAAAGGATACTGAACTTTGTGGAAATATTCAAACAACACAACACATCGTAGAAGAATGTCCCCTTCATCAATTTCCCTATGGTACATCTGTGTTGAACCAAGTGACTCCCGACACCTTCGACCTTCATCAACTCTCCTCTACCATATGAAGAATAAGAAAAGTCCACATTATAAGAAATTTTTCTCACTTTGGTAAAACATGCATATCCAAATTCCTATGTATATGTTTTACATATTGTGTCTCTATAATGGATTGCGTGAAGTTCAATGATTAAACCTTTTAGGCTATTGACTAACACAATATTTCTTTTTGAGTAGGAGTGGAAAGACGGATTGGCGGGACAGACAGCGCTCGTTGCGGGATGGGGTAGCACGGGGAGGGGGGGAGCACCGAGGGGGACCCATCACCTGAGATCTGCCATCGTGCCTATACTCAGTAAGTATTTGTTGTAATGTACGATTAACCTTTTCTATGTGTCTAAAATATATATGACTTCTGTCACACGCGGGGCTCTTTAAACTATAGAAGCTTTGCGGCGCATGGGTGAGCCATCCGCGTACAGAGCATGTATGGTAAGGCGCAGAGGTGCGCTTCCCGCGTCTAAAAGATTAAACACTTGCGTAGGAACTTCCTTTATTACTAACTCCCTTCTTGCATACAGTAGGAGCTCTTAAGAACTCATCACACACAGCCAACCGTCATCTTCAATCGTCCTCCTCTGTATATCATATTTTTTCTAAACCTAGGAGGCTTGGAAATCATTTCAATCGTATTCTTCCATGGTAATACTCAGAAATCAGTTACTCTGAAATGCAGTGCCACAAAGCTAGACTTTCTGTAGTTACAGATTTACAGCTTTAATAAAAGATCGGGAATATACAGAGTGAACTATCGACAAGTAAAGAAAATACACAAAGAAAAAGCTGTTCATTCCACAGTATTTTCCCACAGCAAATTAAAGGGGTTTCAGCGACTTCTATATTTCAACTTCAAGGTTAGGGTGGGGTTTTCCAGTAATTTCTATGACGTTTTTTTGAGAATAGTAGTCAGTTCTTGATCTGGTAATTCCTTAAGCCAAGTTTTGATGGACTTAATGCAATTATTGATTGAATTACTTTTTTTGATATTAAGTGGGAGTTTGTTATATAATTTTACAGCTAAAAATTCAGAGCTTCTTTGTCCAAAAGTAGTATTGCATTTAGGTATATTTATCTTGTCTAATTGCTTTGTTCTGGTATTATGATCATGAAGAGTCATAGCCATTTTCTCATTTTTAAGATGATTAACTTGAATATTTTTGGCAAAGATTTTTTGGATACTTGGAACGTTGAAATGTTTAAAAATTTCCGTTGTTGACGTCCTTATGGGGACATTTAAAATGGTCTTTATGATGCATTTCTGGGTTATATTTAATGGTTTCATATAATTCGATGCAGCTGAGCCCCATCCCAAAATTCCATATTCCAAATGAGAGTAACATAAAGCATAATATACTCTATTTAGATCCTCGATTGACAAGATATTTCGTAATTTTTTGAGAAATAGACGAGTTTTATTAGCTTTTTTGAAGTTCTGTTAATGTGTACATCCCAGCGGAGTTCATCATCAATTAAGATTCCAAGATATTTAATGTTTTTAGCTTTGGTTATATGGGGGGGAAGTGCAATGCGGTTATTTTTTTTGACATTCATGTATTTTAAGTGTGTGCTCATTCATTGGTTGGCCTCTTTTGTTTATTGAGAATGTTAAATATTTAGTTTTACTAACATTTAATGTAAGCGAGTTCACTTTTAACCAGTTTTGAAATACAGCCAAGCCATGCTCTGCCTCTTTGAAGGTATTTGTCCATTCTTGTTCATGAAAGATAATAACAGTATCATCTGCAAAGCTAACATAATGTCTCCTTTGATGGGAAGATTCATAAGATCATTTATATAAATGAGAAAGAGTATTGGTCCTAGTACGCTTCCTTGAGGGACACCATACGTAATTGGTAGAATTTTGGTGGTTTTTTTACCAATTTGTACAAACTGTCCTCTACCAGACATGTAGCTCCCAAGTAGGTTTACAGTTGATTTTGTCATTCCAATTTTTTTAAGTTTTAGAGATAGTATTTTATGGTCAATTGTATCGAAAGCTTTTTGAAGATCAATGAAAACTGCCAAGCATTTTTTACCTTCATCCATTTTTTGTATTATTGTATTTGTTACTTTAGCTATAGCATCACCAGTACCCAGGTTTTCCCTAAACCTGTATTGCGTTAATGATAATATTTTATTATTATCCAAAAAGGTAACAATTTGTTTTTTTATCACTTTTTCCAAGATTTTTAATTGAAATTACATTATTTCTTTTTTTGATTACAGGTACAGACGAGTGTATCCGATGGCACAAGAGCAAACAAATATCAGTGGAAATACATATGGAGATGATCTGTGCTGGCCATTCGGATGGACACCAAGATGCTTGCCTAGGTTAGTCAAATTACATCAAAATATATTCTACAGAGAATCAATCATCCAAAGGTTGCCCTTTTTACATGAAATTATAGATCACAGATTAGGATAACAGGAAAGAAATGCGAGGTGGTTCAACAAGCGGTTATTTAGTGACATGAAAAAAATTTAGGACCGGCAAATGGTTCCACAGTTAAGCTGTTGAACTTTTGAACAAGTTGTAAAAACGGCCCGTTCTCATGTGACAAATGTCAACTGTGTACAAATGTAGGGCGCACATTTGGCGTATTCCCCGACTATGCGCCGGTGCCGAAGAGATCAATGATGCTAGTTCCTCAGAGCATCTTCCATTGAAATACCGGCAGAACAAGGACACCATTTCCACCTGACGCCTGTGCTCCAAATATTGCAATCCATTTGTTTAAGTGGACCACCCATTTTCTCTCAAAGTCCATCAGGGATATTTTTCAGCTATTTTGGGGCTCAAAGCTACCAAATTTAACAGTGGGGCACACTTGCGATTTGTCAATGTCAAAATTATCAATGATGCCAGTTCTTCGGAACACCTTCGATAAAATACCGGTAGAACAAACACAGTACGCCACCTAAATTGTGTTCTAAAGATTGCAATCCGTTCGGTAAATTAATTTAATTAAAATCGCACTTTTCAGGTGACTCCGGTGGTCCCCTGGTTGTGATGCAAGATGGCCGCTACTATTTGGTGGGCATCACGAGTGCTGGCTTTGGCTGCGGACAGGACCACCAGCCTGGGATATATCACAGCGTGCTCGTTACCTCGCCGTGGATCCGGAGAGTCATCTGGAGGTAACACCATTGGGAGGAACCATTAGGATATTGGGGATGACACCATTGGGAGGACACTATTGGGGTATTGGGGGTGACACCATTGGGAGGACACCATTCAGGTGACACAATCGGAGGTAAACCGTTGGGGTAAGACCAGTAGCGGTTTTCTCTAATGTGCAGTGAGCTCCCATAAAAAATATAAGATAACAAGACAAACTTGTATTATAATTTTAACACACTTTAAACAGCGCACTATTCAAAATCTGTACTAAAAAATCCACCCATCCGTATAGATAATACTGCCCGAGAGCGAGTCCGTAATGAATCCCATACGTGCGTTATGAATTCAGCACATATTGGAATTTCTTTCCTTAGAAGCGTGCAGACCTGTTACACCAAATTCGTACAGAATAGTATTTTGCAAGAATCAACAGTTTTTTTTTCGTAATTATCTTATTTTAAGTTGTTATTAACATAAGTTAATTACTTCTCATATAAAAAAAAAACATCAGTTTCTTGGGTAAATTGTCGTTTTCTTAGTTAACAATTTTTTTTAACCTATGACATCACTACATCTATTCATTAGCCACAAACGCTCTGCTGAATCGTCAAATTGTATCCTGTTGCTAGGTCACTAATCTCTGGTTCAGCGATATGATGAAAATTCTTTAGATCTAGGGACAATTATACATACGAGGTGTGTTCAAAAGAAAAGGCGAATTTTGAATTTTCGCGGACTGTGTACATTTGATTATCGATTTTTTTTTTGTTATGTTGGTACACATATGTTTATCATAAGTTACCATTATCAGCCATTTTGGATCAGTGGTTTGTTTTTGACAACTGGAAAAGTTAGTCACGTTTTGTTTTTTCTTCGATTTTTTACTAAAAAAAAATTGAGTAAAAAATCGAAAAGCATTGATTTTTTGGATTTTTTGAAGAAATGCTGATGAGGACATAGAAAATAAAGCGAATCTAAAATTTCACTTCAATCGGACTGATGATGCCTCAGAAAAAGAACCTAAATAAAAAATCGAAGAACACCCAAAAACATGACTAACCTTTCCAGTTGTCAAAAACAACCCACTGATCCAAAATGGCTGATAATGCTAACATATGATAAACATATGTGTACCAACATACCAAAAAAAAATCGATAATCGAATGTACACAGCCCGCGAAAATTCAAAATTCACCTTTTCTATTGAACACACCTCGTATGTATATAATTATTGAAAAGACCAACATACGATTTAAAGAAAAGGGAATTTTTTTTCTCTTTTTTTTAATCTCCGATTGAACTCCCAATGAGATAGGCTACGAACCGCCACTGGGTCAGACTATTCATGTGATACCATTGGGGTGACACCATTAAAGTGGTTAAACTGTTGTGAAGTCTTTGAGCTAAAAGAGTGAAAACAGAAAGTGTGAAGTGAACTATGAACTACATGTGTCTAGTTTACAATGTCACTGGAATTTTTTAAGTCGAATAATATGTTTTAAACATGCTGCATGCAAGCAATGCACCTGCGTGAGTACTCTGTTCGCATCAAATATCGCAGTGTTTTGTTATTTATGTTAGATATTAATAAATTATTCAATCTTATTTCTTTTCAAACCATTATGTATAAAAATAAATTATATATTCTCATGTCGATCTCCACCTAGATTAGAACCGCATAGATTTTTTGTAGAAACTAAATGAAATGTTACTAATCTCCTTTATAATTAATTAATATAACAAACACTATACTTTTAAATAACTAGTGTGTAATTATAATGAAATTAAGTTACATATAAACATTGTGACTTATAATAAATTAATTTTTTTTTTTTAATAACACTATTTATCATCTATATATTATTTAATAACATAAAATATGGCATTTTAGTTAGAAATCTTAAGCATAGATATTGTGAATGTATTTTTAAAGATTGAAATGTTTATTTGTCTGTAAAATTGTTATTTATTAATAAATATTTATTTCGTGTTAAAATTATTTTTTATATGTTGTTTTATATTTTACATTTCTTTTCGTTGTTCGAGACCATGGAAAAACCAAATGTAAAAAAAAATATTATACCGCACAAGAATCATAACTGCTCTCCACTGACCGAAGCCAGTGAAACTATGGCATCCCCAAATGGGGTGTGCTGTGAAGCTGAAGGAAGTAGGGAAGGGAAGGAGATGGGGAAGAAGAAAATTAGCTATTCAGATCTGGTCACCAAATATGGCTAAAGCCATTTCTAGCAACGTATCAATTCTGAATGGTGGTCTTTCACTAGGGCGATACTGTAAGTATCTATTACTCTGAAAACCTCCAGTTATGAATTTTGGCAAGAAAATCAAACTTGCAATCTCAAAATATAGATTATATGAAGAGTTATTATGTTGAAAACGGGAAATAAAAACATTAATTACAAATTTAAATTTTAATATGATTCTCATAATATTACCCCTTATTACAGGTATATAGTTATTATTTTACTACATTAAGTACCTAAATTATAAAAATCAGTAAAATTACTAAACTAAAAACTCATAAATAAATTTTAAAAATAACACTAAAATCATAAAGTACTCATTTCGTAGCATGTAATTTTGTTTATTTCATACGATTCACGGTAAATAATTATAATATGGACTGTGAAAAGGTATGAGAGTAACTTATATTTTTAAAATAATTTACAAAAGATTTAAAAAAAAAAAACTTTAAATCTATGTTTAAATGTTCAATACACTGTTCATACAAAATAAAAATACTTTATTTTAACCCGTTAAGTCTTTTTTGTTTCCAATGGGCAACAAGTAACTAAATGGCAGTAGTACTTGCCACCCCCGTCAGGAACAAAAAGAACTTGAGGGGTTTTGAAGAAAACTACAATGGAAGTTGTTCATTTGCTTTTATTTTAAGACATGCCCGGGTTCCGAATGACCTGACAATATTTGAATTCTCCCTCTCCAATCATAAAAGCTGAAATTGTTGCTGGAGCTATGATGGGGGACTTGGCTTGCAGAGGGTTGAATCCACGATGCCTGGGTACGAACCCGACGCTTTGGTCCACTCGGCTACCAACCGGTCTACATTAATAACAATATAGTAAAACTCTCTTAAGAAGTTCCCACACTTAAGTAGTTTTCATGCTTAAGAAGTTTTGTTTTTTCGGTCCTTACAAGACCCGCATATAAGAAAGTTTCACTGTACTTCTGTTTATACAATGAACAACACCACAAAAAAATCCTTCTTTAATATTTTCCTCATAAAATTTCCAAACAAATATGTACATAATAGCACATTTTGTTCCCGCATGATAAGATTTTTCTGTAATCTTTTGAATCTTCGGGGTCATACAAGAAAATACGTGTCTGGCGGAAGAGATATAACCACCACATATGCAGATTGTTTGAAGAGCCGTCAATAACATGATTCATAAAACTGGGACGGCTCCACTGGGCGGGACACATAGCAAAGATAAAAGATTTTTTGTATTTTTTCGGCATTCACTATGTAGCAATTTCTAGACATTTTGTTTGGAAGTTTTATTTACTACGCACTTTTGCTACTTTTAATTTATTAATTTCGCTACCGGTTTCGACACAACTGTGTCATTCACTAGCGTTCTTAAAATTAAAGTATATTTATAGTGGAAATAATAACAGCCAATCTAGTTACGACAAAATTTATAAGAAACTTCTTTATACAGGCGACTTATCTTTAAAAATATCCCGTTTATTACCAGATAACATTTCTCAAGCTTTCTACACTAATTCCAAGCTAAAAATTTAATTAACAACAAGGACATTTCTAATAAATGGGTAAAAAACGGAATATATACTTTAGAATGTGATGAATATAGGTATGACTACTAGAAACAGAGAACATGAACTCTGTTTACGAAATAATAACTGTTCCGAGTTTGCTAATCATTTATTAGACAGAGGCCATAGCTTCAATAGAGAAAAAAACTAAGTTTAAACATTCAAATATTAATATATATTTTAAATTGGGCACCTCAGAAACTAACAAAAAAATGTAATCTTTAGTAAATAAAATAATAGCTCCCTGCAAATCACCTTTGCTAACCATCTTTCCTAGTAACTTTGGACTCCTCCCACCGCCCCCCCTCCAAATCACCACTCCCACTACCCTCACCTAATGGTGACTAATTTATTTCTGTACTTGTTTAATTTAAGTTAGTTTTAAGAAAACTAGTGAATGACACAGTTGTGTCGAAACCGGTAGCGAAATTAATAAATTAAAAGTAGCAAAAGTACATAGTAAACAAAACTTCCAAACAAAAAGATGAAAAATAGCTGGACACAAGTGAGACTTAACCACAATAGATGAAAATAATATTTTGTTGAAAGGTAATTGAATAGGTATGTGCAGTATGATAGTAAGGGAATGTTTGTACCTATAATGAATAGTACGCATTTAGTACAATATTCGGGAACATTATTTATATCAAACACTACATACAGCTCGCCAATAAAGTATATTTAACACTCCTGTTCCAAAGGCGGTAATGCACTTACCCCAAATGAGAGTTTTGTGTGATACTTGAGTTGTTTTTTACATCACATACTCTATAATTTAGGTAATTCTAGAATGGCATAGCGGTACATAAATAGAGTCCTAACAAAATACGTCTAAAAAATTGTTCCCGCGCATGAAACGCGGAAGGGGTGAAGGAGCTGTCGATCTAGCCCTAACTTTTCTAACCGCGAGGAACGAAACACACCGCATTTTTTACCGGCGGCGCATGCCGACTTGAAATAATTGATTTTTTGCGGCCAAAGTAGTAATGGGTATTCCTAAATTTCGGGCCAGCAAAACGCGTGAGCCAACGTGTTTATTCATCTTTTCAACAATGTTCCTTTTCTCTTGCACCGACAAAGCTTTTCTTTGGTTAGACATTATGTGTTTGAAAGAATGAGGACATAAAAATGAACAATAATCGAACCGAAAGCAATATGAAATGTCGCTCGCCGACCAATCACCGTGTGTCGTACTAAAGACACGGAGTTTTCCCTCCAATCACCTTACGCCATTCGAATGTCACGACTCAATCATTGTCAAGCGCGCGTAACTCGCATATTTTGAATATTTCGGACGTAAATCGCGGGAAAGAAAAACATAAATGCGGGTATTAAAGGTACTGAAATACCTCGGGACTGAAAAAAATACACGCAATTGCCGGGAAAACGTGAATTCCGGGCACGTAAATACGGCGTTATACTGTATTTAAAAAAAGATGATCCTGTTACTATTTTTAAAGATATTAAATAATATCTATCAAATTTGGAGAAAATTACTCTACTCTACTCTCCTCTCCTCTACTCTCCTCTCCTCTACTCTCCCCCGTTCTGCTATTTTTTGCTGCAAACAAGCGAGAGCAGTCATAAAAGGTGCATTTTACTGGAAACGGCTACAATGATACATTTGAGTCACGCACGCTTTCATACTATCTCTCGTACCATTTAATGATTGACTAATGGCCGAAGATGAGCGTTGTCTGGTTAAAAAAAATGTCTGTAATTAGTATCTTAGTGTTACTGGAAAAGGCAAAAGGAATATTAAGTCATAGTCGCTTTGCGATTTTATGGGGGACCCTAGTGACCCCCCTTTGGATCGTACATTAAATTTTTACCTTCAGGTATGTAAAGGTTAAAATACATAATAAAGAAATGTGGTAATATATTATAGAGTGGATATATCGTCACCGTTTAGGCGAGAGTCATCAACCCTAAACACATCATTTTAGATATTGTAGTTTGAAAGTTTGAGGATGATGGAAAAATCGGATTTAAGGAACATTTTACTAACTAATGTACCATGGTGACTTTTGCATCTCAAAGAACATAATTTTATGCTTCGGGTGACATACTCAACCAAAACTGCCTTTTTCATGGTTGATAACTTTTGCCTGAACGGTGACGATATGCGATTGTCTGCTTAAAAGTGAAGTTAACCCTTTGGAAGTGTTAAACAAAAGAAAAAGTTCCTCCCATCCCTTAAGCAAGACCTACGCATAGTATAAAAAGCTCGTTTACAAATCGTGGAGATATCTTAAGAGTTGGGTGAGTTACGTTCATTTACACGTTCAACTTCACAGACTACAGATTACAGTTGATTTAACGCATTGAAAGGAAAAATAAAATTGAGCGATCAAGTCTTATTACGTGTCCAAAGGGTTATTTCTTTATTATTCTTACTAGATATGGGCTGATAATGAAAATGAAGTAAGCCACCGCCGCTTTCATGAATAAAACATGATTCGCACAAATTGCAATTCAAACATCATATTATCTAACACACCATTCATAAAAATAAACTCATAGATTTGTTTGGCCAATGTTTATGTAATATATATTTGATTATCAGTCATACACGACGATGGTGTATTAGTCTTCTATTGGTATGCGAAAGCCACCTCTTCTTCAACATACTTCACCGCGTATTGCACTTGTCCTCCTTCCCCCCCCACCCTTTCTACCTGGTAGTGTATCCCATCATCTTCCACCACAACCTGCATCTCCTCGTCTACCCTCTCAATCTCACCGACATCACCCTCCATGATTGAATCTCCCCTATCTCCCTCCCCGTCCGAGTCTCGTCTTCCTCCCTCCACAGCCCAGTGTGCAGCGGCCTCTTCGTCGTCTTCCTCTTCCTCGTCTTCCTCCCCACTGTAGCCGATATCAGGTTTCATGTGCTGCTGGATGACTTCCGAGGAGGCGAGAATCTGGAGGGATTCCTCGAGAGCAGCGCGGACTTCCATTCCGCCTTCGACTTCGAGGACTAGGAATTGACCAGAATGCTGGGGAATAGACAAAAAAAATTTAGAGTATTTGTTTAAATGATTTTCAAATAACACGGTCAACAAAGACTAATGTTTAATATCTAAGCCTATGTATTTGACATTATATAATATCCATTCTTATTAGAATCCTAGATTTTTTCCACATATCATTTTTGCACACTCTACTTAATAATAGTGTGGGAATAAACAATGTCGACAGTCCCAACGTAAGGTGTCGAATCTACAAAATTTCAGTGTTCGTTTTATTGTTTTCAACTATCCACATATATATATTTTTTTTTTTTGATGCCAAATAAAGTTGAGTTTTCCTCTAAATTCTCCTATTGAAAAGGATCAAAAATGCACAACGCATCCGGCATAGAAAGTCGAATCTAACTTTGTTTTCACTCTCCTGTAAACCTCACAAAATGCAGTGCAGTCACAATCACTGTTCATAAATCAAATGCACAAATGGGTTCCGAGGGATTCTGGTGAATGCGGACATATTCAAACAACAGAACACATCACAGAAGAATGTCCCCTTCATTTGTTTCCTGGAGCCTGCCTCGTTTGCCTGTCCCATTTGACTCACCTTCTGTTTGATGTGGCTGTTGAGGTTGGACCTGACGTGGAACATCTTGGTGCAGTGAGGGCACGAGTGCTGCCGCTCGCCCGTATGAATCAGGCGGTGGTTTTTCATGGCGTGCGAGCGACGGAAGGCCAGGCCGCACAGGTCGCACGGGTAGGGACGCTCCCCCGTGTGGACTCTGGAAAATGATATAATATCGCCTAATTAGTCAGAGTTACAATTGATAGCCTATCGTGGATGCCTAGCTCTCTTCCAGAATGGATATTGTGCACTTGGAACAACAGGGTTCTATCTGGCATGTTATATTATATTGAACTAGTAGTGGGCGAAGCGGTTCGGTTTAGTGAGCCGGATCACTAAATCAGCTCTTTGTAGTGTACCAATTCGATGATCCGGCTCGATTGAACAAAGGTTCGCATCCCCCCGCACCATGCCCTCTCCCTCGCTCCCTTGGCCCTCCTAAAGACGTCTTTAAGACGCTCTTACACAATACATTTTTCGTCCAGTTTTCATGTGGATTGTCTTTACAGAGAGCTGATTTAGTGATCCCCGGCTCACTAAACCGAGCCGCTTCGCCCACCACTATATTGAACTACAAATTAGTACTCTCTATAGCCCACTATCATTGACATTGCTGTCAGATAGAACCTTGTTGTTCCAAGGGGACAGTATATTGGTGCACCTGAGTGTCCATGGAATCTTAAACATATTTTTTTCCAGCATTACATTTAGAGGGTGTCAGTCTATCACTGGCTCTGTTTTCATGTTCACACACTGTATAGAAATATAGGTAAAATCAGCACCCGGACGAGTCCTCATCTCAGTGGTCGGTCATATAAATAAAAATCGGGTAGGTATATCCGAGACTCTATTCCGATTGCAATTGTGTTGGGGAAGAACTTTGCAATCATCATAAGAATAGCAGCCAATAATATGGGATTTAAAATTAAGGATAATATTAACAAGTCTTGAACTTGAAGTATGATATCGGTGTAGATGGCATAAATTGAACTGGTCTCATTAGCTTAGTCGGTAAAAAGCAGTTGTCCCGGATAGACAGAGGTCCTGGGTTCGAGCCCCAGATGCAACTGATACCTTTTTATTTTTGTTGTTTTTTCGGATTCGTGTTTCATTTGGGATGTGTTAATATTATCTTCTTCAATGATTAAATTATCTTTTGCATTGTCATGCAAATTCTTCTTTTCACTTCTATTTTGCAGCCTCCTTTACCAATCATATACGAGCCTAGGTATATGAAGTCATTCACCGTTTCTAAGATTGAGAGCATTTACTTGTTCTTGTTTGCCCTGTCGATCACCATTAGATTATCAAAGGTAGATAGGAGAGATTAGAGAGATAGCATACCTGTGGTGCTCATTCCTCCTGCCCTTGGTCCTGAAATACATGGGGCAGAAGTTGCAGGGGAAGGGTTTCTCGCCCGTGTGGCAGCGCCGGTGGCCGAAGAGTTCTGCGGAGGAGAAGAAGCTCTGGCCGCACTCCTCGCACGAGTGGGGTTGCTCGCGGAGATGGACGCGTCTGCGGAAGACATAACGTTAGTAAACACTCAAATATTAACCTATATAAAACATGCCCCCAGCACAATGCGCATACTTGCATGTTTTTATTATCATGGAAAATATATGAATTTCATAAAAAGCGTTACGCACACCCGTCATCGTAAATTTTTATTATTTTACTTAAACATTTTCGTTTATTGTTTGGTACATTGCCCATCCCACCAGACGTAACGCCTGTGTTGGTATGACAATTTACAATATAGGTTTGTCAGCTACCCAGTACATGACGATTTTGAAATATAGTCTATAGTACCTATATGATAACAAATATACAACAAGAATATAAATAGGAGATATATAATAAGAATATAAATAGGAGATAATAGGAGTCATTGCGTTTTTGTAATAAATGTAACCAAAAAATTGTAATCCGCATTACAAAAAAAAAAAACAATGTTTTTTAAACATACTTTTCTCCACTTTAAAAATCATATTCGTATTTTAAATATTTTGTAAAACATACAATGGAACGGTCAGAAAAAAGTAATATTTCTGATTGGATTTTGATAAATGCTAAGCCTATGTAAATTTACAAAATATTTTTCTTTTTAAAAACATTATGTTTATCGTATTGCGTAATAATACTATCATTATTTTGAATTAATAAATAATAACTCTCCGACGTCCCTCTCCCCGTTAACCAGTCTCATAGATTATTTCCAGAAGAAAGCAGGGTACAGAATGCAGCACTGCTGTTTTGATACATACTCGTGAATTCTTTCAGTTTATTTATTGTAAATCCGGAGGTAGTTCGTATAGCTCCCGTAAGCACCCAGACCACGGGTGCTATTTAGTAACATAGCAAGATAATTTCATTTTAATGTTATTATCTGTTGAACTATTTTTAATTTAATTTAGCGTGTGATTTCACCCTTATATTAGAATTTACTCAGTGTGAACGCAATGAAAAATAAATAAGTTACTTTAAATAATGCAAGTCAAGTTTGCATTTTTTCTATGTTTTCAAGTGTCAACCTTATAAATAACCGCGACTGCATTATTCTTCCATCTTCTTAGTAATAACAAGCCTTCAATAACTTACTGTAATAGATTCAAGCCTCGCTAGACCATTTATTATATTAATCAGAAATGTATCAAGTGTTCACAACTCAGTGTTTTTATCTATGAGTTACAATCCTATCTACTACGACTTCATCAATTTATGCAAATCATCATCACACACTCAAGATTTCTGACCTCGGATGAAATCGAGGACGTTGGAGCAGACAGACACATTATGCTATCTCCCATAAGTCCCAACAGCCCGTAGCCGGTGGGACTGTGGACATGTCTAATTGAGGTATGTTATAAGTCTGAAGAAAGTGGGAAAGGGAAGGAGATAGGGAAGGTTGGGAAGAACCTGGATATTTAGATTTGGTCACCAAACACAGTTTTAAACAAGTCATTTCAAGCAAAGTTTTGATTCTGAGTGGTGATCTTTCACCAGGGCGATACTGAGAGTATCTAAATCACTCTTAGAGAATTCTTATTCCTTTGAGAAAAGTTCATAAAATTCACCAAGGATATCATTGAGTGTTTGACCGTGTCTCCTAACTTCACAACGTGCCTCTTAAGTTACCTGAGCGTTCCCGTCAAGGTGGAACATTGGCACCATAGATTAATCTATGTCTCATCATCCTCTTTAATTTCGTACAATTAATGGTGATATCCACTCCCAACAGCTGCATATTGTATCTCCCGAGGTGGCAATGTCCGGTTAATAAAAGTGAAGTTAAAGAAATAAAATAAATGAAGGAATTGCTCACTTATGATGAGTTTCAAGACCGGCTCGGTGTGCAAATCCGTTCCCGCACAAATCACAGAGGTAGACACCGCCATTGTGAATTCTAGAACAAAAATAAATTCAATTGTGCAAATTAGAAATTTTACAGAGTGCGGCAAATTTGATATTTTGGTTGCCAGTGTGACTGAAAGACAACTAGCAAATCCCGTAACAGCAATAGCTTGTGAACCCGTAACAGCAATAGCTTGTGAACTTACCGCATGTGTCCTTCAAGACCAACTTTGGTTTGGTAGACTTTGTCACATTCAGTGCACGAAAAGGGACCTGAAAACAGATAATTGTTCCAATAATCTATGTTTTTTTAATTTATTTATCATTTAGTGTTTTAAAATATGTAGTACATAGATACACACCTACGTCCTAATACAATGCTTAAATACATATTATATATTATTTAAAATATAAATTAATCACATATTTTCATAACTTAAATTCAATTTTTTAAATATTTTCTTCTAACTGAATTTTCTCTGGTAATTTGCCAAAGATCTTCATAACGGCATACATCAATGACTTTTGACTTTGAGTATTTTTTCTAAGGGGAAGTGTAATTTGATTCCTTTCCTCGTCTCATGTGTGTGCTTGTTCTGCAGGTTTTCAATTATTCTCAGAAATTCAGGTGATGTATGGTCATTAATTATTTTGTATATTAAAAATATAGTATTGAGTAAAGATATTTACTCCTTCAGAATTTTCTTGACTTTCATATATGTATGTGTCTATTTTTCTTTAGTTTTATAATTCTCATTATTCTATTTCGCAGTATTTCCACTTGTTTCATATACCAATCGTTTACGTCCCAACAGCAAAAAAAAATGTCACAGAGCAAATAATAGACAGAGATGCCCTAACACGCAAGGGGACGAAACCAAAATAAGGAGGATGAGGGGTGAGCTAGGCGTGCCAACACTTTAAGTAAAACAGCAAATAAGTAAAAAGGTTTGGCTTGTTCACAAAAACCGGATATTTTGTTAGAGTATTTAGATTGACTCTTTTATAAATATTTTATAATTTGTTTACCGCAGTCAAAATCGTGCGAAACTATTGTATACGGCAATGAACTAGGTTGGTGCCGGGTGTCATGTGACCTTTGCCTCCAGCCGTTGTAATGGTACATTAAGGCAAGTCTATTCATTTATAACATCAGTGAGTAAATGTATATTTTGCAATATGAATTATGAAAGAGACATAGAAAAGAAAAAGATATAAGTGAGACAAAAAAACGTAAATCCTGTTTGCCAGACGGTCGCGTTAACCAGTTCTGCCACTGAACCGCTTATCCATCGTGTGGTTTTTATCAAATAGTATAAGCAGATACTTTAATAGTACACAACTGCTGACCCTGTACAAATCGCAAGTGCACCCCACAAAAATTTGGCAGCCACCTTTGGTCATGAGCCCCAAAATATCTGAAAAAAATCCTCGACTCTGTGCAGAAACGGGCGGTCCGTTTGATAGATTCGCCTATCTTAACAAACGGATTGCAATCTTTGGAGCACAGACGTCAGGTGGGAATGCTGTCCTTATTCTACCAGTATTTTAACGCAAGATGCTCTGAGGAACTAGCGTCATTGATCCCTTCGGCACCTGGTTTTTTGCACACGATTGTCACATGAGAACGGGTCACTTCTATAACTCGTTCTTGTGTTCAACAGCTCGGTTGTGGAATGATCTGCTGGCCTCTGTGTTTCCTCCATCCTACAATATGAGTTCAATACAAGTTCACCCCTTCCTATCCTCTAAAAGACCCTCCACACAGCATCCCCAAAGATGATATAGGCCTTGAGGGAAATTATTTCCATCAGGGCTTCCTGTGTGGAGTTACTGTAAAAAAAAAAGAATTCATAATCAAAACGTTGCTTGAAATTACTTTAGCCGTGTTTGATGACCAGATCTGAATAGCCAGATAATTCCTAACCATCCTCTACCCCATCTCTTTCCCTTCCCTACGCCCTTCAGCCTCACAACATCCCCCAATTTGGAATGCAGTAGTCTCACTGACTCCGATTAGCAGGGAGTAGTTGGGACTCTTGTGCGGTATTCATAATTTAAAAACTATATATGTATTTATCTATAGTTCTCATACAAGACATCAGTCACGCAATCGACACACCCGTATTGTTTGAATATTACCATTATTGTCTCAATAATGAAATCTATTTTCTTAGCAATCGCATTTTAGGATGAGCCATAATCAAAAACAAAGCAAAAATTGAACACTTGTGCTTGTACAAACCTGGTTTACTCTTCAACACCAGTAGGGAGCGGTCATCGTGCTCAGTGTCCCGGTGCTTGGCCAGCTCCTTCCTCAGGCTGAAGTTCTCCCCGCAGTCGGCGCACTTGTAAAAGCTACTGGAAATACAATAATTCAAAGTGTTATGACAACCCATTAATTGCGGTTGTTCAAAATTGAGTTTAAAAGAGCCAGCTTCAAAATAACTCTATCTGTTACCTTTAATTATGATTTTTTTTTGTTCATGGAAATACCGCAAAAGTTCAACTGTCTGGATCCAGTGGGACTATGGCATCTCCAATTGGGGTATGTTGTGATGCTGTAGAAAGTGAGGAGGAGAAAGAGATGGGGAAGAGAAAAGTTGGGAAGTACCCGACTATTCAGAGCAGGTCATTAAATACAGCTAAAATCATTTCTTTAATTAAATTTAAGATTAGTTGCCTCCGGTCGCCGTCTTTCTGTAGAAGGCTATAAACCTCCTATCTGATGGTAAGGCCCTTCGTACATAAGGCAACGCAAGTATCCGATACTCGTCGACTCGAGTATCTTTCTGTAGAAGGGCTCTATAAACCTCTTATCTGACGGTAAGGCCCTTCGTTTATAAGGCAACGCAAGTATCTTATACTCAACGACTCGAGTATCTTTTTGTAGAAGGGCTATAAACCTCTTATCTGACGGTAAGACCCTTCGTACATAAGGCAACGCAAGTATCTGATACTCAACGACTCGAGTATCTTTTAGTAGAAGGGCTAGTTAGTTAGCTAGTTAGTTAGGCCCTTCGTACATAAGGCAACGCAAGTATACAATACTCTACGCCTCGAGTACCTTGGCGACTACCGCAATGCATCTGCACGGAGGTTCATACACATGCACACTCACCAACATTTTGTTGACTCGTCAGCGACACCAGTCTCCGAGCGACTGATTTGTCGAGGTCTTCGCCACTCAAGTCGCTGAGACTTTATACAACCTATGTTCTTTCTAAAATGAGACATTACTTAGGTTGATGAACGTTTTAGTAACTAAATAATGAAAAATTATTTTATTATTAAATTTTTTTAACTTATTGAAGTTTATATACCTCATTGTAATATTTAATCATTGAATAAGATAATATTAACACATCCCGAGATTTAAAATGGAGGATAATATTAGATAAGTCTTGAAACTTGAAGTATGATATCGGTGTAGATGGCGTAAATTGAACTGGTCTCATTAGCTTAGTCGGTAAAGCAGTTGTCCCGGATAGACAGAGGTCCTGGGTTCGAGCCCCAAATGCGATTGATACCTTTTTATTTTTCTGTTGTTTTTTCGGATTCGTGTTTCATTTGGGATGTGTTAATATTATCTTCTTCAATGATTAAAAATTATTTTGTTAAAACCACTGTTTTGATAAATAAATATAACCAATGTTTTCTTTTACTTATTTATTAAAATTGTGAATTTTTTATTTCAAAATGGAGCCACAGAGTGGATTTTCATTCATTGAAGTAGTTTTAATAATTACTTAAAATCTAAAAAATCCAAAACTGATGCAGTCTTGTGATTTCAGTAGTGATGTGTACGGACTATGCGCGACTAGTTGCTTTAGACGTGAGTACAAAACTTAGGTATCAGATACTTGCACAGCCTTGTGTACGAAGAGCCTTATGCCTCC
This sequence comes from Halesus radiatus, assembly GCA_022606495.2. NCBI lineage: Eukaryota > Metazoa > Arthropoda > Insecta > Trichoptera > Limnephilidae > Halesus > Halesus radiatus. The sequence continues at coordinate 54,375 of JAHDVE020006717.1, forward strand.
AAACAATAATTCTTTCCGATAACAATATTTTTATTAGGCAGATAACATTTTCAGAATGTTGTAATATAACAGATTGCTCTTTCTAGAGGTTTTCGTCTATCAGCACCCTTATTAAGACATTATAATACAGGCCTTTAGTACAAAACTTACTTAGAAGCAGTTTTTCTTTGTAGAGTCATGGCGTCAACGTGTACCTTTCTCCTGTGGTGGTTCAGCATCCAACTAGAATAAGGAAAGAAAAAAGTTATACATAATAATGTATGTTTGAATGTATAGAGTTTAGTGACCTTATCATGACAATCATAAATAATTGCTTACCTTTCTAGGAACTGTTCTCCGCACAGTTTGCAGCTGAATAGTTGGGCCCTTTCTGCGTGTTTGTTCTTTCGGTGCACCTGCAGGTAGGTCCAGTGGAGAAAGGTCTTGTTGCATACCTGGAACAACCAAACAAACATCCTTCCTTTTAGAAATGGAATATGTATATATATGACATTCAAGTGAATAGATGAAGAATTCTGAAATGCCCCAGAAAGACAATCAAGTGAATCAAATACTTGACTGGGGTCATGCCAAGAGTCAAAATAATAGAATAATATTTATGATTGTGAATGAAGAAAACAATGTGTGCCAAGGATGTTGTATAGCGTTCCTTCCTTTGTGGAAAAAAAGCGAGATGATTAGTTGATTGAGGATGTTCTCACCTGACACAGGAAGTGCTTTACAACGGGAAATTCTTCATAACCGCTCATCTTGCTGGCACTCCTCTCGTGGGGGCCATCTTCAACATTCGCCCGGTAGAAGCCGTGCGTCGTCTTGTGCGATGTCACACTGGAAATGAATAGTTCATAATAAGTAAATAAGGTTCAGTAACTCATAATGAAGCGTATTGACTATGAAGTCCGGTGTGTGTACAGTAGACCCCAGCAGAGAGCAACGGTGAGTCATTGACAAAGAATGTATGTCATGCTAAACGTACCAGTATTTTTTTAACATCATTTTCACAATTTAAAAAAATTTCAGGTTTGAATTTTTCAAAGCCCACAAAAACGCTACATATCTATGGTGGGTCAGGCGTGACGTCATACAGACGCAGTTTTGTCGTTTAAACCGATGATTGTACTGAAATTGTATGCCATATTCTTAATTTTTTGTAATTATAAAAAAATTTACAGATTTTAATTGTAAATTATCAGCATCTCGTCACTGTTGTTTTTGCAATGTACCAAAGTGTAAAAATACAGCCATAGCCGCACTCAATTCAATTTTTCCATGTTCCTAAATCACCCGAACCTCGTTGTTAAGCTTATGTTTTCAGATATCAAAACAAGCGTTAACTTTACCGTACATAATTTTATATTATATTCATAGTAAACGTAATAAAATTATGTACCTATTTAGAAACTTTAAGTCCAAGAAAATATTAATACCGTCTTACTTATAATGAATCCTTGTTGCGCCTTTATAGTGATGGTATAGCTATGCAAGCAATAGGACCTTATACCGCTCGTGTTAAAATCGTTACTCATAATATTATTTATGCCTAGAATAGCTTTACCAATGGTTTATGGGTTATGATTTTTTTAGTCTGGCATCACTCTGCCCCAAACCTTAAAAACACAACCAATTTCGTATGTGGCGTCGTGTTGCTAACTTCACGCTTCTTCAGATGTTCATAACATGGTTATTTTAAATATTTTGCCGCGTTGGGGCACGCACATGGTAAAGAGTATGAAAACTTACCGGGCATAGGTAGAATATGCTTCATTGCAGACGTTGCAGATATAAGGCAGCTTCACATTCTGGTGGATAAGGCGGTGCTCGTTCAATGCTTCCTTCTGGGAGAACACCCTGAAATAAATGACAAGGTAAAACACGGATCATAAATAATATTTTCAATGGAAATCAGTTTTGTCTGCGCTTTGTAGCTGCAGGACATATTTTTAGATGCTTTGTAGGTGTTAGATTTTTGTGAAAGGCAGAATTTGTAACGCTGTTTTGTCAAAAAATGCCAGAATGGAAATGTAAGAATTGTGACGAATTGTGTCAACAGTGTTGAAAGTTTTGTTGATTATTAATGCTTACTTCGGTGAAATCAATAATCTTACTATTGTTGACTTATCGTTGCTATTCAGCTGCCAGAGAGGTGAAATAATCAAATCATAATTATTCATTTGGCTAATAAAATTATTATCGTCAAAAATGGAATTTTTTATAGCTCCTATAAAAGAATATCACTTCTTGATGTGATATTCTTTAATTAACGGAACTATAAAAATTGCCCAATAATAATACATAATGGAAAGAAAGTTTTCATCTACATTCATACATCATTCAGATTTCTGTAATGCATCTCAACTATAAAGGGGAAATATTCGCAAATGAAGCAGCAAAAACACAGTGAGATTTGACAGTATAAAATTTGCACGGTGTTTTCTGTCTGGAATTTCTAGATTAATGTAATGATTTTCTAGTCCGAAGTTATTTACATAATAAGTTGTGGAATATCCATTTAAATGTTAAAACGGTAAGACAAGACATCATTTTTTTATTCAATGAGAAAAAAAAAAACAAAAAAAGAGTTGAAATCTCAAGCAAAATCGGGTAGAAAAATTATATGCCCTTGTATAAACAAGAAATCATACTGATATTAATAACAACTCTTTGTTTGTTTTGTGCTGGGCATAAAACTCATGTTACCTTTCACAGAACTCGCACCGATACACCATTTTGATATTGACCGCTTCTATGCACAGCCTGCCCAGTGGGGTTAGTTCTGCCTCCAGTTCCTGACTGGTCTTCTTCACAGCAACTACTTCTTCAACCTCTCCTTCCAAAACTTCTCCCGGATCATCTGCGTCTTCTATATTAAAAAAATTTGAAGATATTTCTTCACCTTGTTGAATTTCTTCAATCTTTACTTGAGTGATTTCTTGATCGGGTGCCAAATTTATTTCAATCATATCTGGTATTCCCGCGGACTCTTCTAATTCTACCATTTCAGTCTCATCTTGATGGACTAATTCTTGTTTAACTATTTGACTCATTTCTTCAGCAGGAAGTTCTAAGACAGATTCACCCCGTTCAATATTTAAAGTTTCAACTGATTCTCCTAATTCAGCTACACCAGTTTCATGTATTTCATCACCTGAACCAGTTTCTCGGGTTAAATTCCTTTTTTGAATATCCATAGCATGTTGACTTGCTTCTAGCTGTTCCAACAATTCTTCTTCAGTCCCTTCAATTTTTTCTGAATCAGCACAACTTTCTTGATTAATATAATCAGCGCCGTCTAATTGCTCAATATGATCATTTTCAATAGTTCCTTGCGGTCCGTCTTGTTCTTTTAATTCTTGTTCAACACCACCTTCGATTTCTCGCAATGTTGCAACTTCTCCAGCATCTAATATAATTCCCGCCTCTTGCAACTGATGCTCTACACTTTGATCACTTTCTTCCAAGTCCAATTTTGTTTCTTGTGAACCTAATTCTGATCCTTCCATTTCAACATTAGTCTCTTGCAAACCTAATTCCGTTCCTTCCGTATCGATTTCAGTCGCCTGTGAACCTAATTCCGATCCTTCCACATGTGATTGTATTCCTTGTAAACCTAGCTCTGATCCTTCCATATCAGATTTTGTTTCTTGCAAACCAATTTCAGTTCCTTCCACATGCGATTGTGTTTCTTTAGAACCTAATTCTGATCGTTCCATATGTATTTGTGTTTCTTGCGAACCTACTTCAGATCCTTCCATATGTATTTGTGTTTCTTGCGAACCTACTTCGGATCCTTCCATATTTATTTGTGTTTCTTGCGAACCTACTTTGGATCCTTCCATATGTATTTGTGTTTCTTGCAAATCTGATTCCGTTCTTTCCATATCTAATTTTGTTTCTTGTGAACCTAATTCTGTTTCGTCTGTATCTAATTTGGTATCTTGCAAACTTAAATCAGTTCCCTCTAATTCGAACCTGATTTCTTGCGAACCCAATACCGCTCCTTCTATGTCTAATTTTGATTGATCCAGACCTAATTCTGGTTCTGCAATGCTTATTATTTCCATCTCTGTGTTAATGCCATCACCTCCTGCTAAACCTTCTGCTTTTGAACATTCAACTTCTTCTCTTTCCATTTTGTTGGTAGCTCCTTCCATTATTTCATCAAGAACCTTATCAACGTCTTGACTCAAATCGATTCCTTCTTCAATAATGCTTTCACTGAATTCAACCATTTTAATGTTATCTTTACCACCTTGGTAATCTTCAACTATCTCTTGCTGAAATTCATGGAGATCTTCATGCAAACTACGGTTTTCTTCTGCCAAATCTTGATGGTCTTTAAGGACTTCTTCGATTGTTCTGCAATCCTGATTATCTTCTTGTAGGGTCATAACATCACCGTGCACGGCTTCCCCGAGCAATTTCTCAAGGTCAATCTCTACCTGGTCACGCCTTGCTTCGTCCATTTGCTGTTTTTCTGCTTCTGCCAGTAGCTCAAGCCCACTGACTTGATTATGTTCTATATTCTCCCGGCATACAGACGATTCTTTCACGTGATTCTAGAAATAAAGTATAAACAATTTGACTAAAGCATTTTAAAAGGAAAGTTAGGCTTATTTAGTTTATGTTAGGTAAGGTTAAGTTAGTTTAAACCAATTAGTATAGTCACATCTAGCCTATGTAAAAAGGCTAAAAATCACCTAACTTTGATGTAAAAGACAATGAAACACGTACCAAAAACAGTCCATGAAGGAAACCTTTTGTCATCCAAAGAAACCCATTTGTGAACCATGATTCTTAATTAATAAAGTGGTGATTAAAAGTAATTTTTAATTCATTTACAATTAACCATTGTTATAAATGTTACCAATGTATAAAAAAATATATATATTAATTTCACTGAAATATACTAGAGGCTAAAACAACATGTTAGGTCAACATCATAACATCAAATTGGTCATATTGTTACAGCAGCATTAGAGATTGATTAGCAATTATTATTTTAAGGAACTTAACCTTTTTCCTACCCGAATGTAAACACAGGTTACACTGTCCCTAGCCAAGCGATTTTAGCTTTTTTTTATACTGCCTCATTATTTATTATCCTTAGAACTTGGAGATTATAATTTATACCAAAACAATACTATGTGTTTATGTTACACACTTAAAATGTCTAAATACGACATTTACATGAATTGACACATTATTTAAAGAACAAAATTTATTATTTTTTTTATTAAAAAATTAATTTTAATATGGAATTCCACCATGAATTGACAGTTTCAAAATTAGAAATAACAAAATTAATCTTTGAAAGATAAACAAACTCGCGACCCGCCGCAATTATCATATATGTTTTTATTTTTACAGTAACTTCACACAGGAGGCTCTGAGGGAAATAATTTCCCTCAAGGCCTGTATCATATTTGGGGATGCTGTGTGAAGGGTCTTTTAGAGGATAGGAAGGAGTGAACTCGGGTGTTGAAGGGACCCATGTTGTAGGAGGGAGGAAACACAGAGGCCAGCAGATCATTCCACAGCCGAGCTGTTGAACACAAGAATGAGTTGTAGAAGCGACCCGTTCTCATGTTACAAATGTCAACCGTGTGCAAATGGCGTGTTTCTCGACTATGCACTGGTGCCGAAGGGATCAACGACGCTAGTTCCTCAGAGCATCTTCCATTAAAATACCGGTTTTTTTCTGTTACTGTGTATTATTAGTTTTTGGTGCAGTTACTGTAATGTGTTTTGCACCTGTGTGACTATTATAACTAACAAAATATGTAAAAGAACATATAGGGCGTATATAATATAATAAAATAAATAAAAAATAAACAAGAACAGCATTCCCACCTGACGTCTGTGCTCCAAAGATTGCAATCCGTTTGTTAAGATAAGGTAAAATCACTATCTAATACTATATAATACTCACTTTATAAACTTCATTATTTATTACACTTTTTATTAACACTTTCTTAACATAATGTTTTTGTTAAAAGTTATTTTTTAATGATAGACTTTAAAGCATGGATAAATACACAATGCCACATTACATTGGTAACACACATAATGAGCTATTTTCCTACGGCTTGGTTTTTCTTGGCACAAGTTGCATCGAGCTTCGACAGTGGGTTATGCAAATAAAATTAGAAAGAATGCCAAATGAACGCACTCAATTACTTTGTAAGCAAAAACAATCAAAATAAAAGTGGGATATTATTATTAATTCACTCGAAAGGCCGATAGAAAAACATCATTTCACTTAAACTAATATTATCATGTTGATTCGAAGAAAAGTTATTTACCTTAAAAAATATTACTAGTCAATATAACAAAATAAATTGATAATAAAGTTAGAACCAATTCATTGCAGATTCCGTACATTCGCGAACAATCTAGATACAAGAAGAGACCATGTGATACACTTACACGGGTGCACGGGAATTTCAAACTACCAAGCGGGGAAATATTGTAGTCTTCACTTTGACGAGGTCTTTCATAATGTAAACAAAATCATTTGTCCCAACTGCTCTCAACTGTTCAGAGCCAATGAGACTATACCATCCCCAAATGGGGTATATTGTGAGGCTGAAGAGAGTGGGAAAGGGGTGAGTATGAGGAAAGTTGGGAAGTACCTGACTATTCAGATCTGATCACCAAACACGGCCAAAGGCATTTTAAGCAATGTTTCAATTTTAAATGGTTGTCTTTCAGCAGGGTTATACACTGGGAGTATCTATCACAAACTGTAGTGGGTAATTTACCTCAGCATCCAATGGGGTTCGGAAGGCCATCTTACAGCAGCGGCAGGCCAGCACCGCATTCAGCTCCGGTCGGGCCTCGTGCGCCAGGAGATGCATGCGCAGTCGGCTGCGGCGGTTCACAAACTTGAGGCATATGTGGCACTGGAATGGTTTCACCTGAAAACAATATTTAATATTTTATTGGTCAGAACACATGGGATTAAAAACATTTTAAAAAAACCTTACGGAAAGTGGAATCACAATGTAGTTATCTCACTTTCGTATGGGAATCCTATGAGTGGGTTTCACTGTAATAAACTAAGAGTATGGATATTAGAGAGATGGCATTTGAAGTCTGCCTGTGAGAATTTTACCGATACTGCTGACATTGGCTGTTATACCTCGGTCGCATGTTGGGCTCCTACTAAAACGTCGATAAAACATATAAATATGGTCCATGCGCTGTTAAATAATGTAAAAGCAGTTCTGTGAAGACAATGAAGAAGAAAGACGGTCTTACTTTTTACATGCAAGTGTTTAAGCATTGTTTAAAATGACATTTTATAATTTTTTTACATTTCATTTCAACTGCCATCAAAGAATCGCGTAGATGCCAAATGGTAATGGGCCAGACCAGTCAACTTAACTAACTAACTAACCATCATGCTGTTTCTCCGCAGGGGTAGGCAGAGAGGACGGACAAACAACTCGATCTTGGCATACACTTCTTGCTTCATTCACATTCATACATCGTCTCATACATTCTCTTCTATTATTCCAACTTCTGACATGGCCCGACTCAAGTATTTGATTCACTTGATCGTGCCATGTCTTCCTCGGGCGTCCCAAGATTCTTCTTCCATTCACATTCGCGTCATACATTCTTCTTACACAATATTTAATAATTAAAAATTACCAAAATACCTCAATTTTTTTCATTAATCTTCACGCATAAATATAAATTTGTGACTTGCACGTGACTTAGGTACACGCACAGTACACGTGACACCATTAATTAGGGACCTAGAAGTCACGAGCTCATAAACCCGAGTGCGTAAAAAAGAATGTTGTGGTTTTCATTTCAAATTATTATCAAATGAAATCTGAATTTGTATATTCTTGGATTCTTTACAGACATTTTAATCAGATAGTGAGATATGAAACGTTAAGAAATATGATTTTATATTGCATAAAATAGGTTACTCGAAAAATACTACTTTTGACCCTGGTGCCAGCGTCGAAACTAACACCTCAAAGTGACGGTTATAACATTAGGTTATGTATTTGCATTTAAGGAAAACATTTTTCTCCCCTTGTCCTACTCGGATAGGGGACCCATCGCATCGATGAGGTGCCTGCAAGTGTACCTGTCCTGCGCTAGGTCAGCGGCCTCCATCCATAACAGGCCCAGCCTCTCCTCGCACAGCCTCTGAAGTTGCTTTTCCCACCTGTGTGTGGGGAGGCCCACTGGACATCTTACCGTTGGAATACCACTCAGACTTTACAGCCGAATTTTCCGGCATTCTCAGAAAAAGCAGAACCAAAGCTATCTATTTCAAAAAACGTTTTAATTCTGAATGGTGATATTTCACCCGGGACGAGATTGACGAATTTTGCCAATGCAAAATTTTACAACAGTATCCAACTATGTTTAATGACATGTTACCTTGAGATGTGAAATTTTGTGTTCCTTGAGGTTCTGCGTATCAAAGAACTGTTTTCCGCAAACGTCACAGCGATGTTGCCTCTTTTTGCCATGAATTCTTCCGTGACTTTTGAGTGATGATCTGGAATCAATAACATGACAAAACTAAGTTGTGCAGATTTTGCCAACTATTGTAACAAGCCCCTTATATTCATAATAGGAAAGAGTACAGATGATAGTCGAGATGAGAAAGATAATGTCAGTTTAGAGCAGGTTAGTTTGGCTCACCTGAGACGAAAGTCCTTCCCACAGCCCGGCTCGAGACAGAAGAAGGTGGTGTTGTGGCTCAGGTTGATGTGGTCGTACAGCGACACCTCGTTCTGGAAGTCTTTCTCTCCGCAGCGGTCGCAGGTCAGGCCCATGGCGATGAGCTCGGCTTGGTGGAAGGTCCTACAAATAAATAATAAAAATACATACATATGTATAATAATTCCATTTTCATAGATACAACAGAAGGGGCAAAGCAGGCGGCAGTGAGGTTCACGTTATAAGAGCTTCTTTAAAGAAAAACTAACTAACCGTGGTGCCGTTTCACCAGGGTAGGCAGATGGACCGTCACAGTTTTTGCTTCATTCGCATTAATGCATCGTCTCATATATACTCTTCTGTTATTCTGACTCTTGACTTGACCTGACCTGAGTATTTGATTCACTTGGTTGTGCCATGTCTTTCTCAGGCGTTCCTGATTTTTTCTACTATCCACTTTCACATCATATATTCTCCTTTCACTCTTTCTTCATTCATTCGCTCTATGTGTCCAAACCATCTAAGCATACCTTTCTTAAACTTATTCATTACGTTTATGTTAGCCTTGCATTCTCAGATCTCTACATCTGAACACAGTCATACATGGTTTTACCAAACATACGCCTCAGGAATCTCATTTCTACACTATTCAGTCTACTTACATCCTTCTTCTGCCAATTCCACGCCTCACTGGAGTGTCAACTGATACCAACCCTGATGTATGGACTGCTAACCTTGATTCTTTGGACAAATTTTTACTGTGTATATAATAAATCTATTTTCATAGATACGGAATATGTTCCAAAACACCTTAACCCTTTAGGTGCCACCGAACGATATATCGATCCGATACATTATTGTACTTGAGTGCCACAGAACGATATATAGCTCGAGCCATAAAATTCGTCAAACATTACCCACGGTTCTAAAATTACATCACATTATTGAAAACATGTGGCTAAAAATAAAAGTAATCAAAATAAAAAATATATATATATTCATGGATTATCCACACTTCTCCAGCATTTAAAAAAAATACATGTTAAGAAAGGTTACAGGGTTAAGAAGTTTGGTGATTAAAATCCAATAAAGTAAAAAATCATGAACAAAGTCAAAAATGATTCCTTACCTGTGGAACATGAGCCTTCTGTTGGTGTGGAAGGCCTGACCGCACAGGGCGCAGCGTTGGCAGTCGCCGCTGGCGGCCCCCGTGCACTTATGGCGGGCCAGGTGCTGTGGGCTGTCGTATTTGCGTCTGAAAATACAACGCACATTTGTTTTATTTTTTTTATTATTTAATTTCAATACATATTCTTTCATTTAGGTAATATAATTTTAGAAAGCTAATAAGACAATTTGTAATGTTTTTCTTAGTGCTCCTCACCAGGGGTCCTGTGCTGAGGCGGACTAGGTTTTATTTAAAAACTGATTGTTTTTAAGCTCCTAAGAAGTTCTTTTCAAGATGCTGGATAACTTCTCTTTTTCTCTTATTTCTTTGAGCCAGGTTTTGATTTGATTGTTGAAATCATTTGCCTTTTCTGTTATTGTTATGGCCGGTGAAAGTGAGCTGTACAGCTCAGTGGAGAGATATGTATAATTCCTTTGTCCAAAAGCAGTTTTAATTAATAATCATAATGTCATTTTAGTTCGATCTAGTGTGGTGAAAATTAAGTTTCATCAATTTTTTTGAACTTTTGAAATGTTTGAATAAAACATTCTTAGCATAGATATTTTGGATATTAGGTACTGCAAAAGATTTGAAAATTTCTTTTGTTGGCATTCTTATGGGGACTTTTAAAATGGTCTTATAAATATCCTTTTAGAAATACAGCATTTGTAATTGTCTACCGTACCTTGCTTGGTTCCTCAGAAAGTCACCTGCTTATCAGAAGGAAATTTATAATTTTTTTTATTAATGGGCTCTCCCTTTTATCGAGTGATGAGAGAACCCTTGAAAATCCCACCCACCACTTTCCTTCAGTCAATCCAGGGGGCCTAGAATAACCATATCAATAACGAAGAGTTGTTTATCTTTGTCCCGAACATGACAAATGAGAAATTTAATCAATGTCGAGAAAATATAGCCTACGATGGCAACACTCTCTCTATTGTGACTTTAGCTGTTGGAAAGTCGAAAATATGTTTATTACTTTTACAAAACTGTTTTTTATGAAACACTTGTTTTGCTGATATCATGAATAACTAATCAAAACTCCTGATTCCCCAAGTTCAAAACTGTAGGAGTTGAACAGCCTGTGCAAGATTATTTCCATGCCAAGTTTGAAGAGTTTGGTCCACAACAACAAGGTGCTTGTTGTTCATATCTGACATGTGTCACCGAGTTGTCACAGAGAGTCATGACTGAATCAGACTTTCCAAGGCAGTAATTATAATGATAATGAATAATAGCCAATTTGACGGCCTCCGGGGTCGAGGGGTAAGACTCTCGACTAAGAATCCGAAGGTCGCGGGTTCAAATCCCGGCGTGCGCAAGTAAATTTTATTTAGTTAATTTGTACTGTTTCACAATTTATTCATTTAAAAATAATATATAGTATATTTGCGAACATTCCAGAGTGGAAGATACTCTCAGTATCGCCCTGGTGAAAGACCACCACTCTGAAGTGAAACGTTGCTTGAAATGGCTTTTAGCCATGTTGTTTGGTGACCAGATCTGAATAGCCAGGTATTTCCCACAGTCCTCTACCCCTTCTCCTTCCCCTCCCCAATACCTTCAATCCCACAACATTCCCCAATTGGGGATGCCAGCCTCACTGGCTCCAGACGGTTGGGAGCAGTTGAGACTCCTGTGCGGTATTCATATAGAAAAAAATAAATAGACTAACTTGCAGTAACTGCACTCCAGCCATTCTCTCCGCTTTGTCCTCCCGCCCAGCTGCAGCAGCTCTTGAAGCTCCTCGAGACCCTCCATCTCCACTTCTGCATCTGCTCCAGTTGCCTCTGCACTTTCCTCATCCTCTTCCTGCTCCAGTTCCACCTCCTCTTCCTCTTCAGACTCCTCCAAGCGCTTTTCCTGCTTGATGTGGTGAACTGAAACAGAAGAATGTGACCGGTCATTCACATTATTTATAACACAGACCTTTTCACCAGTAGTGCCCACCCCTTACTTACATTTGTGTCGGGTCATCAAAATGAGCCGACACAAATGTAAGCATGATAAATGTAAGCAAATGAGCCGACATTCATGAAAGACTCATCGCTATATTGGAGATACTATTTAATGCTGGTATTTATTTTAATAAGAATGTGTTCTGCTTCGTTTTTAGAAAAGGAAAAGAATTTCTTTACAATGGGTGGTACTACAGTACAGGGAATATTAATAAGGTAAATTAGTTCCACTGTAGATAAAGATGTAGGTATACATGTGGATGAAGCAAGGGGTGTGTGCCAGGACAGGAGTGTGACAATCCATCTCTCTGTTTACCCTAGTGAAGAAACTAAGCATTCAAAAATAAAAATTATTAATTGTTTTTGTGTTTAATTCGAAGAAACTACATAATTTTTTTTTTTTTAATTTTATGTAAATCAAAGTTCTTACTTTTTATTGGAAGTATTTTAGTTTTTTGTATTATTGTGACATCTATTTCGGCGTTCAAACTGGCCATTGCCTTAAACACTGAAACAGCTGTCAAAAAATATGTCACAGCCTGGATCAAAAAACAAGGTATCCCATTATTCAAAACATGATAAAACCAAACCAAACAAAACCCACTACATAAAATACTATACTTACTTGATAGTCCCTTCTCTCTTTTTCCGTGCAATATACTTTCCTATTATCAAACTTAGTTGGAAGTAATCATAATGACATGTTTATTATTTTTTTAAGGATTTTCCTAAATCACCATCACTTAATTGATTTTTGATTACTGTAACCAAAACAAAAAAAATGTATTTCTTTTCTAATTCTATACATAATACACATTTATATAGCAATACTAAAATATTAAAACAAAACTAATCAATACTTGTACCACATTTAACACGTCCACGTGAACACCCCAGCACAGGTTCTCCTAGTGAGTTGGTCGCGACACATATAACACTCCATTCACAGTATCACCTACCTAACGTTCCACATTATATAATACCATACAAAGCACCTCTACTATACTTATAATATATTATAATAAATAGAACTTAATAACATTCATAAATTTGATTTACATTAAATTTTAAAAAAATAAAATAAAACACCCAGACTGGCATAACAAACAAACCTGGCGGATCTGGTTTCCTGATCTCCATGGCCTGCCTGACCATCTCCTCCTCTTCCTCGTCCAACCACTCCTCCAGGACTATGACTTCCCCCTCGTCCAGCCATTCCTCCTGGGGCTCCGTCTTGATCATCATGGGGCCCGGGCGGCTGCGGGCCGATTTCGCAGACTGAGATGTCTCCAGGCTGCGTCGTGGAGATCGACGGTCGACGTGCGCGCTGCGTATGTGCTTGCGCACTTCGGGGAATGATGTAAAACCTGAAAATGTAAAGGTTTAAATAATATCGCAGACAGACTAGGCTGCAATTATATACAAATACAGTCAAACTTGGTTATAAAGCACGAGGGGACCGACTAAATTTGGTACTTATAGCTGTTACTCATTATATCCGAGGTTTAAAAAAAAAAAAAAGGTACGTACCTACTTACCTACCTCTACTCTGAATATATTGCCATATTATATAAAATATTATTGGGAGAATGCATTAATTCGTGCGGTTTTTTTTCGAAAATTAAGGCTTTATTATGAAAAAATGGTTATGCATTCAATGTTCAAAGTATTGCCCATGGGAAGCTACGACATTTGTCCATCTTTCTGGCAGTTTGTGGATTCCATTCCTAAAGAACTTCTACGGCTTGGCGGCCAAGAACGAATCGAGCGAATTTTTGATAACCTGTTCCGAAGTGAAGCGGATTCCGGCGAGGGCATTCTGCATTGATCTGAACAAGTAGTAATCAGAAGGGGCCATGTCTGGGCTATAAGGCGGGTGAGGTAGAACTTCTCACCCACTGTTTTCCAAATAGTTTTTAACCGGTCTTGCAACATGTGGCCAAGCGTTGTCATGGAATTATGGATTCGTGTCTAGTCGCATATTCTGGTCGTTTTTCCGCGATCGCTCTCTTCAAACGAATCGATTGTGTTGGAAATGAAATTGCCACTTTTAAATCGTGCAAACCACTTCTGGCACGTTCGATCAGCTAGAGCATGGTCACCATAAACCTTCACTAAAATACGATGACTTTCGGTAGCACTTTTCTTCATGTTAAAGTAATGAAGAAGAACTCCCCGCAAAAACACTTTATCTGGCACAAAGTTCGACATTTTCAAATGAATAGAAAAAATTGTTGTTTACGCTTCAACCAAATGACATATACTGAAAAAGAGTGCGCAATGACAGTAGCTTTCAAATGAATATAGTCACGGATGAACACGACGCGAAATAGTACTAGTAACGCCCTCTCTTAGAAAACCGCACGAATTAATGCATACTCCCAATACTTTAAAAATATAGGAATTTTTTTTATTGTGACTCTAATATGTATAATTACACAGTAAATATTTTGTCATATTAGATTGAAGCACATATTTTCAATTATTGTCTTCCTAGGGTGGTAGTATAGACATTGTTAACACATCAGTGAACACAATCAACAAGTTGGACTTACCATATTGGCAGACTATGCAAGGAAAGATGGCCTTGTCGGGTATCTTGTGGAAGAGGGCGTGTGTAATGGCATCCATAGCTCTGAACAGATGCTGTCCACACAATCTGAAAGAGAGTGTGTATACATTATTTATTTATCAATTCATCATAAATAACAAAGAAATAAGATGTCAGTGTGATAAAATATTGCAGCCTTCTTTGTAAACTTCATTGCCTTTATTTCAACAACAGTGTTAAATACAGTAAAACCTAACTAAGAAAAAAGAAAACTAAAATTCTAAGTAAATTTATAACAATACATTTTTTTGAAAGATGCTATTAGGATTGTATTAACATTTAAAGCCTCGCTGGTCGCGCACTGTCCTAATTGTTTACACAGAAAATAAAAAAATTATTATAACAGCAATACAGCCTGGAAGCCTATAGCCCGGGTCGATAGAGGCGGAAGTGCGGCATGTTGCCAGTATATTGACACAGCACATCACGTGTAATCAAATATCATAGACTATCATTGTTCCATATTTGTAAAAAGCATTAACTTTGTGGCTCGCCATAATTTACAATAAAAAACACATAAATTTGTTGTAGACCACTTTATTTTATCAAAACTCTACCGGTTTCGGAAGCACCCTTCCTTCATCAGGAGAATATTAAAACTAACTTATGATACAAAATATTGACAAGACATATAAATTTTAGGTGTTGGAGTGGGGGGTAAGCAAATGGGTAGGGTAATTGTAGGATTTCCGGGAAGAACAGAGCGATTTATTGGGAAAATATTCAGAATGGGACTAAAAGATAAGTTAATTTGGTTATTTAAAATACTAGCATTATTATTAAGGGATTTTCTAATTTCGAGTGCTTCTAAGTTATCCAATTTTTTGCTATCAGTATAGACTGTACTGATAACAATTTAGGTAAATTACTAAAAAATACTAAAGATAGAGAACATAAATTAAGCCACTCAGGTATTTACCAACTATGTTGTAATGATTGTCCATCGTTCTACATAGGTAAAACAACTAGAAATATAAATATTAGAGTCACAGAACATTTAAGATGCTTAAATAATAATAACTTCTCAGAATTTACCAATCATCTAATTTCTAAAGATCACACTTTTAACAAGGACACAGGGGTTACAATTCTTCACCGTAACAATAAAAGCAAAAAATTGGATAACTTAGAAGCACTCGAAATTAGAAAATCCCTTAATAATAATGCTAGTATTTTAAATAACCAAATTAACTTATCTTTTAGTCCCATTCTGAATATTTTCCCAATAAATCGCTCTGTTCTTCCCGGAAATCCTACAATTACCCCTACCCATTTGCTTACTCCCCACTCCAACACCTAAAATTTATATGTCTTGTCAATATTTTATATCATAAGTTAGTTTTAATATTCTCCTGATGAAGGAAGGGTGCTTCCGAAACCGGTAGAGTTTTGATAAAATAAAAGTGGTCTACAACAAATTTATGTTTTTTATTATCATTGTTCCTACTAAAAAACTACATTTTACTGTCTTTAATTCGATCCTGTAACTCTTTAGCCTGAGATAATGCATAAAAATGAAACAAACATGGAAACATATATGCTGAAAAATTATATAGTAGATGAATGTAAAATCCAGACCAGCGTAAAGAAAGAACCCATAATAATAAACTTCAATATGAAACATTTCTAGAAAATTATCAACATCGACATCACAAAAAGCTCACCTGCATACAAATGCTGGACTGCCCCTATTTTTTCTCCTACCCCACTCCAAATCTTCCACTGGAACATAGTCATCCGCGCCATCCGCCATCGTGTCCCCTCCTGACAGATCTCCATCCACATCTTCCTCTTCCTCCTCTTCGGTCTTGATCCGAGAGTACTTTAGCAGATTGTGACTAGATTTAGACCGCCTACTCGATTCCTTCTCTAATCCAAAGATTTTGCTCAAATCGGCATATAATTCATCCGATGTCTCTTGAACATGCGATTTACCATTGGCTTCTTCAATCCCGTTGGAATTTTTGTGGTTTTCTTTCTCCGATCTTTTCAAATCTAATTTTTCTTTGGTGGTCAGAATGTCAATCTCTTTATCGGACAATTTCATAACTTTAACCTCTGGCTGTCGGACGCTTTTTATAATGTTTAAAATCTTTTGCGTTTCAGCAGTGGACAAGTTGCTCGAAGCAAAGCTCGAAGATTTCTTACTTGTCTTACTATTTTTCTTCAAAGTGTCCTTCACGGGAATGGGTGGAGAAATTTCACTTACTTTACGCTTTAAAGTTTTTGTGAGTTTGAATTGACCTGAGTCTTTTATACTTTTAATTTTGGTTTCTACTTCTGAATCGGATTTACCAGAATCTCCCTCGAGCAAATCTAATAATTCTTCTCTAGTGTACACCTGTTCAACTTTTATCGTATTGTCTTGTACCTTTTCTTTCTTTCCTAGTTTTTTCTTGTCATCTTTTTTTGAGGACTTTTTTTCATTTTTTTTCTGTTCAGCAATTTTCTGGTCAGCAATTTTCTCGTAAGCAATTTTCTCATCAGCTATTTTCTTCAGCTTGTCAGCTTTTCTTTTATTTTCCGCTATTTCATCATCATCCAAACGCTCGTGTTTAACAATAGTAAAAGAAGTGATGTCGTCTTCCAAGTCCATTAAACTGCCCAGTTTGGCTGTGGAATTCTTGGACCCAATAATCTGAGCTTCGTCTTCCAATATTTCTTCATCCAAAAACTCAATGTCGGTGAATTCCTCATCATCCTCCTCGACTAAAGGAAGGTCTTGTTCCACAATGATGTCCTTTACATCAGTTTCCGCAGCATTATCATCTATTTCTTCAATGACAGTCATGATGATTTCATCGTTTGCTTTATCTTCTTCGAAAGTGTAATTATTTTTGCTTTCTAAAACGGCTGGCACTCTACCATAAGTTCTGATCGGTTTTTCTCTACGAACCCCAGAACCAAGCACTTGACTCTCACCTTTCACTGACTTCTCTTCTTTTTTTAATACACTTTGACTCTTACGTTTTTCTGTTTCATCTCTGATGACCCCTAAAATTTTTGGTTTATTCGGGGCTGGTTTTTCCTCTCTAATGGTTGCGATTATTTTTGGTTTTGGACCGCTTTTCAAAAGCTGCTGTTCGATGAATTCGTCGACATCATCGTCAGCAAATTCCTCATCCAGAAATTCGCCTTCCTCCTCTTCTTCTTCTTCCAGATGCTCTTCCAAGAACTCGATCTCATCATCATCCATATCAGAGCTCATGGACTCGTAAGGTTTCTCATCAGCAGATCTGTAATCGTCATCAGATAGGTCTTCTCTTTTAACTTCGATGACAGTTTTTTCTATAACCCTTTTATCGCTGATTCTGTCAATAGCGCGACTTTCCTTTGCGACTTTATCCAAGATGCTCAAAACGTCTTTTTCAATGCTTTCCTGCTGTTTAGTCTCGTAGCTAAGGATGCTTTTGGTTTTGCGGCTTTCTTCCTCAGCCTTGACTTTACTAAGTATCTTGAGCACTTCGTTATCTACATTGTTTTGCTTCTCTACTTCGTAGCTAAGCATACTTCCTTGGCTGTCTCCGTCATTCAGCATACTCTGTTGCTCTGCTAATACATCGAGCATGCTTTCTTGATGCTCTACTGCGTCAAGCATACTCTCATCGTCAATTCTCTCGACCATCATTCCATGGTCTTCATTAAAAGCCAATTGAACGAGGGATTCATCTGGATAGGTAATGAGCTCTCCGTCCTCAATTTCCGCAGTGTTAGTCGGAGCCGATTGGCTGCCTGCATCTTCATCCATCATGGTTTCTTCATCTTCATCTTCCGGTACAGCCATGCCCATCAAGAAATCGTATATGTTATCCGAAGGGGAGACTTCCTTCTCCCCTGTTATGCTGGAAAGAGCCACTTCATATCCGAGGATTTCACTGCAAAAACAAGCATCAAATGGTTTCACAGTATTAAAGAGAAAGCAATCGCACTCAGAGAATTCAGACTTCAAACAAACATGTCAAATCTTTTTTCATTGAGCAACAGAAAAATATGGAACAAACAAAAACAAAGTGAAGAATGCAATACCTGGCCCTCAGTACGAAGGTTTCGAAGACCTCATGGGGATGGACCTCGATGTTGACATCCTGTCCCCCCGAGTCTTCCATGCTGATCACCAGCGACATGGTGGAGTCGCTAGTTTACCTGGAACAAAAAATAACTTTATCTTAGTTTTATTTACAGAATTCAATTACATCAGATAAGAAATGGGACAACCAATATAAATTATTGAAAATTATAATTATAATTATTTTTTTAATTGGCCAAATTGTCTGTGAATTTAACTATGTACATATATATATATATATATATATATATATCTATAGATATCTATAAATAAAGTCTTAAATTCAATTAAAGGTGGTCGATAACCTAAGGGTGTACCACTCCACTACCCATCATTCGGTTTGATACTCATAGTGGGTACTGATTTAACCTGGTTTTAATGTATTTTTTATTGTTGTGAATGGCATCCTCAACCGGGGTGGGTTGTGCAGCTAAAGGGAGAGGGATAGGAAAAAGTTGGAGATGAAGGGTTAGAAAGTGCCTAGCTATTCAGATCTGGTCACCAAACACGCATGTTTAAAATAAATACTATTTTTAACTGAATTAACTGTGTTACTTTTTTGCGGGTGTTCGAGCGATAGACAATAATAAAAATCAAGTACTACTTTTATGAGATAAGTCTGGCAATGGTCAATAAAAACCCTATTCATACCGACATACTTGGTGAAAGACCACCATTCAGAATTGGAACATTGCTTGAAATGACTTTAGCCTTGTACTTAGCTATTCAGATCTGGTCACCAAACATGGCTATAGCCATTTCAAGCAATGTTCCAATTTTGAATGGTGATTTTTCACCAAGGCGATAGTGAGAGTATCTACCACTCTGGTAACGTGTATGGAAATTGCAAGGATGGTTTTAGTGTTCTCTAGTGTATTTTGAATCAGGTTTGACCATGTTAACATTGACCTTTGTTTTGATGTCTGTTGTATATTTCTTTAATTTTACTATTTTTCGGCTGAATGCCTTCGATCTAAACAAATATAGATTGATCTAATGCTGGGTTCACACCTTATCTATTCTATGGTTAAGAACTCATAGAACGAATCATTCTATAATATATAATTTCTTCAAACGATCGGTAACTTTGTGGCGTCATTATTAATTAAAAATGTACTTTGTTTACACCACTTTTATAAAAATAAATAAATATCTCTACATGTTTCGACAGCAATGCTGTCATCCTCAGGAATATATGAATACTAAAAAATAATTTCAAGTATAGACAAATGATAAAAAATTAGATAATAATAGATAAATTCTATAATAGATAGGAATTGTAGTCCATTCCCACTTCCTTTATTTCTGATCTATTTCAATTCATTTGCATTTCCGGAGCTCAAATTGACGCAGCAATTCTCCAAAAGAAAGTGTTTTTTTATTGGACATAACCATCAATATTACTACTGTACAGCTGTTCACAAGGTACTATTGTATGGTATATTTTAAATAGAATAGAACGAAAGTTGGAGTCGATTCAACATTGGGTTTCTATTATATTGGGTATTATATTGCATAGATAAGCCTGTTCTCACTTATTTATTTCATATATTCTATGAATTAACAATCTATGAAAGTTCATAGAATATATGGGAACGTAGTGCAAATTTGTACTTTAACTATACCTTCACCAAGATTCAATCGATTACTATGCTACGAATGTGTACAATAGTTCTAAAATATACATTTGATGCTCCTTACCTAAGTAGGAACTAAAAAATTGATATAATTTATTCATTATGCATGCGAAGCTAACGTATGGAACGCACTAGAGTAATTCCATAGAATTCTAAGGCTGCTCTCTGACGGTCCGGTGAGAAATGAACATTTCACTCGTTACTGCAGACACTGCACAGAAAAGTCAAGTTTGCTAAAGTAAAGTAACGGTATGCAACGCAGTCCATTGTGGGACTTTTCTGCGCAGTGTCTCCAGAAGCGAGTGAAATGTTCATTCCTCACCGGACAGTCAGAGAGCAGCCTAATACTGTCGTGTAATGATACTGGAGCAAATAAAAATACCAACAATTCACACCTACAGTTTTTACACGGCGAGGTGTTGTGGTTGCCTCCTATATAACATCTAATGTTAGTAATTATTAAAAAAACTATCCAACAATGTATTAGCATGAAATCTGGTTAACAGACATAACAAATCGATTGAATTCCATTCTGAGTCCTGCAAAAATATATATTGGAAATAAGAGTACAGATTTTTAAATATTTACGCACTATATTTTGACAGCAAACAAATATATTTTCAATCCACGAAAGGCTCGGATTATACTGAAAACGAATAAGGTTATTTAGATTTACATAGGTAATAAAGGCGTAAAATATTAATAGAATTCTTATTATAATTGCCAAAACAAAGACGCGGTGGTATTGTCAATAAATTCAGGTATCGATAAGAACATTTTGACAGTTGTTGCTGTACGACATAACCTAAAAAAAACGTAGTGCGTGCAAAAATGAGTCTAAATGCACTTTTACCGGGAGTTTTTATACATGTTTGGTAAGCGTACCGTCAATAATTGCTGCAACTATGCATTGACTCCATAATGAGATATAAAATCTGTTAATTAGGTGAAGAACTGTCACTTGAAATCCGTATGAAAAAAAGAGGGAAAAATATTTTCGACGTACTTGGTAAACGATAATTTCACGTATTTCAGATCGTTTTTAATTATTTGTACACAAATTTATCGTGTATCATCTCACTTGTAGATCACAAAGATGAAAACTTAAGTACGAGATGTTAAAATTTTATGAATTATTAACATCTAGTTTGTCACACAGGTCAAAATGCCGAGGGCAGAACTCAGTCGTAAATATACAGCACACATTTTGATTCTCATTGATAAAAATCGCTACGGAGTGCGGCAACGTATTATTGTACAATTTTACGAAACTCTTAACGTGTTTAAAAGTTTACCTATATAATAAATATACCGGCATACACAGTATTATCCGTCATCGTTTTAAAATGCCGTCCCACCGATAAACAGTATAAACACGGCGTATTTACACTAAAATCACCAAAAGCACATTGTATTATCGTTTTGTATAACTTTAGACGTTTTGTATAACTTTAGACGTTTTATAAACATTATTCAGCACGGCTGTCAGACCTACCAGGTATTTCAAATTTCCGGCCAAAATAATTCAGTGATATTTGTGTGGCTATTGAGTGCAGCTAGGCCTGAACCTAATATATTCATAACAGGTATACGTATTATAATACCGCCATACATCGGATATATCAATACTGGCTCCATAGATATTAGCGTTCTATCCGATCCGGCCGTTACGAATATGTAAGCGATATTTATTGAATACGTGATTTCTGATATTCAGTATCGGTATATCGTATATCGATATTTAACACTTGCGTTATTGACCGATCTCGATATATTCGATACAAGTATCATCTCAAGTATTCATCGTTATACGATATTGACAGATACAAGGTACCTATCCATATCGGTATCGGGCAAGTTCAACGCGATTCTGCCCGCCGCCATACTCGCGTGCAGGCGTAGGTATATTAAATTGACATTATTTTTGACAGATACATTAGAAATTGAAGATTTAAACGTAATTATGAGATTTGATAAAATAAACAATCCTGTTTTCAGTGATTAATCTATAATAATAATAATAAATGGATGATTTATACAACACCGTTTTTATATAAAATCACTTCTAGAGCACTACTTTTGATTCCGAAAAAAGCACGTTTTTAGTTCCTGACATTATACTACATTTAATTGGAGTGTTAATGTTTAACGTGAAAGTGAATGGTAGGAGAAGTCGGTGACTCCTGAGGATGACATGGCACGATCAAGTGAACCAATTAATTGAGTCGGATCATGTCAAGCGTCAGAATAAGAGAAGAATATGTATGAATGAGAATGGTAGATGAAGTCGGTGACGCCCAAGGATGACATAGCACTATCAAGTGAACCAATTAATTTATTCCGATCATATCGAGAGTTAGAACAACAAAGAATATGTATGAATGAGAATGGCAGAAAATGTTGGTGACGCCCAAGGAAGACATGGCACGATCAATTGAACCAATTAATTGAGTCGGATCATGTCAAGCGTCAGAATAACAGAAGAATATGCATGAATGAGAAAAAAGTGTTTGTATATTTATAGAAAAAGTCGATGACGCCTGAGGAAAACATAGCACGATCAAATGAACCAAATACTTAAGTTGGGCCACGTCAATAGTCAGAATAACAGAATAATCTGTATAAGACAATATATGAATGTGAATTAAGCAAGAAGTATGTTCCAAGACCGAGTTTGGCGGTCTATCCTCTTTGCATAATCCTACAGTGAAACGGTTCAATGGTTACTTTGATTAAAAACTTTATTTTCGTTGCAAAAATTATAAAGCCACTAAAATGACCTATCACAAGTATTATACGTGAACACAATATTTGAATTCTTTATTTTATAATGTCAACGAGGAAAGAAGAATTCAAAAAATGCTGAAGCAGTCATACCGGAAAGCTCGGCCTTTGTCGATCTGTATCCGCGTGGGGGAAAACCCGATTTCTGGACGTAGTTCTTGACAGTTTCGTATTTTATTGTCAGAGGCCACAGATGATCCAACGGTGATAATTTGTTGGTAATCCCCGTGGACATTTTATTAAACCACAATCATTATATTTGGATCAATACATCCATCCAACTGTTTAGTTTTAATAGATTTTTTTTTATTTCAGCAGGTGACGTATTTAAACACCTAGAAATCAACTGATCTTAAGTTATTTGTCCATATTCCACGCTTAGATAATACTATATGTTAATTAAAAATAAAACAAAAATTCATTGAGACATTGTGCACATATTTCAATTGTTCGAATGTGTTACATAGCATGAAGTTATTAAATTTTATATGTTGAAAACTTTGTTAGCTGAAAGGAACTTTCTGTATTGGATAATTGGAAAATATAATTTTTTATATGATTTAGTGTTGTCATTTGTTTTTTGTTTTTAAAAATATATTTAAGTATTAATATTAATATTCTATATAATTCTTACATGTTTTTTTTTATGTAGATACTTAACCTTAGGTATAAATTTACCATAAGGTTTTGAATAACAAGCCCCCGTTAGACAAACTACTAAAAAGTAGTTTATCGGGAGTTTTTGCCTTATGTTTTTGTAAAATGTCATAAATTAGAAATTAAAAAAAAAGTATCATGTGACTCTCATTAGGTACACGGTATATCTATGGGTACACTACTTACTGTAAAATGTATAGAAAAAATGAACTATTAAAAAAATCCCCACGAACACCCCCCCCCCCCAATGTAAACATTTAGTAGGCGTACCTAATATTTGGGAACGGTGAAAATAACGTAATACCGGCAAACGAATATATCAAGTATGAGTAATATCGCAAAAGAACAGGTATGACACAGTCCTAAGTGCAGCGCGTGGAGAATTATTTTATTTTCCTTGAGATTTCAGCGACGTTTTTTCTTCAGACGGCGACATTTTGAACAACTTCTCGTGTTGGCAGCCAGTCGTAGGGCGTCGTTGCGTAAAATTAAACGAACCACACACGAAAATACACTGCCATCAGGGTATTTAGTCAGTGCTGGCAGCTATAATCACTAACTACATATAACGGTTATCTACGAAACAACCGCGTCTACTCTAGCGACAGCTACTTCAGTTATTTGGTTATGTTGGTTATGAATATTTGACTAGCAGCTGTGAGCCATTTGAAACCGTTCAGACCACGACGAAAAGGGACAGCGTAGTACGGGATCCATGCTGTATACATGTGTACCTTTCTTTTTTCTGTAGTGCGGCGAAACGAGACGGATCTATATAGTGTATCATCTATATTCGTATAACACTGTCCCGTTTTATGGGGTGAAAACTACCCAATACCCTTAGAGTAACAATTTACTCTAAACCAATACCCAACTGGGTATTCAGTAGTTTTGAGTAAATACTGTAATACCCATAACCTGCATAACCACTAAAATATCCAGCTGATAACTAGACAACTAGCCAGTCCAGTAGCCAATCAGTACGCCAGTAGCAATAATCGACAGTTAACCCTCCAACGCCCGAGGTTATATTTCTATAACATTTCTTTCGAAAGTTCCTTTACGATCGTGAATTTTTTGTAAGGATAAAACAATATTTTTCATAGTTTAATTATATTGGTAATATAGCAGTAAATTAGTGTTATTTATTTGTGAAAATTATGACTTCTTAAAAATGGCAGGCAGTATATTGATCAATTTCTAAGACACAATTTGCAAAAAAAACCCTGTATAAATTAGGTAAACTTTTTTTTAAATGTAAAATTTTGACGGGAACCTAAACTTCCTACCTAAAAGCCAAGCATGTTTCGTCATGTTATGCTGAGTTGAAAAATGCAGACCATGTTGTCGCACCATTGGAAGACCAAAGTCCTGCAGTGTCGAACATTATTACAACGTGGAAACAAAGTGTTGAAACACCTTTGAATGCTCCATCTTCCTCAGCAGCACCACTATTTCAATGACAAAGGCCATTGCAAATGGGTGCTTATATATCTAAAAAGATAAGCACAGAACAGAAACGCCAAATTGACCTTGACTTAATGGACGTATTCATCGACAGTTTTCAGCCTTTTAGAATGATTAAAGAAAGGGGATTTAAAAAATTCGCTTGGTGAATATCAGGATACGTCCGTCAAGTAGAACTGTATCTAAGAGTATGCTTACGGAACTTTATCATAGTTCGCATGCAAAATAAAGTAGCGAATGAAACCGAAACAATATGTATCATTACTGATATGTGGACATCCAGTACAGTAGTTTCAGTCTTTTCGGTTGATTAATGAAAGGGCATTTTAAAAAATCGCTCAGTGGATACCTGGATATGGCTTACCGTCAAGTAGAACTGTATCTAACAGTATTCTTACGGACCTTTATCATAGTACTCGGTTGACGGTTAAGCATGCAAAATAAAGTAACAAATGAAGCCAAAACAATATGTATCACTACTGATATGTGGACGTCCAATACAGCAGACAGCTATACATCAGTAACGGAACATTACGTCGCGAAAATTTACAGGATGATGTTGGTTATATTGGATTGCTGTCAATTTTTCGGCACTCACGCCGCTTAACATATAGTAGCTTCCGAAAAATTAAGGGATGGTGCCATTACAACTCAAGCAAGAGTTCCCCACACGCTTTAATTTTACATACTACTCTTAAATTTTTTTATATAAATACATATAGAATATTTAATTGTACAGATATAATAGCTAATTACAAAAAAAGTGTAAATTTATTTTACAGAAAATGCCCAACTCAATGGAAAAAGATATCTAGTGTTTGAGTTGCGGAGCACCGCCAATTAGCGACAGTAGTGAATAAATAAAATTAATAGAAATAAAAGTACATCAAGAATGTAATATACACAATGTTTGTGGATGACTAAAAGTACGTGATACTAGAAATGTAACAATAAGTCGCATACAAGATATAAACATAGGACATTCATATTTCGAAAGACCCGATCGAATATTTCTACAGGATATGTTGCCTTTTTTTAAATTTACATACGTTATTTACAATTAATAGTTTTATAAAAATTAAGAAGAAATTAAAACTTGTAATTACTGTTGGACTTACCTAATATTTTATTGGTTTGTGATTTGAAAGACTTTTCTGACTGGCTTTGACTGGCTTTTCTGTTTTGATTTTATACGGGAGGGCATCAAAAAATTTATACCTTGATAGGCGTAATGGAGTTGAGAAGCACTAGTTTTAAATTTATTTCTAAGTTTCCACGTGATCTTGGTCGGTTACTTATTTTTGTAGAAGTTTTTGATTTGAAATGGTCTTTGTGAATTTGTAACAATGTGTTCTTTTTGAAGATTTTATTAAAACTGAGGACTCTAAAAGAGTTAAACAGCTGCGTAGTTGGAAATATCGATGGTTTTCGTACAATGACTTTCAAAAGCAATCTCTCTATCTTTTCAACAGGTAAGAGGTTAGTTTTAAAGATTCCTACCAACCGATTATACCATATATTGTAAAATGCGTTGCGCAAGGGAATAATATATTGTTTTTATCATATTTTGTGATAGGATGTTTCTCAATCTAATGAATATGTAAATAAGTTTTCTTACTCTGGTTACCGTATTTTGTACTTGTTCTTTCCATTTTAGTTGACAGTCTACTAAAACACCCATATACTTTATGCTAATTTTGCCGTTGATTGGTAAAAATTTGGCATCATCGCATTCTTTTTTTATTTGCACACTGTGTTGAATGGATTTTGATACAAATATTGTTTTCAAGTTTTTTTTTATTTTAAATAGAATGGGATGAAGTATGTTTTGTCAGTATTTAGTGACAGACAATTTTGGTCGAACCATGTTTTGAGTATATTAAGATTTTTATTTGCTATTTTCATTGTTCCCTTCCATGATTTTCCTTTTGTGATCACCACAGTGTCGTCTGCATAAGATATGATGTCTCCAACTATAGGGAGGTTGAACATTTTATTTACATATATAATAAAAAGGATTGGACCGATGACAATACCATGGTTGAGAGATGTGTGTATTTGGAAGAGGCTGTTCGATGTACTATGGTAGTATGTGACAAAGACTTGCTAGTGATGTCTGTAGAAGAATGGAGCTCTTTGAAGCAATTGTCGGCAGTCCTGAAGCCTTTCAAAGAAGTCACATACAAAATATATAACAATAATTGTGTCACCGCCGCATCTGTAATCATTTTAACTAGATGCTTGGCAGAAAGCCTAAACCCGTATACACGTGACAATGAGTTATATGCACCATTCAATGAAGTAACTTTAAGGTTGAGTTCCAAATTGGAAGAACGTTTCAGAGGATGAGAACAGAGTGGAATATATTCTTTGTGTATATTTAATATTAGATTCTCGACACAAAACACAGGCCTTCGCAGAATAGGCAACTTCAATATAAGCCAAAGGTAAAATGTTTGACATGGTAAAGACTGTAGTCGTCAAAAACCAAAGTCGTACGAAGCCTTATCCACTTGAGTGCCCTAGAGAACCAACCACAATTGACAAGTACTCACCATGGAATATCCTGAATAGTATAGTGGGTAGCGATGCAACTTCTCCCGGGACACCGCTTAAAGGCCATTAAGGAATTGGATATGTATTTTCAAGATGACATATTAGCACATGTGAATTTTAACGATTAATTGGAATGGTGGAAAATACACCAGAAAATTTATCGAAATTTGGCGCTTTTGTACAGAACACACTGCAACGAATGGCCACGTCTGTACCGTGTGATAGCGCTTTTTCAAAAATGCAAACCGCCGACTGGCAATAAGATACAGCAGCTGAAGGTTTTAATTTTAGATTATTATTTTTTATAAACATTGTTAGATTCTGAAATGATAATGTGTTTGGTTCTTAACTTAATTCCCATTTATTCAGTCCTTACCTTCCCAAACCAACCACAATGTGTCGAAAAATGGAATACTCAGTGATCAGTGATCTGACAGTAATTGTTTGGAGTGCCCTTTTCTTCGGAGAAGAAAAAAACTACTTTCGAGGAGCATGTTCGGTTCTTACATTATTCCGTAAGTGTTTGGTTATCCTAGCTCATTTTAAACCTTAAAATTATCCCTCATTACAATCAACTACTTTGACGGCCTCCATGGTCGAGGGGTAAGGCTCTCGACTACGAATCCGAAGGTCGCGGGTTCAAATCCCGGCGTGCGCAAGTAATTTTTATTTAATTAATTTGTGTTGTTTCATAATTAATTCATTTAAAAATAATATGTAGTATATTTGCGCACGTTCCAGAGTGGAAGATACTCCCAGTATCGCCCTGGTGAAAGACCACCATTCAGAATTGAAACGTTGCTTGAAATGGCTTTTAGCCGTATTTGGTGACCAGATCTGAATAGCCAGGTATTCCCAACCTTCCTCTCCTCCTTCTCCTTCCCCTCCCCAATACCTTCAGCCTCACAACATTCCCCAATTGGTAATGTCATAGTCTCACTGGCTCCAGACGGTTGGGAGCAGTTGGGACTCTTGTGAGGTATTCATATAAAAAAAAAAAAAAAAACTAAAACCATCATTATTATTGTATTTATTAACAGATTTTTTTATATGCGAAACCCCACAAGTTCAGGTGGCTAATTTTCGTATGTAACATTGTATAACATTATTTAAAAACGAAGTTAAGCTTAAGATTTCGCATCGAGATTATTTTATATAAAATGTGAAAAGGTTGATGAATACAGATATATTATGTGTTAATTGTTGGATTTTTTAACCTTAATTGCTATGGTACCTATGATTTATTTGCAAATAATAATTCATGTAATGTCAAAGGTGGTGAACACTGATTTACTGGGGAATCATGGTATTTTTAAATGGAAGAAAAAAACAAATATTTGGCACTGAAACAAGTGAAAACAACAAATCCTAATATTCCTAATTTTTATTGTTTGAGAGGCCATCACATATAATCTGCACCTTTTATCTTATTTAGCCCACTCTCTAATAAATAAAATCTCAAATGTTTCAACTGTATAATTGATGTATGCTGTGCTGATATTTTATATTTTTATCCATAATTCAAGCCATTTAAAAAATGTTCTGATACTGCACGTATTAAACGATAACTTATCTAAGGCTACAGGGATAGCTATGTAGCAAGATGTAAAATTATTATTTAAAAAAAAACGTTAATCATGCAAACATTATTTCTTTTGTTCGCCCGCTAAGTGTTATTCCTGCTTGTTACTCCCCTGCTCGGCGCTCACTTCGGGTCTCCACTCCTCAGTACTATATAGTCGAATAACCAAAATAACCAAATAACCGTTTAATACACAGTTATTTTGCTGCTAATAACCAGTTCGTTATGTTATTGATATTCTGGATAGTTACCCAACACTACGCACACAAAATGGTGTTTTCAATATTTACAACACTGTCAAAATAAAGTAAACAAAGATGGAGGGCGCTATGACCGCTTATGGCAACATCAAGATGGCTGAGAAGAAAATGAATGCAACTAAAAAACATTGGTCCAAGTGAATATTTTTCACATCAATATCAAACGGTGTTCAGAAATTAGTGGTGATTCCTGAATGGAGATGATTCTACATTACATTCTAAAGAAATTCTTTTCGAACTTCAACTTTTCAGTATTTTCACTTCCAGAGATAATTGCACAGAAAAGCCGTTTTTTGTATTTTTGTAATGTAAATAAGTATAAGCCATTTTATTAGATGACCTTGATATATACTTTTGTAATACCTATAAGTAATGACCAAATTCACAGACATACTTAGTTTCTAAAATGTGCATTTGAGGTAATAATAATTCCCAGAGTAGACCGGCCATAAAATAAATTAGCACAAAGGCTAGCCGAGCCTATTGAAAAGTACTACATCGTAAAATAAACCAACCTTAATTACTATTTTAGGAAGTTGGCATTTCTTTGGAGATTTTATTGGACAGCAATATAAACTTCAAAGGAAATGAGCCGCCCTTCGGAGAGACTGCCAATAGAGGTCATAAAACCGACCCTGGCGGCCTGACAATTCATAATGACCGTGGGAGCAGTCGCTCGCGGCCGAATGGGACGGAACAAGGAAGAACGAGATCCCAACAGGGGCTCTCTGACGACAAACAGTCGGGTTCAGTCTTCCGCGCAGGAAGCACAGAGTTGGCTTGAAACTTCCGATCAGGAAGGTTATGATGTGTTGAGTGTCCTCTGACGACGAGTGAATTTTACGCTTCCATCCGAGAAGGAAGTCCGATCTCCGCCCTTCGGAGATCTACGGCAGAGTCGCCCAGGCTCTGTTCCGCGAGTGAGTGTTATGCTTCCGTCGCAGAAGGCGATCTCCGCCCTTCGGAGATCTACGGCAGAGTCGCCCAGGCTCTGTACCGCGAGTGAACCCCCCCGCTTCTGCCCAGGAAGTTACTGATCTTCGCCCTTCGGAGATCAAACCCCGGAGACCGCCCAGGCCTCTGATTATCGCCGCGTTTGTACCTACTCCCGATCTGGAGGTACTTGGATACCTAGTGCGAACGCGAGGACTCTGCATACAAAGCAGCCACTGGACCCTGGACAGCCATCAATAAAGGGAAGTGCCTCTGACTCTCATGATAATTCTTCCACCCTGTCAGCCAAGTGAATCTCCAACTTTAAGAAACAACTTTTTTTCATACAAATAAGCCAGTGAACCTCTAATTTTAAGAATACTACCTTTTGTGTAGATTTAACGAAGTAATTAGTTAATTTTAAGTACAAAGACTTTACAAGTAGATGTAAGTACTTGCCTATCTAGTTTTATTGAATTTTTGTGTCAGATTAACCCTAGTTTAAGACTAACCCCACGACTATCAAAATAAATGACTTGTAACTACCTAAGATTGCTTTTCAGTTCCTAACCTTTTTACGTTATTCCTAGAATTATACCCACTACACTAACCACCGTCTTATCAACCTTTCTAACGCCGAGCGCGGGCGAACAAAATTTTTGTTTTCGTAATAACTTTCTAATTTTTTTACAAAATACTCTTCTTTTAAATTGTACCCTCTCAACAGATAACGTTTTTTTTAATGTATGTATTTATAAAAATTGTATGCAGTCTGACATTTAAAAGTATACACAAATTGAGGGCGCTGCGATCATTTAAAACATTTTAAATTACGACACGAAGATAGCTAATGGGAAAATTAAAGTAAGTTTAAAAAAGCATAATGGTCCAAATGCATATTTTTTTAATTTAACCAAACGGTCTTCAGAAATTAATGGTACTTTCGAAAGGAGGTGATTCTTGGACAATTTTTTTATTCAAACTTATTTTATTGTATAACGCTTTGCAAGGAAGATAATTACATGGAAAGGCGATTTTTTTGTATTTTCTGAAATGTAAGTATCAAAATACCCATTGGATGTTAAATCAAAATATAACAAAATCTCATTTACAAAATTATAAATTTAAAAAACGTTAATATAATCTAGATATGTTGTTTTGTATTGTTTCCAAAACGAACTGTTAAAATTCGAATGTGATAAAATTTTAATGTGTAGAATAAATTTCAAAGACAAATTGAGTATCTGGGTGTTGCCACAGAACGATACGATACGATACGAATGTACCACCCCGGCCAGGAGCACTCCTGTCCCGGTGCGACCGGTACACCAGGGAGCACTCTTTTGTTAGGGAGCAAGTGCTTCATGGATGGGGAGGAGGTTGGAATATAATCGACCGGCATACATGGCAACCTAATAAGCCAATATTGGAATTTAGGATGGGAAGGAATAAAGGAATTGAACGAGCATTGGTTTTCATTTTTCGCTTCCCGCTCCTTTTGTTTCCCGCTTCTTCTTGCTTACAGCTTCTGGCTTCTGTTATTTTTTTGTGTATTCTGGACTTTTCTTAGCTATTCTTGCCTCGTCTTGACTCTTATATTTCTTGACTATATTAGTCTTTACTTGCATCTTCTTGCTTCTTCCAGTCTTTTCATAACGATTCTGGTCATATTTTTGTCTCTTCTTGCCACTTTTGTACATTCATGATTCTTTTTCTCTCTTCCTGCTTTTTTTGGCTTCTTCTTGTTTCTTCTGGTTAATTCTTGGCCCTCCTTGCTTATTCTAGTCTCTTCTTTCCTTTTATTACTCATTCTCTGATCTTCTTGCTTCTTCTGGATATTCAATAAAATATACGAGTG
The DNA here is from genome assembly GCA_022606495.2 of Halesus radiatus. Taxonomy (NCBI): domain Eukaryota; kingdom Metazoa; phylum Arthropoda; class Insecta; order Trichoptera; family Limnephilidae; genus Halesus; species Halesus radiatus. The sequence goes on from JAHDVE020006717.1 coordinate 86,606, forward strand.
AATACGCAAATTCTGTATACGAACAAAAACACTCCTCTAAAATACAATAAAGGGAAATGGCATTTTGAGAAGTGCGATATTTTAAATGCATTCAATATGCAAGTTCGTCAAGAAGTAAATTCATTCGTAAACAAATACGGCGCCATTCGTGTGATCCACGTAATTTAATTTTTATTTTATTCTTTGAATCTCTACATAACAATAACGTAGGATTATTTATCTTATGGGTGTCTTCATCTAACAGTCCTTTTATTTCTCGCTTTACAAAAATGACAAACCTATGCTAGCGCTAGTGTATCTTAATACTCAAGCCAATCAACGCCTTGAATGCCTATCCGATTTCAGTGTTCGGAATTCTTTTCTTTCCAACCGTACGTATAAAGTCCTGCAAACTGAAACCAACATGTAATCCGTCAAAAAATAATAAAAAATGTGGTGATTTTCTGATGACAATTGTTAAAAAAGTAAAGCAAACATCACAAGTTTCAAACAAATTACTTCGCAATAATGCATCGTGGTACCCCATGCTCTATCTCGTGGCCCAACGGTTGCACACCGCTGTCTTAAACCTCGAGGACTCCTTAATATAAACACATTTTAAATTAAACGAATAAACAAAAGTGAAATAGACAGAGTCTTATCTTATTAAAGTATCTTCTTGGCGTGATCCAATTCTTTATCTTCCATCGAATTCACTTTGCAAACTGTAACGTCATTTTTAACACTATTACAACGTTGCAAAACCAAATACCGAAATCAAATAATAAAGCTTTTACTAAAATATGTCTTTTGAGACATTTTCAAAAACATTAGGCCAGAGGAGCCGCCGTTAGAAAAATAAGTACACGGAGCAATCGAAACACGTCAATGAAAAAAATCAGTTCTACTTTATTAAATGTCCACAATTTATTGCCAAGTTACCTGTACCTATCATAAGTAGTTTCCCCAAAATCTAAAACTGGTGTTGCTATAAACAATTTTTGTTGTTTCGTTTTATAAAATTTCTATATTATTTGAACACACCGTAATAATGTAGATAATCTAGCCAATATCTCGAATATCAAAATTAAAACTACTTCAGTTAAGTTGCTTTATGTTAGAAACCCTGACAAAATAAGCTGAGTGATATCATTACTAAAAATTACTGATATATCGGGCCAGTATCCTTACAAAGGCCTGGTATATATATTTTTAACTAAGTAAACGGTATACATAGCCAATTCAGATAAAAAATGCTGGTGTTCAAGAGAACAGTTAAAAAAAAACAATTTTAAAAAATTGTACATTTATATATCATAAGTAGTTTCCCCAGAGTAGCTACATATATATGAAAAGAAAGTATGTTGACATTGTTGATCGGATATGCTGGAGTTCAACCAATACAAATTGTGGATATCCTATTGGTATTTCGTCACACTAAAAGTTTAAATCAAAATAATTCCTATAAAATTTTGACTTTTGAATATCTACATAAAATGACATAACTTATTATATACAAAAATAAATGAATAAAAACCAAGCTTATAATTTTTGAGCTAAAAATGCAAAATTATTCTGATGTTACAAACAATTTTAGTTTGATACTGTCACACTCTGCAAGTCTCTGAAGTAATCATTCGTCTTCAATTTCAACCATTTTCAAAAATCCCCCTAGGAAAAAAAAGCTATGCGATGTAAATACAAATCTAGCGTATCTTAAGACAATTAAAATCCATAAGACTGTGTCTCTCAACAGATTCTGCTAAAACTGTGGTAAATGTTCTTATAGTCCCCAGATTGGATTACTGCAATAGTTTGTATGCTGGTCTGCCTAATGTATATTTGAACAAAGTGCAAGGAGTGTTCAACACAGCCTCTCATCTAGTATGCGGTGCGTATCTAGTATCCAAATACTGTCATATCACTCCTCTTCTACGTGACTGGCCACACTGGCTTGGAGTCACAGAAAGAGTTCAGTTTAAAATTTGTCTTATGGTGCATAAGGCACTGAACGGGCTGGTGCTATCATAATTGACTGATCTCTACGTGAGGGACAATCTTACTTAGAGGCAACTCACGCTCGGTTCGGCCAAGTCTCATGCGTCGATCGGACTGTTTGAAACCTCTCGTACGAATGCTGTAAATTTGGGAACAGAGCTTTTAATGTCCTGGGTCCACATTTTTGGAATGACCTTCCATTTAGTCTTAGATCTGAAAGCATTTTTTAAATCTTAAAAAATAAAAACATGTCTTATTAAAAGGAGATACAAACTTTAACAAAATGTAAAGCGGCCGTAAGGTGATTTTAATCACTAAACTGCACTATAGAAAAGTTGACCATTTATTATTACATGAATCAAATCTGACCTGAGAAGGTACGTATGTACTCGTAACTCCAAAAATTTCCTTTGAAACTAGACCTGTGTTAGATTACATGTTGCAGAGTTCTGCCCAACCGAGTAGTACCGGGGGTATATATATTGAACAGATATTTACTTATGATGGATCAAAGGTTAATCCAGGTCTTTTTTGACCAGTTATCGATCGATCGGGTTAATCGATTTCCATCATAACTTCTCAGGACGTGGTTTGAGTTCTTGAATTTTCTGTACAACTCTACAAAGTAATCTGTACGGGTGGCCAAAATAAAAACGAAAGTTACCTGATTTTTGTTAATTCACTGTCAAACAGGGTTTTCATGAAATTTTAACCCCCCCCCCATGTCACAAGATTCTGTATAATACAGTCAAACACACACAGACTTTGTCACAATTCCGCTGACTCCGTCCCATGCCTAAACCTGCGACATCATTTATGGAAGCTGCCTCGGTGTCCTTCTAAATTTTTTGTATTACTTATTTAAAACAATAAAAATGGATATTACTTATTTAATTTTGTATTACTTATTTAAACCTATAAAAGTGATGGACATTGCTATGGTATTCGTGGATATAGACATACTACCAGAACCATAGAATAAAGAATCTATTCAGTTATCAGAACCATTACTCCTAAGGCTCTGGCGAAGGAGTAATTTATGAAAATATTGTTATTTCGATTTCTTTTAGTTGTAATCAGACATGTTTGTGTCTCTGAAACAAAAAAAATCGATACGGTTATTCTCAGTTCCGGAGGAACTCTCAGGTAACCGCCCACTCTGCTTCAAAGCCCTCCGAGCCATTGTAGTTTCTGTGCCTTTATGAAATAAATAATAAAAAACAATATATTTAATATACTCAGCCGAATACATATTTGTTTAAATTATTAACAACATGCTATAACAAATAGACATTTATATTTTGGCTGAGGAAAGTCTCGAACAACAGTTTTATGTTCGGTAAAATAATCCAAAAAAAAAAATTTGGGTCTTAGTAAATAATATATTAAAAAATTCTGATTTGCTTGTGCGGGAGCGATAAGAGATGGATGCTAGGATAGGTTGAGAGAGGTAATTTTATATATTCTGTAGTCTGTCAAGAAAGTGTAGAAATTTAGTAAAATGGAATTAAAACTTTCATTATTATGGCAACACTGGTTTATAAAGTTAGATTATTTATAGCACCCTCTATCTTTTTCTATACTTTCTTGACGAATTTTACCTACATAATTACGTTTTGTCGGTTGGAATTATATAATGAAAAAAGTTTATTTTGTGTTTCAGTTAAAAGTGAAATGGGTTTTACAAGAGGACTTTATTAACATATGAATAGGCAATGATTACGACAGTGGCTATGCCAAAATCTGTTAATTTAAAAAAAATCAATTACGTAAACAGACGAATAGTTTATTCGAGACTGCAAAAAAGTTATATGTATCTAAAAAGTACCTACCAATATGATTTATTGGTTTAGCAATTAATATTTAAAATATTTGTGCGTAATGCTTTGATTTATTATAAACTAAACTTTAAATTTGAAAAAAAAAAGATTGAGAATGACCTTGGGTTTTTATTTGGTAGATTTCACCGCATATTATTATTAAGATCAATTTATTTGCACATCACCAAGGGAGAGTCTAGTGTAAATGAATATATTTAAGGCGATCCAACTTGTAAAATTTTACTGGTAACAATAAGGTTGAAATTGCCACTTGACACTGGCCGACTGTTACAATTCATACAACATCAAAAAAAATTGTCAAAAAGAATGCTCTAATTTAATTTGTGAAGCTCAGTCATGAATATTAAAATATTTTCTAGTCGGTCTAAAAACTTTTATTTGCCACAAAATAAAAGCAAATCCGAAAAAGGGGTTGCAACTAGGAGATTTTAAACTTCAAAGCAATTTCGCAAGTCTGGCGGAACTTTATTTTTTTCTAGGGTTAAAAAAAAAACCGGTTAAAGCAAAAGCCAAGATGTGCGCTTTACTCACAATGTTTTAAAACCTCCGTAATATTTTTGGCTAATCAAATTTAAAAAATACATGATTTTGCATCGGATCACCTTTAATCGAATGTTTCAGAAAGAAGAAGATAAGTTTTGGAATGAACATTGTTTTATAAAATATAAATAACATTTTTCATAAAAAGATACTTTTTCAAATAAAAACATCTAATTAATTACATAATTATAAACTGTTCTCTTTCAAGGTAAGAAGGTCGCGATACAATGTCATGGCTGTCATTTATCAAATAAATATTATGCATTTTAACAAACACAACATTGATATATTATATACACAGGTATTATTTGCGACGAGATATACGAGTTAAAATTAAACACGTTTCACAACATAATGTAGACAAAGTCATCATCACAAAACATTAATACAATTTATAATATTATGCAAGTAGAATCCGGATTCCTGACGTAAAAACAGGGCCTCAACGATTGCCTTCAAATCCAATATCAAGTTTTGTATGAAATAGGCCGCGCAGCCGTTCCTCTTAAATTCATGTTGATGCAAGTACCGATGACTCACACATTCGTAAAACGTAAAATTAAATCCCGCCCGTTCAAGGGTACAACCTATATTTCAAAGAAGTTTTGATACGTACTACCCGTACTCGATACTGTTTACATTTGTCATATAAATAGGTCGCGCTCGGTTAACAGGTCAATTAAAGACATTAAAAGTTTGTAAATCAAACCTTTATCTATAGATTTGGTCTTACAGCTCGAATGTGATATTAGTCTAATAAAGTGTTTGGAATGTTGATTAAAAAAAAAAAAGTTTGGAAAAGGTGAGGCCCTGTTTTAGCGACAAGAATCCGGGTGCTAATAATAAGGTTAGGTTTGGTTAGAATCAGTCGAGAGAATCGAGTCTTTGAAAAAAATATTTTTTTTTATTTAAAGCACGGAGCTCCGTGACGATATTATATATTGAAACAATATTAATTGTAATCAAATCGTAAGTATTAGAGAAACACATTGCAATTACGATCATATCTCAACCATCGGTGGGAGTATGGCATCTATTTGGGCTATGCTGCAAGGTCAAAGAAAGTGGGAAAGAGATGGGAAAGAGAAAGGATAGGCAGTGCCTAAGTATTCAGATCTGGTCACTAGACATAGCTAATGCCATTTCAAATCTTTCAACGGGGCGATACTGAGATTATCTACCACTCTAAAATTATCGGTTACCGAGCAATGGTTCCCGGTCACACTAATAAACATTTTTATTTTCTGCGCTTTTTCCAAAAACATATGATTTGATTAATTTGTATTAACATTGTTTCAATATTTAAAACATGTTTTCTTTTTTTATTAAATTAGCTATACTTTATAATACATATATCTTCTATTATACATATCTCCCTGCACTGATTTTTTAAACTGTTCTCACAAAATTAGTTTTTTTAATGTTCTTCTTTCTTAATTTGTCTTTTATTTCTCTTTCCACCCATCTTTATATTCTGAATCTTCATTCATCGATGTGCCCTTTCTTCTCTCTGTCCCTCTTGTATCTGCTCCATCCTCACTCTTCTTCTCCCTGCTCGATCTACCTTTCCACAATGTTTCAATCTACTTCCTCTTCTTGAGCTGTTTCAATCTCCTCTTCTCTTCCCTCTTGACCTCCTTGTCCTTCAGGGATTTGTACAGTTTGTAGCCAAAGAATACTGAAAACAGAGGAAAAAAAATTTTTAGAAAATGCAAAAAAAAAGGGTAAAGAAAGGATATAAATATACATTACACATGTATACAAAACAATAATGTTTTGTTTGAATAATAAATTTACATATAAAAGGCAATGTTCATAAGTGTATCCGCTATAGACTAAAAAAAACTACTGGATAGATTTACGTGTGTTATTTTGCAAAATGATCCGCGGAGAAGGTTTAAGGGTAGGGGTAGGGTTAGGGGTAGGCGGAGAGGTACGGGTAGTTGTAGGGGTAGGGTTAGAGGTAGGGGTAGCTGTAGCGGTAGGTTTAGGCGTAGGGGGAGAGGTAGGGATAGGAGTAGGGGGAGGGGTAAAGGTGGCAGTAGCGGTAAATGTAAGGTTAGGGTTAGGGGTAAGGGTAGGGAAAGGAGTGAGGAGAGAGGTGGGGTGGGGGTAGCTGTAGCGGTAGGGGTAGGGGTAACACATCACAACCTCAAAGCTTTACTCCAAACCGTTCATAACCTCGGTCAACGCTGGGTACTTCGGTCAATTACCTATAAGGAATATTCTACTTAGTACGTAATCCAGAAAAACACATTATGGGTTGAATGCATAGATAATAGAATCAAGGGAGATGGGCCATGAACCATCATTAATATGAAAATGTGAAATCAAAAGCGTTGCCAACATTGTTTACCCACACTACACGGCACACCTACCTATACTTACACACCAAAAGCAAACTTTCATTGGCTCTTCCACTTTGATGTTACCTTGAGATACAGTTTGGTAGGAGCTCGGTGATAGTTGGCACGCTTCCATGCCACATATCCCTTTTTTTATATCACCCATGGATCACAATATCGATTGGAAATACTGAAGTCAAGCATGATGTGAGAGTTTGATTTCAATTTCATCTTTACTCCGGCTTTTTCAAAACCCACATTCCCTTCCTTAAACCGCCTCAAAACATTGCCGAACTTAGTGGTTATATAGTTTCACCGGATGTTCACAGACAGATAGGGAAGTTCTTGTGAGGTGTCACAAAAAACAGACAAACTTATATGGTGTACGACAAAACCAACTTTCCTGCAGGACATGGCTTTTTACATATTAAAAACGCATGATAAAATAACACCTTCGTTCCTATTTCTTGTTCCTCATTTTCTCACCACTTACACGAAAAAATACTATTTCATTTAACTTCTCGTGTGTCAGGCGTAAAAGACGCACTGTGCGCTTCCTGGCTTTCATTTAGTTATAACTCACTTGTGTTTTACAAAATGATGTTTTTGTGAATTGTTCCATCTTATCAGATAACATATAATAATAATCGGACCATTTCTATAGCGCCGCTTTTGTGAAAAATCACCTCAGGGGCGCTGTACAAATATTACTTCCTATTCTTATATTATTATTCTACGAATTTATTATTATTATTATTTTTTTTACATTTATTTTCTCTTTTTGGACAGGCTATCATTACACATTATTTATAGACCATATAAAGAGATGCAGTTAAATTATCAAAACTAAATTTAATGTTAAATTGAAAAAAAAAAGAAGCTAACCGTATTTATTCCTTACGATATATTGCAAGACGCTAATACAAATGATAGAGTAATTGTTTCCATTATATTCAAGAATGTATTTAAGCTAAGACAAAGAATTATTATCCATATTTTTTAGGATAAATAACAGAGAATACTCTTAAAAGGGTGGAGCGGTGGGGGAGGATGGTGGCCGGGGGGATTGATCGATGGGGCCCTCAAAATCTTCTTTGTCTTGGTGACGCTCCTGGGCGGCGTGACGGGACGGTTGGTGTTGGTCTGCACGTACGCCAGGTGGCGCTTGTTGGCCGGTTTCAGGATCCGGAAGGAGCACTTCAGCGTGTCGTCCACTGACATCATTGCTCCTGCATTATCGAATTCCCCGCAGTAGTTGGGCGCCGAGAATGGGATGGGTGACCAGTTGCTTCTTGGCAAAGAACTCATACCCGTCCTCTACCACCTGATGCACCCGGCAGATCAAGTCAAGGTCGTGCTTGTTGAGGAACTTGGCCACTATCTCAATGACGAAGGTAAAGGCTCGTTCTCGCCCCAGCTGGCGGTGTCCTTGTTGGGGTCGGACCACAGCAGGTCGCAGAGCAGCCCACTTCCCGCTTGTATACAATATTTTTTACAACCACCGTAGCCCGAATAGACGTTTCTTTCCACTTTTGGCACTTCACTAGTACATCTGGTAAGGACCTTTGACCGACCAGATGTGACCGATGTCCGATGCGTTAATTCGGAAGAACGAAGCAGATTTCAACTCAAAATATTTTAAATATTTGGATTTTTATTATAAACTTGATTTAAGCTCGAAACGACAGAACTAAAATTACGTAATTTTTATAAATGTAACCTAAGAATTATTGCGGTTATTTTATGCTATTTTTACACCGGGAAAATTAAGAACTTCCCAATATTTCCAAGATAAACCAGGAGCGACTATAAAACGCAGCCGGCAGCCACGAGGGCGCCTAGACTATCTATCTATTTACCAAAATTATATGTTTATAGAAGTGATTTTCCCGGAATATCTACTTCCACATGTTACTAAAAAGGTTAAACAAATAAATATAAAGCATACATTTAAAAAAATGTTTTTTCGTGAGGTTGAAGTTTCTTTCAAAACACATAAAAAAAAAATCGTACGACGTTTTCCTGTAAATAATTCAATACTATAACTTTGAAATTTTTTGCTACGGCGTGCATTATTTTCAAATATTTATTACCTGACTTGTGCCGAAGTTATGCAAAATTCCTATTCTGATGTTAGGTAAGTGGTTATGATTAATTTAAATCCATTTTAGCTATCTCTAGCGAATCCGCTGAGGATACGCTGCCATTCAACGGTAAATTCACCATATGATGTGTTGATGTTCCACAAGTTAATCACATTCTGAAACCAATAATTTCCGCAGTTCCTGCATTTTTTTGTGCAACTCTACACTTCTTTCGCCCAAAAATTATCACTATCCAAAATTAGCGTGTGCAAGGTACACAAAATTAAACAACAATAATGTTTATTTTTTGAGTGGTGAAAACATATTTTTATATAGTGACATGTATAAAAATTACCAAATATCGCCAGCACGATCAGCAAACAAATTCCAATGATGAGATAACTGTACGGCTGCAGAGCTTCTTCCCTTTTCTCCTGTATCTTATCTTGCACCTGCTCCATGAGCCCTCCAGCCAGGTTCTTTATCTGTTCCATCTTGCTTCCAAGCTGACTCCGGGCCTTCTGTTCAAACTCCTTCTTCTCCTCGGGCGACAGGAGATCGTACTTTGCCGATATCGACTTCAGTTTGTCGGACAGATCGAAGAGTTTGTTCTCGCCGCCGAGCTGCTGGACCAAGCCTTCGAGGGTCTTCAGGCTTGCTGCAGAATCTCCCTTATCTTTCTCGATTTGCATCTGATTGGATATCACTTTCAGTCTTTGGGCTTCTTCTCCCATTTTGCTGACCACGTTGACCAAAGTGGCGACAGTTAGTTTCGCGTCGTCCTCCATTATGTCACAAAAAACAGACCAAGTTAACTAAAGGATTGCTAATGCAGTAGAATTTTTACTTATCAACTGAATGCTATATTTACTATTAACACTTTACTTTCTGCATAACTATTTTAATGGAGAATTTTTAAGTCGATGTATTGATTTTTTTGTTATCTGACAAGACAAATGCCAACGCCGACCACCCGTTGTCGTCTATTGCCACGTTGTAAAGATACAAACAGATAAAAACGGCAATAATTATTATTATATTATATAAATTAAATAATGATTTAAAAACAGATATAATGATAGATTGTTTCATATAGACAGGTGTACAAAGATAGTGGAGTGTGCTCTTTCCCAAACTGTTTAATTCTATCGCCCCTATCATGTGTGAATGAAATTATTTAACGGATACATGTCGGGTAACGGAAATACTGATATGAATAAATAATATATCTCAGCAACAATTATTTTTATTTATTTTTTAATCGTCCTGGTGAAAGACCACCATTCAGAATAAAAACATAGCTTGAAATGACTTTAGCCGCTTTTGGTGACAAGATCAGGATAGCCCGATACTTCTCAACCTTCTTTTTTCCCATCTCCTTCCCGTCCCCATCCCCTTCAGCCTCACAACACACCCCAATTGGGAATGCCATAGTCCCACTGGCTCCGGACAGTTGGGAGAAGTTGGAATTCTTTTTAAATTATATTCAACACTGGTTTAAATCAAAGTATAATATTCATTTCGCAAAATAAAAAAAATAATAATAACTACGTTGAGAACCGCTGTTTCCAGATTATCTATTTTTATAAGATAAAAAAATCATTTTTGAAAAAGGTGAGTTCACAATTTGGGTAATATTATTAATACTTAAAATAAAACTGTTAAGAGTTGTGATAACGGCTACTAACACTAGGGGCTTAGTTATCAGTTAGTCTTGTCAAAAAAAAAAATTGGCATACTACATAATCTTTAAAACCGCAGTAATAAATATTCTGTCAAATTGATTTTCCATCCCAGTTTCTGAGAGGATAAAAGTTTCAAAGCGCAGAAAGTCTTTCCTCCGGGCCTCTTCGAGGCGAATTAACAAAAATCCTTTCCTACAGCCCCTTCCTTGATCAATTCCATAATGTTGGGTGATGATATAGTTCACCTGTTGGTACACCGTATGGACAGGGGCCTCTCTTATGAGGTGTCACATAAAGATAATAGAGAAAAATGGCAGAATGAAAATGTTTTAAAAAATCTCGCAAAAGTGGCTTCTTACTTGTAAACGCATTTGACATGAAAAACAATAATTATCATATCTGATTAATTACTTTACCATCTAAAAATAAATCAAAAATATTTTTAAAAATATGACAAATTTATGACCAAATGTATTTTTTCCATGAATTTGATAAGGAACTTGTACGTTCAGTTATTCAGTTGACCACAAGAATGAGTGGAAGATGATACTAAAATAACCATTTCAAATATTCAACGCACTATAATTCATACCCCCACTTGAAAAACTGCACACAGCCTACCTTTGGTCGTAGAGCAATGCACGCCACTGGTATAAAGTGACCTTTGCCTTCAGCGGTCGAAATGGTACTTAGGGCAAGTCTATTAATTGTGATGTCAGTGTGAATATCGCACAAGGGTCCCAATTGTCTAGAGTCAGTGGTAGTATGGCATGTTGTGAAGCTGAAGAGAGTGTAGAAGAGGAAGGATGGGAAGGTGATGGGGGAGAGAAAGGTTAGGAAGTACCCGGATATTTAGATATGGTCAGCAAACACGGCTAAAGCCATTTCAAGCAAGATGTCGATTCCGAATAGTGGTCTTTCACCAGGGCGATGCTGAGAGTATCTACCACTCTGCTGTGTACCGATGCTGAAGGGATCAATGACTTTAGTTCTTCGAAACATCATCCATTAAAATACCGGTAGAACAATGACAGCATTGTGTTAACTAATGGACATGTAAAAAATTAATGAAAGAATGTGTGAACAAAAGATTATGCAAATAAAGAATGAGAACGAAATAATGTGTGAATGAAAGAATGCGCGAATAAAGAATAAGAATGAAATAATGTGTGAAAGAAATAATGTGTAAACGAAATAATGTGTGAAAGAAATAATGTGTGAACGAAATAATGTGTGAATGAAATAATGTGTGAACGAAATAATGTGTGAATGAAATAATGTGTGAACGAAATAATGTGTGAACTAAATAATGTGTGAACGAAATAATGTGTGAACGAAATAATGTGTGAACGGAAGAATGTGAAAATAATAATAATAATAACCAAAGATTAACGCAATCAGCAGCAGAAAAGACGCCAGAATGAGGAACTGCGAGCTGAAGATGGAGACGGCGGGTGCCATAATTGGATCATCACTCATGAGGGCGGCCCTCAGCTCCTCCTTCTCCTGGTCCCCCAGTCCCATGGAGTCCAGCATGTTGAGGAGTTCATCACGGGTGGGCATCTTCGAGGGGTCGAAGTCAGGCATGTCCATCGGCATCTCCGATGACTCCTCAATCACCTTTGCGATGGTATCAGCTTCTTCGGACATCTTGGAACTTTTTTTATTTGCTTCACTTTGTTTTACGTTAAAATGTTTTTATTTTGTTTTTCAGTGCTGCTAACACGCTATTTTAGAAGATTTAAAAAAGATGAGTCAAGTTTAAAGGTAAATAACAGAAACAAAGAGAGATATGGCATGGAAGCGTTTCGACTGTCGCCGAGCTACGACTAAACTGTACTGCCTATCAAAGCTGCGGAGCCAATGAAAGTTGTGCGTTTGATGTGTAGACAGAAATAAAGGCAGGGCGACACTGTGTGTAGATACGATTCGCAGAGGTAAGGGTGAACGATGTTGGCAACAGTTACGGTGCACGCAGTTTCATTCTGTTAATGGTGCATGGCCCATCTCCCTTGTTTCTATTATCTATAGATTAATGGGTCGTTTGCGTTTTGGGCCCGGCAGAGGGAAAATTGTCACAGGCTTTCAGGATTTAGTAACAGTGTTCCCCAATAAGCTAATTTTTGTTAACATGATAGGAAATTGTACAAATTAAAAAGTATCCAGGGAATAATCTTAAAATTAAGCAGCAAAAATTCTCGTAAGGAGAGCTCCGGTGTCACTAAATTTGCATGGACTTTTTGGTTTGTTTTGAAAGTATTTTCCGCTCCCAATGTCACTTCCAACATGAGCTATGGAGCCTTCAAATATCCATTATGTGTCAAAAATAAGACGAAATGCTACATTATTGTTGTTTTCATATTTTAAATAGTTCAACAAGAAAAAAATAAATTAAATCTAGGTTAGAAAATTTTCCACTCAAAGGTAGCTACAACATGATTCACTGTTGGTACTCTTTTTATGTAAAGACACATTGACCTGCATAACTTTATACCCTGTTGTGAAATCCAGATAGCTTTTGAACATGGCGACATCTTTTGTCCAAAAATGGAAACATTTAATACGGGATCGGAAAGGCTTTAGATGCACATCCGTGATAAAGATAATCCAATGAAGATTATATTACTTTATCTTCCAACCCAAAGACATACTATGGGTACATTGGAGATAAGAGAACAGCAAACGTGGAAGCTATGCCCTTACACAGGAATAATAATGCCTCTAACAGATTAATTAGCGGGGATAGACTGCCACAAATCACAGCCGGCTATTTAATATTCCAACTTTAGAAAACAGACAAATAATAAACAATCTAACCTTTTTATTAAAATGATTAAACTCTAAATTTGATTGTTCTGAACTCCTGCATCTGATCAGTCTACACATACCTTAACGAATGACAAGACAAATATTAACATTTTACAAAGTCTTGGTAACAAGTATTTAAACGATATGGATGTATTTGACGAAAATTTATACTTGGCAAACTTCAAATGCCGTATGAACAAGCAATTTCTAACCAGTATATAAATTATTGTTATATACAATTTAATAATTTTTATTAATATAATCTTTAATTTGGTAGATTTTGGCAGAACACCTTAATAAATGATTAATATTTTCTGTTTCCTGTATTTAATGAACTCTTGTACATTTAAAAAAATTATTTCTCATTTTTCACTAAAATATTGTAATTTTTCAAAAAAGATGTATTATTATGTAAAAGCCCTCAGGGGGTTTTAAAACAAATTAAAAAATATATATACAGTCAAACTAGCATACAAACCAGAGGACCAACTAAATCTGCTACTTTTAGCCGTTACTCATTATATAAGAAATAGATTTTTTTTATTGTATCTACTTACATATTATTATTATATATTTTCAAAATACGAGTATTACTTATAAAAATATTCACTTTCATTGATAAAATTTATAATCAATGATTGTTTTGAAGATTTCGCTTCCACGCTTTTCAATTTCCCACTCAAAACAATCAACGCATAATAAATCTCATCACCTGGGTCTAGGCTTCCAAGAAAATATCACTAATTATTATTATCACTTACTGGTGAGTATTGTTTCGGTTGTAACCCTAACTTGTCATAAATTACTAGCTTGCGCTATTGTTATTGGTTTCAGTTGTAAAATTTTGCTTGTCACAAACCAGTGATGCACAACCTGCGGCCTAATTCATGCGGCATGTATGTCAATTTCGTACGACCCACTTGTCTATAGAAAAAAATATAAATGTTTGTGGTAATTCTTGGAAATCCTGGGTGAGAATTTTTTTAATGAATTTTTGTTGATCCATACCACATATCCCAAAAGAAAATAAATTTGAAGAATTGGTTTGCACAACACGAAAATAAAAAATCTCCAGAAATGTGAAATCATAAATTTTGTTCTCAACCCCTCTCCACTAAAAAATAAATAAATCTAATTGTAGATCGCTAGCCGCATTTGAGAAATAGGTAAAACAGCCTCTTTGCAAAAAAGCTTGTGTATCACTGTCACAAAATTATCCTATGTGGGGATGTAGGTATGCGAACATTTTTAATGGTTTTTAAAACAAAATTGACGATCGGTAGCAATACAAAAAATGTAAAAAGAAAACAAAATTCCAAAGCTTAATTTTTGTACGACCTTCGCAGATTTTGACAATTCTACATAGTGCTCGATAGAAATGTTTCGCATTGCCGACAATCTAACGCAGGTAGTGCAATAAAAACATCAATCTGTCCCTGACGGGATTTAAGAAAATTCCCGCCAGCGGCCGTCCCGCTCGCCGTTACACTATGCCTGTTATTACTTACTTCGAAAATGTTTTTTTTTTTCAGAATTAAAAATCTATGAATGCATCTGGAAATTATGAGGAGAAAATTATTTGTACGGTATATCAGTGTAGCGTCCTCGTTATAACCGCCAACAATTGTATGAAAATAAGCCTGAACCAAAATATCATTGGGTAATTGTTAATTATAGCCGTGATCGTTATAATTAAGTTCAACTGTATATACTCGTATGTTATTTACAGAAAAAAATATGGCTTATTTATCTGCACTCATCATCAAGTACACAAAATGCATTCTTAATTTTTTCCACATCTATTTTACTGATCCTCAAGTACACATACATTTTCATCATACCATTAAGTATACATACGAGTACACTAGACAATCCAAAGTACTCATAAACAGACCAAACCCCAGACGAACCAGGAAACTACTCAATATGGACCGAAACTCACCTGAGGGAACTGATAGGACTACTAATGGGACGCTATCACATGTAGCTGTTGGGAGTGGAAAAAACCATTAGATGCAGAAAATGTGAAGAGGATGAAGAGACTCCAATTCACCTGTGGTGCCAATGTCCCACCTTGATGGGGAAAAGACTCATCTACCTGGAAAGACAGATTGTGGAACCAAAAGACAGCTGAATATCCAATGACAATACTGGTGAACTTTAGCAAAGGGACCGGGTTACTTTCAAAGAAATAAGATGAAATGTGAGATAGAACAGTGGGCCTATGGCCTGAGTGCTCACGGGAGCTATGTGAACTGTCACCGTATCAATAAAATAATAAATAAATAATACATACACAAACTAATTCCCTCTTTCCACATATTATATTGGTCATCGAGTACATACATATTCATAATTCATTAATAATTGTCCTTATTACTGAATCAAAAATTTGTAATCTTTTTCGACATCTGTTGACTATCAAGCACATAGATATTCATAGTATTTTTCCCCCTCTGTTCATCATCAAATACACATATCTTCATAATTCATTAATAATTGTCCTTTTTGATCATCAATTCGAGGGGTAATTACAAGTAGGTATATCCGAAATCAGCATTTTCGAGTTGCACACAAAAACATACTTTTATCTTCTTGCCCATGTATGCCACAACACATATTATGAATGAGGTAATAAAGGTATGGTTTTTGTGTTTAACTCGATAACATGTATTCATATATTCCTGATGAAGAAAGCATCGCTTTCGAAACATGAAAGATATCTATGTATATTTATAAAGTGGTGAATACAAAGTATATTTTTTTAATTCATTTACAAAGTAAGTAGCTTGGTGGTGCCATAGTAATGAAAAATTACATTTTATTGCCAAGCTATACCTAATAATAATAATTATTAATATAAAGCTATACTTTTCCACATCGATTAACCATCAAGAACATGCACAATTATAGTATTTTTCCTCATCTACTGATCAACAAGTAGACATACCTATATAATTCATTCATTATCCGTTTTGAACAATGACAATCGCACCCGTATTCCAAATATTTTGCAACATCTTTTGACCACCAGGTACGAGGGCTGATTACAGGTACACAAGTACCCGAAACGACGGAGAAACGTTGGACTAAATGTGTCGAGGTAAAGTGAAACTACCAGTGATTGCTTTCTTCGATAAATTAATAATCTTTTTCCGCAATTAATGACCACCGAATACCAAGACATTCATTCATTTTTTCCATGACTATTGACCATACACACCCATTGTCTTTTTCTGCATTCATTGACCATCAAGAACACAATATATACACGGTGTCCGGATACTAGTGGTACAGGCAGAAAACTGGTGAATCTACATCACATAGAGAACCCCTAAAAACATATTTTTTCAATCTGAACACCGCAATGACACTTTTTTGGCAACTAAAGGGTTAAAAAAAATCCTTCAGAGCCGGGTCTATGCTTAGACACATTATAAAAGCCAATAAATAGCTGAAAATAACAAACAGCGTAACCGATTTTTATCAAATTTGACCTAAAAAATTTCAACTTCAGACTCGATTTACTCAAAAACGATGCCTCAAATCGAAAAAGTTATAACACAAAATTGACTTTAAAATTAACCACTAGTTTCCGGACACCATGTATATTAATTGGTTTTTTAAATTAGAAGATTAACATAATAACATGGATGATCAAGGTAGAGATGCGTAAAGCTAGAACCCATTGAAAATGCATTCATTTAAACATATCCAAAAATCGACAATTCCTTCAAACGAATAGTATTAATAATCACACTTATAAAGTATAAAAATTGTATTGTGTGGCTGACTTTCCTCACTGCATACCCGTTTGGATACACAGCCGATAATGATTTGAATATATATTATTATTACATTTCACTATCATTACAAAATGTAAGAAGACCATCAAAGTACTTGAATTATTGTTTTTTTTTTTTAAATGGTATTAATTTTTAAATAAGTATTATTTTTATTTAATTTATGAAATTATCAATTACCGATTAATAATGATTATTTAAATATTTATGCAGTCACAATATCACTAAATAAATTACAGTGTGTGAAGTGAAGCCAACACCTCAACTAAAAAGGTATTACTTAATACAAAGTTTATCAATGCAGGCAATAACACATTCAGAACCGATTTTTAATTTAAAAAAATATTATAACTTTGCGCGTTAAGTTATCATGTAGTTTGTAACTATTATTTTGTGACAGCTGTTGCGCACAGCGAGAGCATTATCAAACTGACTTAGGAATAGCTAAAGCCAGTTTAAAGTAAGTTGTGGAAAAAAAAATCGCCATAAAAATGGGTTATTCTATTTTTATAGTTATACTTGATGGTGTGCAATTAATGAATGTACGCAGTTCAATGTTTTTTTTTTTAACATCTATAAATTAAATTAAAATATACATAAAATAATTATTAATTGTTCCTCATAAAAAGACAACTAGGGATTTATTTTTCATTAGCGTATGACCAGTCAGTGGCCGAGTCGGAATCGCGTTTGGGTCTCACCCAGGCGTCGTGAGTTTCAATTTCTCGGCTGGCTAAGTCCTCCATTACGACACAAGCAACATCTTCCGCTTACTGTGATGGTAGTAGATTTTCAAATATTGTCAGGTTATTCGTAACCAGGGAATATTTGTCTTTCTTTTAAAAGAAAAAAAGATAATTAAATATTCCCATATCTATATACTGGCAAAACCACCAACAGCAAAGTTATCATTCTCAAGATACGTAGATACTTTTATAGGGTGATAGAGGGTGTATTAAGACGTAAATGAAAAACTTTAACCAGTGATTCCTGAGCTTATTTTGAGTAATAAATGTAAGTAAGATCGGCATTTTAATCGCTGATGTTTTTTTTCAATATTTTTTCATATCCAAACAACAAAAATTTCACATGTCATTCGGCCGAGTACCGGGAAATCCCCTGATACAACCATAAAGCTAGATTTACGCTAAAGTTATTTCCATACCAATCCGCATATAGAAACCATATCGGCACCCACAGAGAAAAAAATCGCTTTACACTATCATTATTTTCATACCTACGATTTCAAACAGGTTTGCAGATATAATTGCCATTAAAGGAGAAATAATATTTTGGGCGATACTTAATCGTTAAAAAAATGGTAACACCTTTACAAAATGTAAAAAAAATTATATGTGAAATTCCCGATGCGGAACAGAAACACAATTAAGTCTACCTATAATCTTTTTGACAATTTTTTAAACATATTCTGAAATAAAATATATTAAAATATTTCCACAAAATAAGTAAAATTACGGTTACATAAAAGAATGACAGTTGTGTCAAAAACTGTACGAAAATCGGTACCAAAAATAGAACACGTCCTTATTTTCATCCCGATTCGACAGAATAAGATGATCCATATGGAGACTGGACGAAAAAAGGGATAGTCTAAAATGACCATAACTGTCAAATACTTAGGGATTTTATTTTATTATTAAAGTCACTGAAGACCAAAATGATATCTACATTTTCACTCCAAATAGACTCAGGAATCACTGATTAAAGTTTGTTGGGTATGTCCTGATACACCCTGTGTATATAGAGAGACAAGGCTTAACCTAAACAAGCATTAAATGAAACTAAAATTAAAGTAAATCCAGAATTGCCCCGGTACTGAAAAGATATTGTGAATACGTCTATACTTTACTGATATGACTTTATCTCAAACGGTTGATAGTCATATGTACCTACGTAAGCATATTTTATATATTGTAGGTGACGAGGCGTATGATGTTCCACGCGTACAATGTTGTCACTGCCACCTGCCACCATATGGGATGCATCTTGTCACAGTAACGGCATTCTACATGGCGTAGTGGTTGTAATGCTTGGATCCAGAGTTAACAATAAAAAAATTGTGTTAATACCGCACTGGAGCTCATCTGTCCGGAGCCAGTGGGACTATGGTATCCCCGATTGGGGTATGTTGTGAAGCTGAAGGGAACGGGAATGAAAGTAAATGGAGAGAGGATGTTAGGGAAATACCGGTTATTCAGATCTGGTCACTAAACATTTCCATTCTAAATGGTAGTCTTTAACCGGGGCGATACAGAGATTATCTACCGGTCATATTGGTGTGGGTGTTTTGAATTTTTATTGCATATTTTTTGACATACCTTTTATTTTATTTTTAATTTGAACTCCACACAGGAGGCCCTGGGAGAAATCATTACTCTCAAAGCCTATGTCATCTTTGGGGATGCTGTTTGGAGGGTCTTTTTGAGGAAAGGAAGAAGTGAACCCGGGTCTTGAAGAGATCCATATTACAACAGGGAGGAAACAGAATATACTAACTTTATTATCAATATTATATACTTCGTCAGAGATTTGGAATAAAAATTATGGAAAAAAAAATTTATCACATCTTATTTTTTTTGGTTAAATGTATATGTCTAAGCTCCATAGCTCATAAAAAATGGCGTTAAGAGCTAAAATTGACAAATTTAAAACCACTGAAAAAAAACTGACAGAAGTTTGTTGTGAACGTGTCTGCGTACCCAAAGTGATGTTGAGGTTATCTCTACATTGGGTGAAATTGGTTGATTTCTAATATCAAAACCTTTTCTTGATCAAATAATCAAATTTATTGACCTGTCTGGGGCCTAGGAGTCACAAGGTCTTGATAAATTGGCGCAAACTATTTTCTTTCAAAATGGTATAGATCACACTTCTACAGATTATTTGTTCAGTGTTTCAAACCAATTTTATTGAGTTCGGTCAAATTTAAAAATCGAAATCACAACACTCGGACTTTTTTCCATCTTAAAGTTTTTTCGCACAGTAATATAAATCGAGCTGCCTAAGAGTTGTTCTGGGCTCCAGCCTGCAGGGTGAAGATTGCCCTGATGGAAGCCAACCTCCTATAGGAGAGGGCACCAGAAGAAGAAATTGGGCCATAAGTATCTTCTTCTTCTTGTCCTACTCGGGTAAGGGACTCATCGCATCGATAAGGCGCCTCCAGGCGTTTCTGTCTTGTGCTACGTTAACGGCATCCGTCCGTAGTGGGTCCAGCCTCTGGATTTGCTTCTGCCAGCTGTGTCTGGGGCGGCCCACTGGACATCTGCCCTCTGGAATAGCACTCAGAATTTTCTGCAGAATTCGACCATCTGGCATTCTCAATACGTGCCCAAGCTACATCAGTTGTTCAGCTTCAAATTCAATCCCATTTTATGACTTCTGCAACTCCTCTCAAAAATCTCATTTCGGCAGCCTGGACCCTGAAATGTGTTCACTCATTCAACATCCAGATTTGGTGACCAAAAGTAAGCGTGGGGCGATACACTGCCAACTTTGTCTCGATATTTAGCTCAGCTTTCCATATCACTGAGCTGCAAAGAGGACGCAGCATACTACTTGTGGCACCTATTCTACGGTCAATTTCTCCGTCTTGTCGGCCATACTAGAAATTGAGTCCGTAACCTTCATGTTCAAAGTATAAATGATTATTTTGCTAGAGAGGCTGGAATATTACCATATTTGATAACAAAGATTTGAACGACAAAGTCTTTTGCGGAACCAATCCATGATAAGCGAAGCATTACAATATTTTGCTCTATGATTGTTTTCCGAATGCAAATGAAATTTTCTAATATAATGTTACAAGTGCAACGTAAGTAAGGTGATACAATAATAAAATCGACAGTCCTACGTGTCTACGATGAACGAAGTATGTATGCAGAATGAGTTAATGATGAATGTAGGTAAGATCAAAGCAGTGGCATGCATTGCTCCATAACCAAAGGTAGGGTAGGCTATGCGTAGTTTTTTTGACAGATTTTTTTCATTCGAACTGTCACAATGTTCTATAATTTAGATAAAAATATTTAAATTACATTGCAACATTTATTCAATTTATAAGCTTCAATAAGTTATTACAATAAATTGAATATTCTTTCCAGAGTTATAGAAAAGTCAATAGATGTCCTATATAAAAATAAAAAAAATGGATACACTATATAGATTGCAAATAAATTCGGGTAGAACCTTGCAATCATACAAAAAAGATAGTAGTCAAAAGGTAATTAATTGAAGATGATATTGGTAACTCTTAAATTGAGGTATGATATTGATAAAAATTACTGAGAGTAATAAGGTCTCATTAGCTCAGTGGTCAGAGTGTTAGTCCCGATAAGACAGAGGTCGTGAGTTTGATTTCCAGATGCAATCGTTATCTTTTTATTTTCTGTTTCATATTTCTTTTGAGATTTATTAATATTATCTTCAATAATTATTAAAAAAAATATATGACAATATTTACGTAAATGAAACCCTACCCTGGCGTATTAGGTAGTAGTAGGGAATACTCAAAAAATACAATCAATTGACAAAACGATAGAAAAAGGAATACATAGTAATAATAATAATAATAATAATAAATGGATTATTTCTATAACGTTGTTTACATGAGAAAATCACCTCAAGGGTGCTTTACAACATAATTTATCTAACCTATAACATTTAATTTTTATTTTATTTAATATAATACATATAAATTATTTAATAGTACAGATATATCTTAATAGCTAATTACAAAAAAGTATAAATTTATTTAACAAAAAGTGCACAACTCAATAGAGAAAGATTTCTCGTGTTTGAGTTAGGGAGCACCGCCATCTAGCGACAGTAGTGAATAAATAAAAGTACATCAAGAATGTAATATAGATAATGTTTGTGTTGTTGTACACGATAGTTACCACAAAATAGAAGGCTAAAAGTATGTGATACTATAAATGCAACAATAAGGCTCATACAAGATATAAACATAGTACATTCATATTTCGAAAGACCTGATTGAATATTTCTAGAGGATACGTTTCCCTTATCACTTAGACTTATATCTAATAACTTACATCTAAGATTTATTACTAATGGCTTACAGTTAATATTTATAACTAGTGATCTAGAATCTAACTAATTCAGACTCATAATTACATTTAACACGTACGAGCATATAGCTAGCGACTTACAACTGATACTTAAAACTAGTGACAAACATATTTATGATCAGGTGGGTCCTATAAACAATATTGTTTTTTTTTTAAAGAAAGATAAACATTCCCTGGTTACGAATAACCTGACAATATTTGAAAATCTCCTACTACCATCACAGTAGGCGGAAGATGTTGCTTGTGTCGTAATGGAGGACTTAGCCAGTCGAGGAATTGACGCCTGGATGAGACCCAAACGTCATGCCAACTCAGCCACTGACCGGTATTGTTGTATGGCTAACATCTATGGTTTAGGAATAGAGACTTAAGAAGTCCTTACACGGTACTTTTTTTCATTCCAGTTTTCATGTGGATTGTCTTTTTCTATGGAATTTTCTATAGAATTTTCCCTACAAAAAGACAACTCACGTCCAATCTGGATGAAAAAAAGTATTGTGTAACAACGTCTTTAAACATTTACAATTTTAAAATAAATTATGTAATGATTGTTGTCCTTGTTGGCAGTGATAATATACACATCTATATTTAATAGAAAATAAAGGTACCCAACAGAGAAAAATAGTGAAATATGCAAATTGTCCAGGTATACAAAGATGAGAGTTGGTGAGTGACACATGCTCGATTCCACCATTTACTTTGCTCACAAAAAATCCTTTGGCTGTACTATTTTAGAGCCATAAATAAATAAATTGCTGCCAGATTAGGCAACATTTTAAGGCAGGAAGTCAAGTTTGTGTTGCCATTTTTTGTCGGTAAAGCAGTTTTCTACCCACTTCTTCTGTCATCAGGTTTTCCATTTTAAAATGTTTTAATACTTACAACATACATTAACGCATTGGTTACAGTGTGCACATATTTGTGCGTTTCAGAAACCTTGTGTTGCAGCGGGGTGCACATTTTTGTGCATTTCCGTGACCTTCAACTTCAAATACAAAAAACACGTTTTAAACTTGTAATTTCTTCTGTAATATTGGCTTGGCGGTGTAGCAGATAGGTGTCACTTTAATACATACATCATTATGGACTCTTCACTGGTTCAAAACATTGCTAAAAGTCATCATTATTTTCAAAGAAGAATTGGAAATTAATTTTAAACATAGACAGACGGTATTTTTTTTGTCAAAAAATGAAATAAAATATGAAGATCATTGTCTTTTTCTTTAGTCATTAGCTGATACTTATGACGTAATAGACTTAAGTGGGGAAGCCCTAATATCATTTTTTATTCGCAGCTGTTGCGATTTCAGCGCTTGTTAAACTGTGTTGTTATTACATAATATTATATGAAGTGTATTCGACATTTTTTTACTATCGTGATTTGTGGACGAATATTTTTTTATAAATAATTTGATAAAAGTTTTTTTTTTTTTTATTGATACGAGCTCGAAGTTGAAGTTTGCTGACAGACATCCGGCAGGGGGACTGCGATCTAATCCCGCCCGCCGCAAGTGACAGATTTTTAACAAACATTGCCGTAAACTAATGAGTTAAAATGTGGTCTATATTTCAATGTTCTATCCAAAACTCCACTTTGCCCAAAATGTGCAAATCATTATTGTCTGCATGATACTGCAATGTCTTCAATTCTCAAAGGTAATTCATAATCATTTCTTAAATTTGAGGTAGAGATAAAAAAAATACAATAATATCTTCTGTTTCAAATTTTTATTTACTGTTTTCAGATCAATTTAAACATTATGCAGGTTTTGTAGTTTTCACATTGTTAGTCCTGATATTCTCATTGTAACTTAACATTTTTGATTAAAAAAAAAAAACAATAACTTTGTTTACAAATAAAACAATAACTAAAAATAACAAAAACAATAAAAAATAAATAAAACAATGACTATGTTTAAAAATATTAATATTTTTTATTCATAACTTCAAATTTAATAATTTTCCGATAGGATTTCATCTCAGAAAACTAAAAAGTCATTCACACTATTCAAATATCTAAAGTTATATTATATATTATCATTATTGGAACGTATTTTGATGTTGCCAGGTATAAAAATAATATTATGTATATAGTAATTATACATTCTTAAATTTAATGTTAATTAGAGAGTGTAATAATTTTCTTCAAACACTTGAGAACTCATTTTTTCCTCCACAGATAGCGGCATCGAAAATACCACCTTATCATCCAAATACCACCTTATCATGTAAGCCTTTAACCTAGCGGTAATTTTTGAAACCAAAATAAAAAAAAGACTATTTATGAATAGGGTAAAACGTTTAGTGGAGGGATAACAATATGTCTCTAATTTCAAAAACACTTTATAATTGTGCAAAAATTACTAGCAGTCCAGATTACTATTTCACAGCATTTAATACGAGCAGCCATGAATCCCCGGCTTTAAGTTAAGTATTATGCAAAAAAAAAAAAACTAGACTAAGGCTGCTCTCTGACGGTCCCCGGTGAGGAACGAACTTTTCACCCGTTACTACAGACACTGCACAGAAAATTCGTTCCTGACCGGACCGTCAGAGAGCAGCCTAAGGAAGTTAAATGTATTGCCATAAATCAGGCTGCAACTAAAAGTATAAATTTGTTAAATAGAAACATTTTATCTTAATGTAAAACGATTGACATAAAAAATATTCATTCATTTAAAAAAATACATTCTTTCAGAGATTTGTCGGAATTTTTATTTATTTGTATATATGTACAATATATACTATACTATCAATATATACATGCACACTCCTGTTATTTAATTAGTATATTTTAAGTCCTGAAGATGATTCAGTCGAATCGAAACTAGTCGACGTATTTATAGAAAAATAAAAGTGGATTCAAACAAAGTGTCTTTTTATTTAATTCACATCATGTCAATCCACAAAGTGTTTACTCATTGTGAAAATCTTTATTTATTTTCTTTTCTTTTTATGGTAGGTAGGCACAGCTTTTCAGCCTTTATAGACTGGATGCCACTGGTCCGATGTCATGGTATTAGAAAGAGATAGTACAAAAAAGCCACTGAAATATAGTTGTGAACGATGAGTACTTGGAGCAAGTGGATGAGTTTGTGTATTTGGGAAGTATATTCACGAGAGATGGAAATATTGATAAGAACAAGGGTAAATGCAGGAATCTCCATAAATGGAGGACTGGAATGATAGTCGCTAGAGAGGCTAGCAGTCCACGATGGAGTGCTGATAGAAACCCTGATGTATGGCAGTGAGGCATGGAACTGGCAGAGGGATGAAAGTAGACTAAATTAATGATGTAAAAATGAGATTCCTGAGGCGTGAAATAACTATGTATGACCGTGTCACAAATGAGGAGATCCGGAAAGAATGAAAGGTTCATGGAAGCGTAATGAACAAGAGAGAGGGGCACTTAGATAGGGACATTGCAGAGTGGATGAATGGAGAAAGAAACGCTAGGAGAATATATGATGCAATAATTAATCGAATACTTAAGTCGGGTTATGTCAAGAGTCAGAATAACAAGAATATGCAAGAGACGATGCATGAGTGTAAAAGAAGCAAGGAGTGTCTGCCAAGTCAGAGTTATTTGACGGTCTATCCTCTCTGCCTATCCCTGCGGCGTAACGACGCAATGGTTGGTTTAGTTTTAACATTCTTAATTATTTAGTGCAATTAACAGATAGGTCCCCCTTATGTTAGAAAATATCGAAACATATTGCAGCGAATAATATCGAAAATATCTGTTTCAGAACGTAATACGGATGAGAAGGTATATATTCAAGTAGAAAGGGGGGATACAAAAAATTATAGTTTAATTGACGGTAATTGAAATAATCACCTGATAGCCCCAATACGATGATCCCGGGAACGATGAAGACGGAGTTGGAAAATGCGTGCTCGAAAAGACCATCGTCCCTCGCACTCCCCAGGTCCACCATCTTGATTGATTCGATTAGAAATTCAAATTGGAAGACATTGAAATTATTACCAATAATGATACGTCACGGGAATCATTACTGTTTGTTTATAAATACACCCAAACATTTCACCGGCTGCGGGGCCGAAAAACGGAAAAACAGTGTTTACAATTATACAATGCGCAAGCGTCAATTTATGACGTTTCTCACATAAAAAAACATGAAAACATTTACGTTTTATATCTGCATCTCCCTCTTTGTAAGCGAAAAAAGTGAAACGCGGTATAGATTTCAGATAAAATACGTCACTTTACCAGTTAAGTAATAGGCGGAGATTAATTTTTTTGTATTCATACTATCAAAAAATTTTTGATAATTTACATCGGATATCATAAAATCTTTATTTAAAACCAGTCTAAAATACTTAAATTAAAAGCGTTTATTTACTTATTGCTCTATTAGTAGAATTTTCACTTTGTACTTGATTTTTGTCAACCTTGATTGATTACTTCTGAGAAAATCTAAGCACTGTACTTGATTCATTTTCAAAAAGATCACAACTTCTCGCAATATTATTGTTTTACGACGTCCTGATCATGTAATTATAAGCAGTGTCTGATTAAAACAATGTAGCCAGCTAACAGGGTGAGTATCATGTCCATCAATTGCTAAATCTGTTAGTTGAATTGTAACTGAGATGGTTTTCGCGCTCAATGTCTATACCTCCATAATAATATTGTAGGATGCACAGGCCATCTAAATGTCAGCCATGACAGGCGATAGTTCATAACAGGCCGCTGATAAATTTTTCATTTCGTTTCCGAAATTTGAAAAAATATTGAATGATCATTGTATTTGTATATTGCACCTATATTAGAGTTTGCAATATTTTTTTATGAAGTACGAATATTTTGCATAATTTCTTTTCGGATAAAAATTATCTTATGAAGAATTGTGTTAATATTTTCCCATATACCTACTTATGTATTTTCTTAGTAATGGAACATATTTTTTCTTCACACAAATTTATATTTTTTCTTTGCACAAAATGTGAAAGAAACTTGTGATATCATTGGAAAGAAATAAATAAAATTATTGATGTAGTAGAAAATGGTTAAAGTTGGAGAATTCGCAAATCAGTGGCAGCAGTTAAAACGATTACTTATTGACTATTATTATTTATAAAAGTTTTTTTTATTCAAGTCAGTTTATTTTTATTTTAACACTAAATTTAGTGTCCAGAATGGTAATTACTCACAGTATCGTCCTGGTGAAGACCACTATTCAGAATCGGAACATTGCTTGAAATGGCTTTTTCCGTGTTTGGTGACCAGATCTGAATAACCAGGAACTTCCTCACTTTCCCCTTGCCCATTTCCTTCCCCTCCTCCTCCCCTACTCACTTCAGCCTCATAACATACCCCAGTAGGGGATGCCATATTCCCACTAGCTCCGGAGAGTTGAGACTCTTGTGCGGTACCTATTTACAAAAAAAAGTAATAATACATAATGTGTAGTTTTATTACAGACATATAATAATCACCATAATTTTTTTACAATTGACATCCTAAGAAAATTGTTTTATTGTGATTTATAATGGCTTCTCCATCTTCAATAATTCTCTGTCTCCAAAACAACCTGGGTGAGGAAACACCTATACCCGTGGAACTGGGAGATGATTTCCATACGTTCATGGAAAATGCCAGGTAAGAACAGTTTTGCCTCATCTCATCTTCCCCTTGTCCTATTCGGGTCAGTCGAGGGCACCCACCACTTTTCCGAACTGTTTTAAGGACCAGATGAGTCTCTCTATCGGTTCTCACGTCAAGACTCTACTTTTGGATATAAAAAACGAAACTACTGTTAAATGATTGTCTAAAATTGTCCCTACACGGCACAACATAGATTTATACATACCAAAACATTTACGTGTTCTCATTCAAAGAAGTTCCTGTTCTTAAAGCTAGTGGAGAGACAATATTTATATACAGTAATGTACATTAGAAGAGGACAATAGAATGGAAAAAAAATAATTTAAGTCACATTCTCATGGCAGCATATAATGTAAGAACAGAATACACAGCTTCTGGCAAGCCACAGTGCAGCAAGCAGTGGGATGGGAGGGTGGTTTCTCCTCATCGACCTCCGTTCATTGCCCTCTTTGCACAGCCTCTGAAGTTGATTTCCCCAACTTTCAAACTCAGTTTTGTCATCATTGTTAAAATATTACAAATTGCATACAGCTGATGGATTCGTTGTTACCTCTCCTTCTTTCTTTCGCATGAAAGACGTATGTCTCAGAAAGAGAGGTCACAACTGAGCTCTTAGACCAAAGTTAAAATGGAATAGCTTCTAATAACTAACAAACATTAAGTTTAGTATTTATTTAACAATGTTTTTTTTCCACAGATCTATTCTTGGTAAAGATGTTGACATATCCACCATCACAGGGGGTGAGGAAGTCTCTTTAACAGACAACATCCACCAATTCATTCTGCACTCTCAACTAATTGTAAATTCTGATATACAAAACCCTGCCGACATGCATAATTTCACAATACAGCCGCAACAGCTGTCACTACCGGATGAAGAACCTGTCCCAAATCAAAATGACGAAGAAATCGTCTACGTTCTGAGTGATGGACAAGTATTGTACGGCAATGACGACTGCAAT
Source organism: Halesus radiatus (assembly GCA_022606495.2). Taxonomy (NCBI): domain Eukaryota; kingdom Metazoa; phylum Arthropoda; class Insecta; order Trichoptera; family Limnephilidae; genus Halesus; species Halesus radiatus. Next base: position 115,388 of record JAHDVE020006717.1, read on the forward strand.
GAAATTTTTGCATATTGTCCAGATTCTACAGAATTCCAGGAATCAAATATTCAGCAAATTTCTAAAAGTGAATATGATGATGTTGCTGAAAATAACATAAAGCAAAACACAGATTCTGTCATTGTATCTGCAATGCAAAAACATAATATGTTAGAGATTGTTAATGATAAGATATTGCATTACAACGTTGCTGAATCCAAAGAATGCCTAGTTGTTAAACGCAGTCATTCAAATCCTCTAGCTATAAAGGGTGACATCGCTTTGCAAGGAATATCACCCAAAGATAAAAATCTGGCAAAGAAAAATTATAATAAAAACTCCAACAAATGTCATTATTGCTGTGTTTTCTTTCCGTCCAGTGCCTTTTTGACATATATTTTCGACGCTAGCGACCAAAGAGATATGCGTAAAATTGAAAAGACCAAAAAATCAACAGAACCTCCGAAAATCATCTGTTCCGCTTGCTTGAATAGAGACTACACCAAATATGACCAAATGCCAAAAGTCTTAGGAGAAAATGACTACCTGGTTATTAAAAATAATGTACAAATGATATATAAAAAAGCAGACACGACAACGATTCCAAAATATTTAAATGAAATGGTTCGAGAAAGAGACGAAGATCTAATGGAAGAAAAGGAGCCTTTTATTGTGAAGAAGGAAGATGGGAACTTTGATATAGTTGTTGAACAAAACATCAAACAATATTTTGAAGGGAACCCTGAAATTGTTAAAAGAGAAAATGTTGATGTCAGAGTCAAAGAAGAAGGACCTCTCTATTGTTGTAGGTGAGCAAATTATTTTTATTTTTAAGTTTATTGTTTACACTAGACCATTTCTTAAAGCTTTTGGCACTTGCAGATTGGTGAAAATATATTTGCTGTGGACTGTTTCATTCCTCACCCATTAAAAGCTTTAATAGAAATGGACCAGTGGTTGAATACTATTGCACCATTGTTAATGTGTCTTAATGGTTTTACAGGTTGTGCGGCCTAGGATCAAATAAGCTTCCATTGCTCCATAGTTTGGAGCATATCCTTACTACAGCAGACCAAAAGATATTCCCTTGTGTGTTGTGTGAATTCGGTAGGTTTTATTTTTTATCTTTGTCGTATTAAGCGTTGGTTAACCCCTTTTAACCATTTTTTTAGCATTTTTATAAATTTTGTTCATCTGGAATAGAGCTAAAAGCCGAGGTTTCACCAAATTTGTATTTACTCAAAACTTCATACATGAATCTCTGTATTTATACCTCGTCATTAGCTTTACCAACGGACGAAACAACCGGGCCTTAGACGAAACGGCTCATATTTCACAGATACATTTCAAATAAGTTGATTTTTTTCCATCGAAATGTTCTTCTTGTATTTCATTTTATTTATTCCTCGTTGGTGTTTTTTCATTTCAATTTCCTTCAAAATTTCATGCATTACATTTCTGTAGGGTACACCTCCTACAGAGAGCTTGAAGAGCACATGCACTTGGACCATGGAGATAATCGCGAGGATCTGGAGCTCCTGCAGCGCGTTCTGAGTGCCCAGGCAGGGGACCAGCAGGCTGGGGAGCAGGTCTGGCTGGACGAGGGCACCGGGGTCTTCCTCACCGTGTCCAGGAAGGAAGGTGGAGACAGTTATTATGATCTAATCCGGTCAAACTCTCTTATATGTTTTTTTTAATATTATTATAAGAAGCTAGAATGATTTGATCATGTTATCTAAATTTTAGGCTCATTTACAAATGATATTCTCCATAGCATTCTGTTTTTTATTTAACGTTCTCACATTTATATTATTTCAGATCAGCCAAATGGAATACAATCATCCCCACAATTTAACTATCAGAAGGTACATTAATTCAGAATTTTATTTACATGCCTTCTTCTTGAAAAGTTCAAAGGTACACCACTCACTGCTTTTGGTCAAATCATCGAAATTCTAAATGTTTCTCTAATTATAGGATGAAGATTCGGACTCGGAAGGCGGATTGTGGATAGTCCAGGCTGAAGATGGAGAGGCTGACGAGGGTACACAGCCCATAACTGGAACGGTTGAAGTACTGGATGGAACATTTGTCTCTCCTCGTATGTTTCAGTGCGATGTGTGCAAGTAAATATACACTGTATTTTTATTATTATCCCAGGTTAGGATTTAACCTCCTCCACAAATGTTCTCAACCGGTTATAGTCCCTAGGCATTCACCTCCAGCCCTCAAGCATTCTCACTTCAATATTCTTCCATGCGGTCAGTCGACCTCTTTCTTCGCCTGCTTCTAAGTCGCTTTCACTGGTACACCCATTTGGTCATGATTTTAGGCATCCTGTCATCTGACATACTTTTTATATGATCAGCCTTTCATCGCAGTCTTTGGGACCTAGTGTAGGTTCAAAAGTATTTTGTTTTCAAATATTGCTAATTTTGTTTCTTCTTAATTAGGTTAATATCTCAGTTTAGATGAATGTCAATAACCATATTGTTTTATATGTGTACCATATTGTCGACAAATTGTAAGATAGAGTCCCAAAATTCAATATTCTGAGAAAAATAAAACATTTTTCAGTGTTGATAATTAACGACTCCCTCTTTACAACTTCTTTAACAATACACATTCACTTTCTAAAATTGCTCCCACAACCTGAAATTATAGAAATGAAAATTATGAATATTATTTTGCTTCAGTAAATTAAATAACTTTTTTTATTCACCTGTTTTACAGAAAACGCTATGGTTCCCCTTCTCGCCTAGCCCGTCATGCCTGCAACAATCGGCAGCAGAGAATCAGGAAGAAACCCGAAGGCTCCTCTGACTCCTTGCAAGGAGGCCAATACACCTGCCCCACATGCCAGCAGACTTTTCATACAAAGATACGTCTACAATTTCACATGTAAGTGGATTTAATTTTGATCCTGGAGTACAGCAAGGCTCACTCTTGGGACCACTTTTAAAATATGTTTTCATTCCTAGCTTATCAATTTGGATTCCAGATACCGGGAGATTTTATTTGGAAAGATTCGGCCATAGTTTCTTGTGTAAGTGTATTTGTTTATGATTTGGGGGTTTTTTGTTGTTGTTTAAACATAACAGGAATTTAACAAGGCTCAGTCTTGGCTACTATATAGATATATTTTTTAAATGCCTACTTTGACAGTTGGGATTTCATATATCATCATACCTTTCTTACCGTTGTAGTTTCACGCGTGAGTGGATTTGATTTTGAAGGAAACATTTCCCAACAACATTTGCACACGTGAGAACGGGTCGCTTCTACGACTCGTTCTTGTGTTCAATGGCTCGGCTGCGGAATGATCTGCCAGCCTTTGTGTTTCTTCCCTCCTACATCATGGGTCTCTTCAAGACCCAAGTTCACTCTTTCCTATCCTCTAAAAGATCCTCAACACAGCAAAGGAAAATTATTACCCTCAGGGCCAATTGAAGTTACTGTAAAAAATAAAAAATAAAATTGCAACGGCCGCACAATTTAACGCCCCGTTACATAGAATTCATAACTTTGGTAATAATAATATTTCAGATATATGAAATGTATCGCTGTTACAATACAAACATGTACTCACAACCTCATTTATCTACTCGGATACTCACTGTATGTTCTTCTATAAATTTATTACTTACTATGAAATATTAAACATATATCTCTACTTATTGTATTGATTTTTAGTAATTAAATATTTTTATGATGTATAGAAATATTATAATCCATTTATTTTGAAATATTATTAGGTTAATTTTATTTTAACAATTTTTTTTCTTTATTTCGTCTTGTATCTGTCCTAATTTTGTACACCTTCAATAGACACTTATTCTTGCTTTGTCATTTACAGATATTCTTGAAATTTGTCTTTGTTATTATACATGCTCATAAGGGCTCTTTATTGCTTACGCGTTTATCGCATTATGGTCTTATACTTTATGTTATGCTACCTAAAAGCCAAAAGGCGTAATGACTTAAAAATAAACTCATGATGGGAATCACTTTGCAAACATAAAAAGGTCGCGTTGATCTGGACATTCCAAAAAATAAAGCTGTTCAGTTTTCATAATGCGAAGACTTACCGTTTGAGAGTTTTTGCTGCTTCAGCATGTGAATTTTTGCTTCAGGTTAAGATAAAAAATGTCCTCACCAACACAGAAATATATTTTTATCTTTTTCTTTTCTCAAACTTTTGTAATCTGGTAAAACAGAACACAATAAAATAATAGGTTAGGTTATTTATGTTTTTTTTTTTTCCTTTTTTCTTCAGTGTTCTGTTTTGTCAGGGAACCCTAACTTTTTATCTGACTTTTCTAACCATATAACGCATGTTTCATTTGTCCTCCAGGCGTCACCTCCACTGCGATTCCTCCGTCAAGGTCCTGCGGTGCTCCGCGTGCCCGGACTTAGCCTTCCCCAGTGAGGCCGAGCTGTACGATCACATCCACTTTGCGCACCCCCGCGTCAGGCGGCATCCGTGCACCGTCGAGGGATGTACCAGGGAGTTCTTGCTCAAGTCAGTGAATCCTGATTCAAAATAATAATAGATATTTTATCATGTTGTATTTGATGCATCCTGTTAGGCTCTTAAAGGTATACTGCTGATAGTAGCTCTGTTGTAACATCTGCTGTGGCAAAGTTTACACTTTTTTGTGTACAAATTGATTGTGCATGAAAAAATTGTAAGATTCTGTAGGTCTCAAAGGCTGCGATGAGCTGGCCATGTAGAAAGAATGCCAGATGATAAGACACTGAAAATCACAAACACGTAGGTTCTCCAGTGAAAGCAACACGGTGGTAGGCCAGGCAAGATGTGAAGTGACTACGTCGAAGAAGATTGAAGCAGGATGGGAAGTCCCGAGGACTAGAGTCGAATGGTTAAGGACTGTAGCCAGTATAGAACATTTGTGTAGGAGGTCATACCCTACCCTGTAGTATAGCTCCGTAATGATAATGTAATTTAATAAATTGGATATGACATTTTGAATGAGAGTAATATTGTCATTACAGGGCCTCTCTTACTACTCACTTGCGCTGCCATGCTGGGGAGAGGAGTCACAAGTGTGAGGAATGTGGAAAGATGTTCCTTGATAGGCAAACACTGATGGAACACAGAGTCACTCATCTCAAGGTAATCCCATTTTTTTTTACTTCTAAAAATATTTCCAATCTTCCTTTTCCCCACTTCCTCCAGCCTCACAACATACCACAATCGGGGATGCCATAGTCCCACTGGATCCGGAGAGTCGGGAGTATGTGGAACTCTTGTGCAGTATTCACAAATAAACAATGATAAAACATAAAATAAATCATGTCTTTCCTTCCAGGTCAAACCTTTCCAGTGCCACATCTGCCTGAAGTACCTGAACAGGCGGTCCCGCCTGAGGATGCATCTGCTGACGCATCAATCGGAGCCCATCGCAGCGCGCTTGTTGGCCTGCACCCATTGCCACATGGCCTTCAAGGACCAATCACAGGCCGAGGTGAGTTAACTCAGATAAAACATTTCCAGGTAATTTTTTTCTGGGTCAAATGTTTCCAGGTATAATATTTCCAGGTATAATATTTCCAGGTCTAATGTTTCCGGGTCAATTTTTTTCCAGCTCAAATCTTTCAGAATTAATTCTTATAATGCCAAATATTGTAATCTTACCAGGTTAAATCTTCCCAGTTAACCTTCCCGTACCCAATATAGCAATTGAAGTTACCGAGGTATTTTTTTCTTTAATATTTCCATCACCTTACACAATACCAGCATTAAATTTTAGCTTTTCTTAAAAACATATATTTTTACAACCAGTTACTATTAATAAATTAAAATAAATACTTTCACGGTTAACTATAAAAAGCTTCATAGGAAGCTAAGAGAAATGCGACAGATATGTATGTAATTCAAATGAGGCCAAATATTTAACCGATATATAATTTAAACGCATATGTGTATGTACATATGTATATATATAATTATTGTATAATGTGGGATATTAATTTATTTTAAATTATGTGGACTTGGGAAACTATGGAAAATTTTCAAAAATTTTCCATAGTGAAATGTGTAAGTAACTCAAATGTTATGGTAACGCTGTCATATCATCTTGGAATCTGGAGGAAATTTTCGGCAACTTGATAATAAGGAACTCGAGTGAAATAATTTATGGCTTTAAAAAAATATATTCATATAGATCGACAAACGCTGATTCTGAATATTGTTAGGTTACGGAATCCCACGATGCCGAAGAAGACGCCGACAACAAGAAAAAATAGTTCTTGCTTTTAAGTAATACCGGGGTAACTTGTTAAACTTTTTTGTTATGGACCTGCTTCATAACAATATATAATTTTTATTGTATATTCATAATTATATTGGGGGTATGCATTAATTTGTGCGGTTTTCTAAGAGAGGGCGTTACTAGTACTATTTCGCGTCGTGTTCATCCGTGACTATATTCATTTGAAAGCTACTGTCATTGCGCATCTTTTTCAGTATATGTCATTTGGTTGAAGCGTAAACAACAATTTTTTCTATTCATTTGAAAATGTCGAACTTTGTGCCAGATAAAGTGTTTTTGCGGGGAGTTCTTCTTCATTACTTTAACATGAAGAAAAGTGCTATCGAAAGTCATTGTATTTGAGTGAAGGTTTATGGTGACCATGCTCTAGCTGATCGAACGTGCCAGAAGTGGTTTGCACGGTTTAAAAGTGGCAATTTCGACTTAGAAGATGAAGAACGACCCGGACAGCCAAAAAAGTTTGAAGGTGAAGAATTGGAGGCATTGCTCGATGAAGATGCGTGCCAAACGCAAGAAGAACTTGCAAAATCATTGGGAATTGATCAAGCAACCACTTCTAACTAACTAACCAACCATCACGCCGTTTCTCCGCAGGGGTAGGCAGAGAGGACGGACCGCCAAACAACTCGATCTTGGCATACACTTCTTGCTTCATTCACATTCATACAACGCCTCATACATTCTCTTCTGTTATTCCGACTTCTGACATGGCCCGACTCGAGTATTTGATTCACTTGATCGTGCCATGTCTTCATTTCCAGACGTTTAAAAGCATTGGGATTCATCCAAAAGCTTGGAAATTGGGTGCCGTATGAATTGAAGCCAAAAGACGTAGAACGCCGATTCTGCATGTCGGAAATGTTGCTTGAACGCCACAAAAAGAAATCATTTTTGCATCAGATTGTCACTGGTGATGAAAAATGGATTCATTACGATAACCCCAAGCGCAAGAAATCGTATGTGAAGCCCGGCCAACCATCAACATCCACGGCAAAGCCGAATATCCATGGCGCCAAGGTAATGCTCTGTATTTGGTGGGATCACAAGGGTGTGTTGTATTATGTACTGTTCAAATTGGGTCAGACGATCAAAGGGGACCTCTACCGAACACAATTGATTCGTTTGAAGAGAGCGATCGCGGAAAAACGACCAGAATATGCGACTAGACACGAATCCATAATTCTTCATCATGACAACGCTCGGCCACATGTTGCAAGACTGGTTAAAAACTATTTGGAAAACAGTGGGTGGGAAGTTCTACCTCACCCGCCTTATAGCCCAGACATGGCCCCTTCTGATTACTACTTGTTCAGATCAATGCAGAATGCCCTCACCGGAATACGCTTCACTTCGGAACAGGTTATCAAAAATTGGCTCGATTCGTTCTTGGCCGCCAAGCCGGAGAAGTTCTTTAGGGATGGAATCCACAAACTGCCAGAAAGATGGACAAATGTCGTAGCTTCCCATGGACAATACTTTGAACATGAATGTATAACCATTTTTTCACAATAAAGCCTTAATTTTCGAAAAAAAACCGCACGAATTAATGCATACTCCCAATATATAGAAAAGAACCCTTATTTAAAAACGATTAAAAGAGACTGATTGATCAGCGGGTTCTGACAGAATTTAGACCACTCCCTCACTGGTCTGTCGGCCACGTGCATCAACAATGCAGGCAATTTTGCACGGTATACAAATTATTTCAAAAGTATTCATGTTTTTTTTAAATTTTTGTTTTTGGAAATTGTTGATTTCATACCGACCCGTGTGGGAATGCCCTTACTGTTAACCGATAAAACTACCTACGTATGACGTCACACATACTCTGCCAGCGTTTTGGCGGACTTCAATTCAAACTATGAAAATTATTTCGCCTATGAAAAAGAAATTTATTTTAAAAAAATTACTCGCATTTAAAAGTTAAAAAGTGAATATTCATAATTTTTTATTTTTTAACTGGAGTTCCCCATTGCAAGGTTAACACACTTTGACCGGGGGACCGCTACGCCCTCACAGGTGCATGCAGCGAGCAAAAACCAGCCAAAAATGCAATAAAAAATAATTTTACAAAAATCACTCTATCTTCTAAACCATTGACTATTTTTTTATGAAATTTCATATACGCATTTACCATATATGAGTGCCAGGAATAAATCCAATTGCTAAGGAATTTTTGTGTTATCTCTCATTCAGGAAATGATTATTGTAATGACATCCTCGGGATTATCTCATAAGAGTAAAGGTCTAATGAATTTATAACACATCATAAAAATATAATAGGTACTCCTATTCCCATTACCACGAACAAACAATCTATGAAATTTAACATGATGAAATTGCCATTCTACTCACCCATCAAAGAATAATCAAATGTGGAAAGAAGGCAGATATGATTCACTGAATAATTAATTATTACGCGATTGAGCTGCGCAAGAGTATGTGGATACGTAAAAGAAACAACGCCTTATCTTATTTTTTTGTATATGTGTGTATAGTCTGGAACGTCTTCAAGCGTTTAGATTAAAGGGTAATTTTACCCGTTCCGCCAATAAGCACCAGTCGGTCGTGCGGGTAAAAATTCCCTTCCCGCTCAAAGTGTGTTATGAATTGATATAATGATAATTTGTATATACCAACTGCCAATGATTTGTGAAATACGGCTTAAGCCGAAAGTCGTCTGCTCCAAAAAAATGTACTACTTATTTAATTATATTTCAGCAACACATAGACGACGCAGGAGAGTGTCCCGAAAATTCTGAAATCAATGTAAATGAACCAACAATAAAAATGGATATTATTAACAATGATGAGAATGCGAATGAGAAAAAAATATCACAAATTGAAAATTCATCAAATAATCATTTTATACAACTGGATGCTTTGGAAGATGTGGAACCAAGAAATGGAGTCCATTTAGTTCAACAAAACATCACCCTTTCCGGTCAGAATGGATCGGAAATCATTTTGAGGAGTTTCAATTTTGATAAAAACGGCTGGAACGACAGGCAGGATCTGTCTCAAGATTTGGTTCTGAACTCTGCTGATGAAGATTTGCTGAACAAACTTTCGGACAGTGTGAAAAGTTGTATGACAATCGTGGAACTTGATAAGGCTTATCGGTGTGAATATTGTGAAAGGTAAGTTTCTCACATTGTTGATGATGAGAATGATGATTAAAGATATGTATTTATTAGATGGGTTGCTGTAGGTTTGCAAGAATCATAATATTACATAGACAAGTTTTAGCATTAACAATATAGAGTTATCAACTCATAGACACTCTTACCAACAGTAATATATGTACGTACAGATTGTCAACAAATAGTAGACATAAAAGGACGCTGCAATCGTTTAAATGGTTTTAATTAAAAAGAAAAAAAAAAATTAAAAAAGCATTATGGTCCAAGTGAATATTTTTCACATCAATATCAAATGGTGTTCAGAAATTATTGGCATTATCCAGTCTTTATCGGTTCAGTATCCTGAAAGGAGATGATTATAGATCATATTATGCATCAAAGCGCCCTTTAGGTGATTTTCTTACAAAAACGGCGATATAGAAATAATCCATTTATTATTATTATATAATATTGTGGAAATTTAATATTTAAACTTGTTGTTATTTTTTAACACTTACGCCTCTGTCACACAGAGCGATTTGGCTGCTGCTATTTGAATAGTAGTGTTGAAATCGCTTCATTTGGCAAGGTATTCGCTGCAAGTACTAGCGAGTTCTAGTACTGCTAGCTGCTAGAAGAAATGACTAACTGCGGCAACATAGCAGTGTCGAAATCGCTCCCTGTGACCGAGGCTTTACCGAGATAAACGCATGGATATATACATTTTTAAACTTTGATGTTTTCATATCAAAGATTCCATTTATTAGATGTTAACTTTTGGAACGCCAAGCTCCCGCGATCTAATACTTCGGTAGTGTGCCGAGGGTAAATTTGCGAGTCTGTTTTCCTAATAACTTACTTGTTTTTTTGCAAAATGGTGTTTTTTAAATTGCTATTTATACTATTATTTTTTGACATTTTCCTTTGCATACGCAGGCGTTCAACGGATACAAATTTTGCATTTCCGATAGGTAACTTACGCACACTAAAAGTTTAATCAAAATACAAACCCTATGGTTTGTATTTTGATTAATGAAAAATTAGATAATTGAATAATTAAATGAAAAGCAATTTTTTTTAATTTTATTATGCTATATTCGATATCAGATTCGGAAATCACCTCATCGGTGCTGCCTTAGTAATTAAGAATTTATTTTTTTTTAATTTCTAGATTTTTTCGATACACTTGTAAATAAACCTACCTACAGGAGTAGTTACCACCCGAGTTTCAACACTCTTGTAGTTTACTAAACAATGTAACGTTGTTCTGATTTGTGAAAAATCTTTTCAAGAGCATTTTACAATTTAATTTATCTAACTTAAAACTTATCATGACTTATAACTGATTTTATTAGTTGGATAGATATTTCAATGCTTCATGGACTAATTGATGGAAATGACATTGCGAGTCAAAGAGAGTTGTGTTGATCTAGAAATTCCAGACAGGAAAACTGTGTGATTTTCATTCGGCTACAGATCACAGCATCTCTCTCTCGAACCCGATCAACAAGATTTTAAGTGAGGCTCGAACAGATTTCTGCTTTATAGTGATGAGATAATGTCATAATTTTTCATTCAGGGTGTACTCAAGCCAGCAATCCCTGAACCTGCACCGAGGAAGTCATCAGGGACAGACTGAACCGTTCATTTGCCATGTTTGTGGAGCCACCTTCACTACATACTCCCGGTAAGTGGTCACTTTTGGAATATGTAATAAGGAACTCCTGTGAAAAATATTATAGCTTAAAAATATTCATATATGTAGATCAACAAACGCCAATTCTGATTATATATGTATAAGTTTTATTATACACTATTGGTAAAATATATATTATTGGTAAAACCATGTATGATCGTGTGAAAAATATTGAAATTCGTAAAGAATGCAAGGCTGATGTAAGCGTAATGAGTAAGATTAAGAAAGGGACGCTTAGAAACGCTTTTTATTTAATTAATTTGTGTTGTTTCACAATTAATTCATTTAAAAATAATATATAGTATATTTGCGTACGTTCCAGAGTGGAAGATAATCTCAGTATCGCCCTGGTTAAAGACCACCATTCAGAATTGAAACGTTGCTTGAAATGGCTTTTAGCCGTGTTTGGTGACCAGATCTGAATAGCCAGGTATTTCCCCACCTCTCTCTTCCCCTTCTCCTTCTCCTTCCCCTCCCCAATACCTCCAGCCTCACAACATTCCCCTAATTGGGAATGCCATAGTCTCACTGGCTCCAGACGGTTGGGAGCAGTTGGGACTCTTGTAAGGTATTCATATAAAAAAAATAAAAAAAAAAAGATGGTTTGGGCATGTGGAGCGAATGAACGAAGAAAGGAGTGTAAGAAGAATGTATGACGCGAATGTGAATGGAAGAAGAAGCCGGGGACGCCCGAGGAAGACATGGCACGATCAAGTGAATCAAATACTTGAGTCGGGCCATGTCAGAAGTCGGAATAATAGAAGAGAATGTATGAGACGATGTATGAATGTGAATGAAGCAAGAAGTGTATGCCAAGATCGAGTTGTTTGGCGGTCCGTCCTCTCTGCCTACCCCTGCGGGGAAACAGCGTGATGGTTAGTTAGTTAGTTAGTTAGTTAGTTATTATACACAATTATTATAAAGTCTACGAATCAGCAGAATCCTTTGTCCCAATTGACAAGCACCACCCTCCACTTACAATACTTACACCTAATACAATAGAGTGTGACCCCCTAATTAAAAATTGTAGTCGTAATTTTAATACTGCCAATTACCAGAACATTAATCATGCACTTAACAAAGTGGATTGGTCTGTTCTCACGGAAGGCGATCTCAACGATAGCGTTGAACTATTCTACTCTCAACTGAATAGTATCATTTCCGACACAATCCCTCTAATTCATCATAAAGTACGAAAGTATCCTATATGGTTCAGCGAAGAATTAGTTCAGTTAACTTTTATTAAAAAAGAAACACATAAACAATATAAACAAAACAGAACAATTACCAATTATATGGCATTCAACAATATTAGAAAAGATTGCAAAAAAATGGCAAAAAGATGTTATAATAATTACATAAATTCAGTTGAGAACACGATAATTCATGATGTAAAAAACTTTTGGAAATACACAAAATCATTGAAAAATAATGAAGTTGGTATTTCCGGAAATATTCGTTACAGACAAAACAGCTCCAATAAAATTAAAGAAATTGTTAACATGTTTGCAGATTACTTTAAGGACGTGTATGAACCAGAAATTCCAGACGATTTAATTCCGAACTTCACTTCAGATATAAATCTACACTTATCACAAATACACATTGACATTGAAGGCGTTATAGCCTGTATTAAATCACTTGAACCCAAAACAAGCTCGGGACCTGATAAAATTCCTTCCATTTTACTTAAGAATTGTGCCCAAAGTTTATCTGTCCCGCTTTATATACTGTTTAACAAATCACTCTCTACTGGATACTTTCCACAAATATGGAAACTTAGCTACCTAACTCCTATATTCAAAAGTGGTGATAAATCCCTTGTAGAAAATTATCGGCCTATCTGTATTCAATCGTCAATACCAAAACTTTTTGAAAAATTGATTCTTAAGAAAATCAGTTTCATTGTAAACTTTTGTATCGCAACTAGTCAACATGGCTTTATCTCTGGCAGATCAACTTTGACTAACCTAACATTATATGAAAATTTCATTTCAAATGCACTTGCCAATAAACAACAAGTTGATTCCATATATACAGACTTTAGTAAGGCGTTTGATAAAGTCTGTCATAAAATTCTCATTAATAAACTTTTGAATCTTGGCATTAATGGGAAACTATTATCCTGGTTTGAGAGTTACTTACTTGGGCGTCAGTTAACTGTCTGTATCAATGATCATTCATCATACACGTTCGAAGCTACCAGTGGCGTACCCCAGGGTTCGCATCTTGGTCCCATACTTTTTAATTTATTCATAAACGACGTAACAAACATATTCACCCGTGTTCTCATTTTAATGTTTGCTGATGACATGAAGATATATAGAATTATTGATAATATCGAGGACTGTCTGTTGCTTCAATCTAATCTTAACAGCCTTTACGACTGGTGTCTTAAAAACAAATTAACTCTTAATGTAAAAAAATGCCAACTTATGAGATTCCACAGAAAAAAAAAACCACTGCTGTTTACTTACTTTCTCAATAATCACACCTTATTATCTGTTGATGAAATCAGAGACCTTGGTATAACCTTTGACACTAAATTAACATTCATTAAACATATTAATAATATAACCAGTAAAGCAATGCAAATGTTAGGATTTGTCTTACGGATTTCAAAGGATTTCAAAAATTTAAACACTGTCAAATTACTGTACACTTCTCTTGTTAGAAGTCAACTAGAATTTAACTCCAACATTTGGAATCCTTACTACAGCGTACATGAAAATTCCCTTGAGCGAGTCCAACATAAATTTTTACGTTACATTAATTTTAAATTGGGAATACCCATCGAAAACATTAATTACCTCTCTCTGTTACAATTAATGGGACTCGATACATTAAAAGAAAGAAGAATTTGTTCAGACCTATTTTATTTATTTAAAATTGTTAACAACTTGTTGAACTCCCCTGAACTTCTCTCATTAATATGTTTCCATGTACCGGGTCGAACAGTACGCCACAAATTACCTTATCATTGTAACAATATAGGATCAAACGCTGAACTCAATTCCATAATGAATCGTCTGCATGTACTTGGTAATAAATATGTTTTAGACGATGCTATAAATATTGAAAGGATATCAACGTACAAATATTACTGTATTAAAGCTGTTTGTCAGCGCTTCAATCATAATTAAACTTACTATTGATTGTATTCACTCCTCAACACACAGTTTGCGCCATTGCACATTGTTATTATTTCTATGTTCATAATTGTAATGCACTGTTTTAACTTGTTTTATGTAAAAGCCCTAAGGGCGTAAATAAATAAATAAATAAATATATAGAATTATTAAACTGTTATATAAAAACAGTTAAAACCACAAAAGAGGTAAACACCCGGTGACTGGTCGATGGGTTCTGACTGAATTCAGGCTGCTTAGAATGCGTGCAATGTTGCGCTATGTTACACTGCGTGGACTCGCTCGCTTGGTCTGCAGAAGTCACCATTGATGTAAAAAGTAAAAACACAGTAATTACCATGGGAGTCATTCTCCAGAATGAAATATCAAGTTTTATTTTACTTTTTAGCATATTTACAATTGGCCTAATGCCAAAACACTCATAGACACTATTCTATATTATCATTGCAATAAAGTCAGTAAAAAAAGACAATATTTGTTAAAAATTGTCATTTTCCGTTTTTACTGTGTTTTTACTTATCAATTGTGAATGTTTATCAAGTAATTGTGGTAAGTAAATGTGGGTAATTTTATGAAAATAAAATAATGGGGGAGAGAAAGTAGAATTAATGGAGACATTTTGGAAAATCCTGGCTATTCAAATCCGATCACTATATTGTAAATGAATATTTTAACTGTTTTTAATGTACGTAAAATTTTTTCTTTTTCTCCTCAGCTGTACAACGCATAAAACTACCCACGGGTTCTATCGCTCCAAACACTCCACACCTATATATGACAGTTTCCCGGTGGTGAAGCATTTTCTTTGTGAGGTAAATAAAACACATTTTTATAGGTATCGCCACCAGAGTTGAGGCGAACACAGTACTCGCACAGATGCATTGCTTGCATGCAGCATTTATTTTTTATAATAAAAAAGGTGATACCGTTGTAACGACCGGTTAGTACCTGAGAGGACAAATGGGTCTGGTTCTCACAAAGGCATCATGGGTTCAATATTCTGCTAGCTAAGCCCTCCCATCATTGCACCAGCAACATTTTCTGCCTATATCCATGTATTTTTAAAGTGTAAACAGTATTATTGTTAAGAATTAATATTTTTATAACTACCCCCACCCTCACCTTCACCCCCAACACTGCCCATACCCCTACCCTACTGCTACCTCTTTCACCCCACCATTCTCTAAACTCTACAGCAAAATCCCACTCTTCTTGAAAAATCTAATTAATATCAAAGCTGGCACTACAAGCATTCATCTTAATTTTTCTCAAGGTTATATGTATAAAATATTTTTTTGTATTGCAGGTGTGCGGAAAATCTTACCTGCATTGGACTTACCTGCAGGTGCACCGGAGGCAAAAACACTCAGACAATGTCCACATGTACAAGTGTCACTTGTGCGGGGACGAATTTCCTAACAGGTATTTGATTATTATAATACGAGTATTATTAAATTTGTCTTTGGAATAAGCTTGTTTTTGTCATAATCTCTGTGATCCATATTTTTTTTTATTACTGTGATGTTTTTTTTGTTGTTGTGTAAAGCTCATATGTAAGTATATGTAGTTACCAATGTAAAGGAGGAATTATAGGATGGGAATCTGCGACATCTAAGTGCATATACAATGTACTGGACATAGTTAATTTTAGGCATAATTTGGGCTAAGATGTTCAGTTTAATTCAATTATAAAAGATGTTTACTTTTAATTACATAGTAAAGGTCATATAGCGTCATACTAGGCACGATAAAGCAAAATTCCCGGCGTAGAGATAAAGATGAACATAATATGCAAAACGCGAGCACTTCTCTTCTTTTTTTCTACACCACTGAGTGTCGTTTTTTTCATGCCTAAACCCGACGAGTCCGCTACTGACCATTAACGGGATATTTTCCCGACCTCGCCAATCCTACCGATTGCCTGGCAACAGTCTTGACTCTCGGGTCGGGCTCTGATTGGCCCACTAAATTCCCATGAATTAATAAGGTATGAGTTTTTGTCTCCCCACTACCGTCAGCCTCACAATATTCCCCAATTGAGGATGCCATAGTCTCACTGGCTCCAGACGATTGGGGGCAGTTGGGACTCTTGTGAGGTATTTACATAAAACAAAAAAAAATAGTATGTGTAGAGTATGTAATCAAAATATCACATCATTTACATATAAAGTATCATGAAAAAATTCTTCTAGTTGGGGTATTGCCTACCACAGAAAGAAAGTCCATGGCCAAAGGAGCGGCTCAGCACCCACGAGCGAACTTGTTCTTCCTGCAGTAGAAAAGTGAGTTAATTAGGTCCATTTTATATATTTTAATAGACTCCAAGGAGTGGTCAACACAGCAGCTCGTCTAGTATGCGGTGCCACCAAATACTGTCACATCACTCCTCTTCTACGTGATTGTTTACACTGGCTTCGAGTCACAGAAAGAGTTTGGCTTAAAATTAGTCTTATGGTATATAAGGCACGGAATGGGCTCGCACCATCATATTTGATTGATCTCTTCATGAAGAACAATCTTAATCAGAGGCAACTCTCGCTCAGGTCGGCCAAGTCTGATGCGTTGAACAGACTGGTTGAACCCTCTCGTACGAATGCTGCTAAGTTTGGGGACAGAGCTTTTAATGTACTGGGTCTACATTCTTGGAGTGACCTTCCATTTGGTTGAGGTCAGAAATCAATTTTGAAACCTTTAAGAAAAATCTTAAACATATCTATTTAAAAGGGGCTACAAACTTTAACAAGATGTAAAGCGCCCTTGAGATGATTTTAGTCACTAAACGACGCTATAGAAAAGTTGACCATTTTATTATTTACAATATAAACACTTGTTTTGAACCACTTCAATTTAATATAATAACCAACCGGTTTCGGAAGTACCCTTTCTTTTTTCATCTTAATATATTGCTGATGTATATATTATATATATTAATATCTTAATATATTGCTGATGTATATATTCTATATATTAATATCTTAATATATTGCTGATGTTTGTATTATATATATTAATCTCTTAATATATTGCTGATGTATATATTATATATATTAATATCTATATATATTGCTGATGTTTATATTGTATATATTTATATCTTAATATATTGCTGATGTTTATATTGTATATATTAATATCTTAATATATTGCTGATGCGTATATTATATATATATTAATATCTTAATATATTCCTGACGAAGGGTGCTTTCGAAACCGGTCGATTATTATATCAATTGAAGTGGTTCAAAGCAAATTTATCCATTTATATTGTAATTATGACAAGCCACAAAGTAAATGCTTTTTACTGATTTTTATTTTTTATTTTCACTGATTACATGTATGTATATGATATTTTATTTTTAGTTTTCACTATTCTTGTCCTGACTGCGGTGTAGTTCTAAAGACAAAAGCACAATTATTTCTTCATAGAAGAGCCGAGCATCCCCCTCCTTCGTCTCCTCCAAAACAAGGTATGTAAACGGTAGCCATACGGTTATAGCATCCAGCAATTACCTTTTCATAGGTTTTTTATAAACTTTGAAACCCGTTAGTATTATATTTAAATGTACCATAATTGCTCATCAATAAAATAACCAATCAAAAAGGGCATTGCTTGAAGTTCGGTACAAGTGGGGTAATAAATATTTTTAATTGGTGGACATCATAACTGGTGAAAGCAAAAAATATTTCAGATTTTCAAAGTTACATTGCCGTATGTATTGGTGCATTTGTACATACGTATTTTACGGGTGTTACATTACTGTGTGTATTGATGCATTTGTACATACGTATTTTACAAATGTTGCATTACTGTGTATGCATTTGTACATAAGTATTTTACAGATGTTACATTACTGTGTGTATTGATGCATTTGTACATACGTATTTTAAAGATGTTACATTACTGTGTGTATTGAGAGATGAGTGGCTAATGTTTTTGTTGTTATATTTAAATTTAATGAAATTAAATAAATAAATAAAAATTTATGCATTTGTATTCACTTCCGCCGTCACTGAAAAACAACAAAGGCTTGGTTACACCTGTTTTTTGCAAAAAAAGACAACAAGTGTACAGCCTTGCATTTAATTGTAGATATTTATTATTTTGAAACTACAAAATGTCATTACTATTGCAACATCAAGCTACTTACTTTGTATTTGAAATTTGTTCTTCTTGGTCCTTCACATTTAAATGTTTTCACATATTCGCGTTTGACAGTTTGTTTTAAAGAGACAAGGCAAAACATCATAATGTTTTTTTTTAGTTTTTTTATTTGTAATTTTGATCTGTGAATTTGATGTAATTATTTTTCTTGCAAAGCATTAAATTAAAAAAATATATTTAAACACAAAATGATCTTAGAATATGATGTAGAATATATACACTTGGACCAATGTGTTTTTTTAAACTTACTTTAACCGCCCTACCCATACGAACGTACGTGATACGGCCGCTATATTATCGCCCAAACGCAACAAGTGTTTTGTACGTTTGGGTACAAAAAGCTATACCTGAAACCCACAAAACATTTGTATACGTCAAGTTTGTTCCTGCGTCATCTCGTTTAATATTTCGAGGTCAGCCGAAGCTAACGGATGTGTTCGGGTATTTTCGTCTCTCCCATACAAGTTATGTCACTAGCCAGTGGTACTCTACATACTCTACATACGAGGTGTGATCAAAAGAAAAGGTGAATTTTGAATTTATTCGAAAAGTATTTATTTATTCATCAATATCCATTATCTCCCCTTCAAAGTAATCCCCCTCAGATATAATGCACTTATGCCAGCGCTTCTTCCAATCCTCGAAGCACTTCTGGAATGCGCTTTTCGGTATGGCCATCAGCTCGTTCTTTGATTCTGACTTTATCTCATCAATTGTGGCAAAGCGCTTTCCTTTCATTGGTCTCTTCAGTTTCGGGAATAGGAAAAAGTCGCAGGGAGCCAAATCTGGTGAATACGGTGGTTGAGGCATGACTACGGTGTTATTTTTGGCCAAATAATCACGAACAAGCATTGATGTGTGAGCTGGTGCATTATCGTGATGCAAAATCCATGATTTGTTTTTCCACAATTCCAATCGTTTGAGCCGTATTGCTTCACGCAAATGTTGCATAACTTCCTTATTAACTAGTATTCCTTATTAACCATACGACCTGTTGGCAAGAACTCATGATGCACCACGCCATTGTAATTGAAGAAAACAGTGAGCGAAACCTTCACATTTGATCGAACTTGGCTCTTCTGGTCGCTTCCATTGGGATGATTCGGCTTTGGTTTCGACGTCATAACCATATACCCGCGTTTCATCACCAGTTATGACCCTTTTCAGCAAATCTGGATCGCCGTTGACGTCATTCAACAACTCCTGAGCGATACTAATGCGACGTTGCTTTTGCTCAAAATTTAGCAATTTCGGAACAAACTTCGCTGCCATCGTTTCATGCCCGAAACATCCGAGAAAATTGCATGGCATGAACCGATTGATATGCCAACATCTTCTGCAACTTCCCTAATAGTGATTCAACGATTTTCCAAAACCATTTTCTTCACTGTTTCGATGTTTTCTTCATTTGTTGACGTGGTTGCAACTCCAGGACGCTCATCGTCATTAACATCTTCTCGGCCTTCTGTAAAGCGCTTGTACCACTTATAAACACTTTTTTGAGACAAAGTAGACTCGCATTTTAAGTGCGTTGGAGCACTTTATTCCATTTTTAACGCAAAATTTAATACATATTCTTTGATACATTTTTTTCAAAAGTAAAAAATCGAAGAACAAACAAAAACGTGACTAACCTTTCCAGTTGTCAAAAACAAACCACTAATCCAAAATGACTGATAATGCTAACATATGTGTACGAACATAACAAAAAAAAATCGAATGTACACAGCCTGCGAAAATTCAAAGTTCACCTTTTCTTTTGAACACACCTCGTACTCTACATAAAACCCGATTTTTTTTAAATTTACTTTTTGAATAATAACCCAAAGGACGGGTGGTTAATTTTCCTATGAGCCATCTGTGTGCAGTCATGTAAAGTCGTTTAAACGATCGCAGAGCCCTCAATTTTTATCTACTTTTAAATGTCGAAATCTATGTGTTGTTTGGATTTGAATATATAAAAGTAAAAAAATCTTTCAATTTATTTTTTATAACTTATTGAAGTTTGTAAACCTCATTGTGATATTTAATCATTGAAGAAGATAATATTAACACATCCATAGCATAGCATAGCATAACATAGCAATCATCATAAGGATAGCAGCCAATAATATGGGATTTATAAAAATGGAGGATAATATTAACAAATCTTGAACTTGAAGTATGATATCGGTGTAAATGGCGTAAATTGAACTGGTCTCATTAGCTAAGTTGGTTAAGCGGTTACCTCGGATAGGTAGAGGTCCTGGGTTCGAGTCCCAGATGCGACTGAAATCTTTTTAATTTCTGTTGTTTTTTCGGTTTCGTGGTTCATTTGATATGTGTTAATATTATCTTCTTCAATGATTAAAAAAATCTTTGGTGCTCTTTTTATGATACTAAATTTGCCACATGCTCTTTGAAAACAGTACTCACATGCCATGTGAGTTCTGTTTTCGAGTCAACCCTGTCTGCGATGCCTATGACCATGTAAACCTCTTTGTTTCAGGCATGTATTCCTGCACCCAGTGCAACAAACGCTATATAACCAAAATCGGTCTGAAAGGACATATGAAGTGAGTATCTATCGTTTATTAGGTAATATTCCTACCATCATTCTGTATTATGAAAATACTTGATATGAATTCACGAGGCTAATCCATTTATTGTTTATTGCAGGAACCATCAGGATAAACTATTGAAAGACAAACATCACCATTGTCAGGAATGTGGGAAGACCTTTGCTCATGCCACCGGGCTCAGTACACACACAAGGTATAATATTAAACTATCGTATCCACAACAATGACTCTAATTTTGCTCCTCTAATGTACATAATATACTCATAGTCAATATTGGCACCCAACGTTGGGCAAATCCGAATCATTTGTACATAATATAGTCAATATTGGCACCCAACGTTGGGCAAATCCGAATCATTTGTACATAATATTGTCAATATTGGCACCCAACGTTGGGCAAATCCGAATCATTTGTACATAATATAGTCAATATTGGCACCCAACATTGGGCAAATCCGAATCATTTGTGTATAAATCTGAATAATTTTCTACTATTCTTTGTTATTTTGGGCAAAAGGACGGTTTTAAAAGGAACGGCTGCACGATCCGTTTCATACAAAACTTAATTTTGGATTTCATGGCAAAATACTCACAAAGTAGAGTAAATATCTAGTACGGATAATAAGTAATTTATTTATTTTTGTTTTACATTGTGAAATATAGGCCATTAAAGGAATAGATTTTTCGCGATTTTAGAGACACCTTTAACAATTATTTAGGGGCTTAACGGTGATGTAAAAAAAAAGTTTTACCTCGTCTACTTTGAAAATATAACGAAATATAAAATAAAATATTAAAATAAGCATTATGGTGGACTTAAAATTTAATTAAAAATGACCAATTTATTTTGGAACACAAATTTGCCATACATAATTTAAAATATCGACTTGAAAAAAGGTTTTGTTTTTGTACTTTTATTTACGTAATCATATTTACATAGCAATTATGAAAATTGGTATTTTTTTCATGGCATATACTTCATAATTTAAAACAAAAATAAACAAAATGCTTCTCATCCATACTAATATTTACTAAAACTTTAATTTTTAAAAAATTATCATTCAATGTGGATGGATATTTTGGCCTCAAATCCAAAATTAAGTTATGTATGAAACAGGCAGGGCAGCCGTTCCTCTTAAATGGACTCAGTACTCTCATACAACATCATTTTGTTTTGCAAAATGATCTATGAAATTTCGTATTCATAGATGCATAATTGCATGGAATAATTAGGGCCCAACTTGGGGCAAATTCAAACATGCTCTTTTTTCAGCTAAATGACTCAATATAACTAATGAACCATTTCTCCACAGGGGTAGACAGATGAACCGCAACTCTCTCTTGGCACACACTCTTTGCTTCATTCACATTCAGACATATCTTTCTGTTATTCTGACTCTGGACATGACCCGACTTAAGAATTGAATTCACTTGATCGTGCCATGTCTTCCTCAGGCGCCCCCGACTTCTACCATTCATCTTTGCATCATATGTTAACTTAAAATAAGCTCTGGGTTCGAGTCCCGGTTGCTGCTACCATCTTTTTCTTTTCTGTGTCTTTTCGGTTTCATGTTTTCAGAGTTATTAATATTATCTTCAATGATTAAAAAATATATTACAATGAGGTTTATGAGCTTCAATAAGTTATTCCAAAAATTTTATAAAAATAAGCATGTTCATGTTTTTATTTTCTGAATAAATACAAACCGGCATATAATATCCTTGTAATTTTGACAGACGAGTCCACATGCGCGAGACAAACTTCTCGTGCGTGCAATGCGACAAAGCCTTCTACTCGGCCAGCGATCTGCAGAGTCACGCGCGGCGACACACAGGGGAGAGGCCTTTCCCCTGTGAAGCCTGCGGACGGTGCTTCAGGACTAAGGGCATGCGTAATGAACATCTGAGGTACTCACTCATTTTATATGCCCTTCTCCTACCAGAAGAATTAATGGAGAGAGTGTGAATATCTGTCTGACATTCACACAACCCGCACACCTTCATTTTATATTTTTGCTATCATCAGTATCCAAGTCTTCCCAGGGCGCCTAGTATGACCAAATCAATAACAAAGCAATATCGGTAGAATAATATTAGCTGTCGAAGTTAGTTTATCGAAGTTCCAAGCATGAACAGCAATCCATAAATTAATCATTTTCTGAATAAAAAACCGAGCTAAGATGGCACCCCTATTCCATCCATTTCTTAGACTTCAAAATTACGCAAAGTGATTTTATTAATTATTTTAAGCTTTTTTTGATTGTTAGACCAACGGTCGTTAGCTATTTCCCGTAAAGTAACCGGAATCACCACTAATATGCCAACCCATTATGTTTCCCAGAATACACACGGGGGAGCGGCCCTTCCCCTGCACTGTGTGCGGCCTGGCCTTCCGCCGCCCCTACGCCCTCAAGAGCCACCTGCTGATCCACCAGGGGGGCAGGAAGCACACATGCCCCGTATGCGCAAGGTCCTTCCGGCTGAGGGCGGAGCTGAACACCCATCTGCGTCACACTCATGGCCTTGGTAAGTATATTATAGATTTCGTATCATCATATGGCATGCATTACCATGTGTATGCTTCAATTTTTACAAAGCTGATATTTTAGTGCCATTCAATTCGTAATTATTCCTCTGTACATATATGTATGTTCATCCACAGAATGCCTAAAATTTTTTCAAATGTTCGTTTTCAAATACTTGTGTCAGGCAATGTCAAGAGTCAGAAT
Source organism: Halesus radiatus (assembly GCA_022606495.2). NCBI lineage: Eukaryota > Metazoa > Arthropoda > Insecta > Trichoptera > Limnephilidae > Halesus > Halesus radiatus. Next base: position 139,082 of record JAHDVE020006717.1, read on the forward strand.
AACAAAACGGTATATATATGAGATGATGTATGAATTTGAATGAAGCAAGAAGTTTGTGCCAAAACCAAATTGTTGACCGTCCATCCTCTCTGCCTACCCGGAAACGGGGTGATAGTTAATTACTGAGTTTATGTTCGTTTTTATAGATAGGTAATATGTAACACCGCACGTGTGATTTTCCAAGGCGTGTTGTGGTGTTTTCTCTCTCCTGAACAATTTGTTTCATGTCGGTTATGCGATATTGCATGCCTAACAAGATATAATACTCTATTTTTTTACATGTAAGGGATTCATTTAAAATTGGTATTACTCATATGAAATGTACCAGTCTAAAGACGCCTCAACAACAGGGTTAAACTGATAGTATAAAATCAATAAGTTTATCATAAAGGTCTGTGCCTACAATGCGTCAATTACACGCTGTGATTTATTTGTGTCCATTGAAACCGTTTGCATGTCGTTTTGCACGTCCGATGCAAATCTCTATGGATTAGGGAAATTAACAGTGTGAAAGGTCAATTTAACAGTTATCGGGTATCCATCATCACAGAGCGATTTTTATGTAACGTTGAAGTAGACCTTAATACATTGTACAGTGGATATCTACTATGAATAAACAGTTAAAAAAATATAAACATTTTTTTTTTACTTAGTACTTATAGTAACTACCAGGCTTTGTAAAAGTTTCAAAATGATTTTTTTTTCCTTAGAATCAATGATTAAAAAAATATGGAACAAACAAAAGGGCACTTTTTCTTATTTTTTTGGAGTGAAATGTATATTCCTAAACTCCATAGCTCATGATTGAAATAACGTAGGCAGCTGAAAATAGCTGTGTTGACCTTGAAATTCCAGACAAAAACGTTATGCATATTTCGTGACCCTGGAGTGTATACCTAATATATTTTATACATTTTTGTAGGTACACAAAGGTTTTTTATTAGGCGTCCAACGTGGAGCATAATTTTCATAGCATATTAAAATTAAATTTTTCTTTCTCTTCACAGAACCTGTCATTGAACACAAGCAAAAAGAAAACCTTGCCCAATATACAGTCGAGCAGAACCCAGAGACAATTTTATACACCGAGGGAGGTGAAGAAATCGTCATATTCAACGAAAATGGAATTGAAACCAGCGAAATAAACAATTCCATGGAAATCAACTCTTCTATTGTTAATGAAGAAATGACGTTGAAAACTCATGAAAGCGATGGAAGCAATTTAATGCTGCAAAACGATGTCGAAATATACACGGCTATATTCGATGATGGAAGAATCGAATATGAGAATAAATCGAATACGATTGAAATTAACGACGCTGTATTTTTACAGGATGAAGATGTCGTGGTTTCTGGTGAGTTTATTTTGAACGACGGCGAGGAAATAATAGGAGAATTAGATGATCAAGGCGCCATGTTGGTGGTGCAGAGAAACGGCGGTATTGTTAATGAAAAGATCGGGGGTATTGCAAATGAAGAGTCGGACGGTAATGGAGATTCTGTGATGGAAGTCGGTAAGGAGATGGAGTGTGAGCGGTACGATGATATGATGAAAGGGGGGGAGTTTGGCGGAGATTGGAGAACTGCAGATGCATCCAAGTCGCCCGATGACACCAGGAGGTTTAATGATCTGTTCAGAAGTCATCAATAACATATTGCGCATGAGGGACCGAATATCATTGTAATCTCACGGTCGGGGTAACTCGGATCGAACAACCTTTCTGGTAAAACAGTAAGCAAGTTCGGGTTTTGGATTCTCCATGTGATGTAAATTCACAAGTTTCCCGCTTGTACCATTAGTTTCCAGACACTGTGTATATGTTATTTCTAATAATAAATAAATTAATATAATATATGGTATAGTATTTGCACCACATTCCAAAGTGGCAAATTTTCTCATTATCGCCCTGCTGAAAAGACCACCATTCTCTGGCTTTAATGGAACCCACATTGCTGAGCTGGTTGCTTAAGAAGAACGACTGTGCGGCCTGTTTCATATAAAACTTATTTTTGGATTTGAGGTCAAAATACTCACCTAAACCTAATGATCTTTTTTTTCATCAAAAAGTATAGTAAATATCTAGTACGGATTAGAAGTAATTTATTTATTTTTGTTTTACACAAAGAAATAAAGGCCATTAAAGGAATTGATTTTTCGCGGTTTTAGAGGCACCTTTAACAATTATTTGGGGGCTAACGGTATGTAAAAAATGTTTGACCCTGTCTACTTTGAAAATATAATGAAATATAAAATTTTAAAAAATTAAAATAAGCATTATGGTAGACCTTAAATTAAATTCAAAATGAACAATTTACATTGGAACACAAATTTGTGGTACATAATTTAAAATATCGCCCCAAAAAAGGTTTATTTTTTTAAATGTTTTGTTTTTATATTTTTATTTACATAATCATATTTATATAGCAAATATGATCATTTAAAAAAAATAAATACGATAAACCCGTAAATAATTTTCTAATTTTCCTCTAAAAGTATGAAAATTGATTTTTTTTCATGGCGTACACTTCATAATTTAAAACAAAAATAAATAAAATACTTCTCATACGTACTAGATATTTACTAAACCTTTAATTAAAAAAATATATCATTCAGTTTGGATGGGTATTTTGGCCTCAAATCCAAAATTAAGTTATATATGAAATAGGCAGCACAGCCGTTCCTCTTGAGGTTACACCGACCACGTCAATGGAAGGCTTGTTGGGTAGATTACTTATTTATTAACTACATACATATTTTCATTTTCACTCTATCAACAAAACATTATTTATCAAATGCACTTACATAGAAGTTTGTACATACACATATGTATATAAAATTAGTAAAATTATGACAGTAAGGCAATTGTACATTAGTGTGTATTTATCAGGGTTTAACTCTGTTTCTTTTCATATTTTTTTCTAGTCATAGCTATTACCTACTTTATTGGTGTGATAAAATATCTGCAAGTATTATCAAAACAGTTATATTATTATGGTTATATTGATTAATAAAGTAATAAAAAAACATTTAAGCTCTTTTCCTGGATCCTTCGTGATGATTTTTGTTAAAAATGAAAACTTTCTGAATGTGGCAGTAATATACAGGGTGTTGAGAGACGTGCCCGACCTATTTTAACCAGTGATTCATGGCCTTTTTCGGAGTAAAGAATGTGGATGCTGTAACGTAAATACTGGCACCACTTCCATTGTCTACGACTAGATTTGAGAAAATGTCTATGGGAGACATCCGACGGAAGAGGGGGGCAGTAAAAGGCAAGATGGCGCGCGACGTGACTTGACACGGCGGACAGAGCCGGGAGTTAAATGTTTAAATTGTGCTGTGATTAACATTCACCAACGAGCGTTTCAACACCATGTACCCGAAGTGGGTAGGATGGTCCTATAATTACGGATGGTGACTTTGAGTGACAAGAGTCCAACTGCGCGTGCAGGAGCGCTGGATATCAAAGAACCATGACAATGATGACCGGGCAATAACGACGTTTGTACGGAGCGAAAGGTACCATCTTCTCGTATTGTTTATTGGATTCTACTGATGATGTTTGCTGTGGCGGGTGGCGCTGCCGTGAGACGTCCCAGATCTCGCGGATGGTGTATGGAGGATTCGACAATCATCGGAACAAGCGCGGTCCTCCCTGGTGCAGAAGACGAGATGCTGTCCACAAGAGCCATCCTAAATATTTTAATGTTGTAGTTTTAATCCTCCTCTCTACTCTTTTACAGTAACGACAATGTCACATTTAGTATACCAATAAACATCATGTTTTATCAATACCAGGGTTTTATTTCTGTATCAGGAAATACATTTCGCTTCCCGTGCTTCATACATCAATTTCAGCCATGAATCCTGAGAGATAGAGTCGACCATTTAAACATACTAGGGAAATTGTAGCAATGCATTTGGTGACTTTTTTCTTTTTTAAAGCTTTAAAAATCAGTAGGCCGGGGTGGGGAGTTGGGCGGTTATTCAGTTGAGTGCCAAGTGACAACATGTGAAAGGTTTTTGTTGTTTGAATTTGAAAAAAAAAATAATGAAAATTTCACCGGAGACTAAAATTTCATTTACATTTTTACTCCATATAATGTCAGGAATCACTGGCTAAAGTTTGTCGAGTACGTTCCTTGACACCCTGTATTATGTGTAACATAAAAATCTACATATCAAAGTTGTAGGTACTGTCAGTGTCACCCTGGTGAGAGACCACCATTCAGAATCGAAACATTGCTTGAAATGGCTTTAGCCATGTTTAAGAACCAGATTCTGAATAATCAATAATTTTTCAATCCTTCTCTCCTCCATCTCCTTCCCACTTCCTTCAGCTGCACAATATATCTCAATTTGTGGAAGGTATTGCCCAATAAATGACTCTGGTAGGTGGAAATTCTGGGCCAAAGTGTGGAAAAAGAAGTACAGAAAAAAAAAACAGATCATGGAGTCAGCTGATTTGTCAGCAATAAGTTCAGAATGATGATTGATAAATACTTAAATCCATACCTAATGATGGCTGAACTGCTAAAGTCACAAATAATCATTGTACAGCTTGATACATTCAACTTTGCGGGCGACCAAAAGGGGAACAAAAAATCTTCACCAGTATGTGCTTTGACAATTTTATTACTGCAACGAAATGAAGCTTAATGTGTGAAAATTTACGCACTCGAGTATTTCAATTTTTTGTAAAAAAAATGTTACCTAAAGCTTGACTCTGCTATCGTTGCAGGCACCCAAAGAAACGTTTTTTTGTATCCATAATATTTGCATTCCTACCACTGATTGCAAATTTATGTGTTAAGCTGTACCTACGTAAGTACGTATAAGAACCAACCCCGAAATATGAAAAAAATATTTTTAACAATATATATTTATTGCACTGCCAACATTTGCACTATCTGTCAAAATATCCTAAAAAAAGCCCAAGCGCCAAATAAAATATTGCCAAACTATTGTAGGTGAACACGTCCTGTATCTTTGTAAAAAGAATGGTCGAATTCAAAGGCCAATAGCATGAAGTTAAACCGTTTCGATATAATGGGTATTTTTATCACAAGTTTTTCGCACGAAGTATGAATCATTCGAAATGTCATAAGTTGAAGTTGTTTGCTAAAAATGGATTGACACGAAGAGTAATATTGTTAGGAACCAGTCTTATCAAAATACGAAAAGGTATTTGAATAATATTTGCTCAATTTGCCATAGTCATAATTTTACCTTTCGTTCAAAATTTGTTCCTAAAATATTGTTTCTGTTACATTTTTATACCACTCACATCTACTAAATTCAATGCAGAAATTAATGAATATTATTTACCTTATTTTCATATATTTACATTCCTTATTATATTAATTACAAAGTTTTCTTGATCTTTTAAACATTTATTTCGGAATTTCAAATGCTTTCATGATATTGTCTTTGAATTTACTTCTAACTCATTGGAAGCTTATTGTACAGTGATTGGTTGTACTTTTTTTATATTTAATATAATAATTTTTTTTAGATATTAAACCAGCATTTTTACAATAGTATAGGTAAATTTTTAATTAATGGTAAAGATAAAGAAGATATTTTAGGCCACTCGGGCATATATTCACTTCAATGCAACGATTGCCCCGCATTTTATGTAGGCAATACGTTGCGCAATGTTAATATTCAATAAAAATACAAGCACTAGTTTACTGAATAAAAATGGAATAGGCGTTAGACTAGATAACTTAGAAGTATTAGAAATAAGGAAAGCCAAAAACACTAATAGTAGACTCATTAATAATCAAATAAATTTAAATAAAAGTCCTTAAAATATTCCCAATAAAAAAAGTACACGCCCTTCCCGGTTTTCCCCTCCCCTCCCACCCTTGGCCTTTCACTCGCCCGTTTTTATCATTCTATAACACAAGTGTATCTTGTTCATAGTTTAGTAATATACTGCTCTGAAGAAGTGGTGAAACGGTAGTGGCGAAACCCGGTCGGCAAAAGTATATAATAAATAAAAGTGATGTAAACAAAGTTATTGTTTTATTTTTTAAATTACAATGTTACATCACCAGTTACCCCTTCATATGAAAATATCTTTTTATACTGTTAGATTTAAAATGTATTTTATTTAGTCATTGGATTTTACATTATCTATGTACATATTATTTTTTGTTTAGTGTTTCTAAGAAACCGGTAATTTATTTTATTATGTTCTTTTTATTTTTTTATTTCAGTTTCAAAATTTAACATTTTTTATTCTCTTGTATTTATTTTATCATTAAAATTTTTTTATTTTTTAATATTTTTATACAGCGGAAACTTCACTGGTGCAACAAAGTAACAACTTAATCTGTGAAAATGTATTCTGTATTTAAAAAAAAAAAAATTATTTTTTCCCACAGTTTTGACATAAAAAAAAATTCATGCATTTTTGAGATTATAATAGTAAGAAATGGGAATCCACATAGGCGCTGCCTTTGTGTAGGTAATATGAGTAATTTAAGTAAATAAGAGTAGAATAACTGTATTTTTTCCAAAATAAAATAAAATACAAAAAAATGGTAAATGAAATAAACCATAAAAAGTAATTGTCCTTATCCTTGATTACAGAAAATTACAAAAGATGGCTTCATTTGAAAACATTCTTTCTGAAGAAGAGAAAGCTGATTTGCTTGAACTGGTCGATGAAAATAATCTGTCGAAATCTTTTAACAATGTCATATGTTCTGGAAATACTAAATTCTTTAATTCACTTATCAAATGTACAGGACTTGATGGAAAAGCGATTGCGTTGGAAAATCTTTTAAGCGAAGTTTACTCAGAGCTAAAATTAAGGAATGTATCTCTTAACAGTGCTATGGAACAACACGTTGAAAAAAAACTGATCGAATTGCAATTTTTTTACAAGAAAGACACTAAAAATAAAGATGAAATTAAAATATCTTTAGATGATGCTAAAATAAGTATAGAATTGACCTGCAAATTTATTGAAAAGATGCTATTCAAATACTCAGTAAATGATTATGAAATATTACCAGAACTATTGAGGGATGTTGTTCCACAGAAAGAAAAAGATGTTCAGTCCATCGATGGAGAATTCCATTTATTGGGGCGTTTCATTGCCCAAAATATCCACATATTGAAGCGACAATTGAAAGGTACCTATACACAACTACCTTGGGAAGAAATTGAATTCTTATTAGTGTGTTTTATGAGCTCTCTAAAAAACCCCGAAGATTCAGATGTTATTTATAAACTTGTGTTAGACAGAGAAATGATTTTAAAGCATCTAAATCATTTTCGGATCAAGTTAAACGTGGTTAAGCAAGGATTAAAAGAGAAAGATGTTAATTTTAAAGAGAAACTAGGAGGTAGGGGTAAAATGGTGTCTGGGATCATACGGGAGACTCCAGATTTCGAGGATTTGTACGAGCATCACGATATTTTAAAGAGTGTTTATTCTTTAAAGAGAATCAACTTGTATATTAGCATCGCTCTGTCTTTTAATGCAAACAACAAAGTGGGAGATGTAGAAACTCTAGTGCTTGAGAGAACTCTTCAGGTATGGTATAATTTTTGAATCTATAAATTTCATTTTATTTCTCTGTAAAACATCTATTGCATAATTCTTTATTATCATTTCTTTCAAATAATGTAGTGTCTTGATAAGTTCATGTAAGCGGACTCAATGTGCTTCTTGTTAAAAATACATAGCATTCAATAAGACAATAATTGGTAGTAAAAACCTAAGTCTTTTGATGTTGAATTTCTTATTTTTCCTTCTTTATAGGTCATTGGAGAATCCCTGAAGAATACTCCCGATTCGCCCAATGTCTCTGAGCAAGTCCACAATATACTCTCCCAAGACGCTCCCAGACATGCTAGAGAGCTGAGTACAGAGCTTAGAGATTGTCTCTCTCACTCCCATAGCTTCACGCGAAGACCGATGCAGGATGCAGTCTTTTGTCTCAATCTGCAAGCAGACCTGAAAAAGATCAACAAACAAATACAACATATTCTTTACGCGATGAAAATGGAAGCTACCAAGATTTTCCTCAAAAAGATTTCAAAATCAAAAAGAATTGAAGAATTACAGGACCTAGTACAGAGTCTTGTGGAACACCAATTTGAAGAAAGTCCAAATGCAAAAATTATGGATCTTACCGAAGAGTCCTTTCTTCTTAAGCGATTATTTGAGAAATTCAAAAAACTTGTTACTGATAAAACTGGTGTTACAATTTTGTTCGAAGAGGCTGAGGAAATTCTTGCCTGGCATGAAAACAGTTTGATTGAAATGAAGACTAGGTATTTGGAGGAAATAAACCAAATTAAAAATCTTGTTAATTTGAGTGGATCAAACAGCTCATGTTTCCATGATATTAAGGTTGACGCTGAGTCGTGTCTTGACACCATGTCATTAGATGAAATGACTCAACCCAAATTGAACAGATTTATAAATGTTATCTCAACTATTGGTATGACAGCTATGGAAAGGAGTGACGCTGAAGTTGTGAAAACAAATACCTCTTTGAATTTGGAGAGGATTGTTTATGAAATGTATGCAGTTGTCGAGTTTATGGCGGGAAGGATTTCAGGTATCAATCAATTCAAAAATAATATAGGAAAAGGGGAAGAAGATGAAATAGAGGCAAACGAGATAGTAGATCAAACATTTAAAGGTATTCTGGATGTTTTGGAGGTAGAGAAAGATAAAATAACTTTGCAAAAAGATTTTGAAAATGGTAAAAGAATTTACAAAGCAAAGAGGGTTCTCGTTAAAATTTTCGATTCAAAAGTAAAAGGGAATGAACGTGATTTTACAGAGGCCGTTAAAAATTTGAAATTAAATGCTAGAAATACAAAGAAACTCCAGATGTTTTATGAAAATGATGACTTTGGTCAGTGCAAAGAACTGGTACAAAAACTAGAAGACCATCATGGACAATTTGCTAAAACAATAGAAGAGTTAAGTTTATTCTCACAGGAGACATACAAAAAGAATATTTCAGTTTTTTTTCAGTCATTCAAACTGAAAGAAAATGCTAAAAAGAATTTGATGGAAATTGTTGACCGACACATAGAAAAAAGGGAAGAAGAAATCGCCAAGTACTTTAACAGCAGGCTCAGAGTTTTGGAAACTCTCTTACTTAATGGAGATCCAAGTCCAGAAAATAGAGCAGCGAGTCGTAACATTGCTATAGAGATGCTTACTCTGGAACTCACTGAAATTTTAGAAAATATGAAGTTTTTCGGTGATGGGAAACTATTCCTCGATCAGAGCTGTCCTTTATTAATCGGCAAGAATTTGCGAAATTATCTTGCTCACGGTGATGCTCTCATAGACAGCCTTCCCTTTCAACCAAGCGTAGCAATAGAATATTGCGCAAAACTCCTAGTCAAAACAGGAGGAGATCTACTTGCCAACAAGGACATCATCATAGGCCGTAGTATTACAACGAATTTCCAGAATCTGAACAAGATCTATGAGAGAGGTTTTGAAATAGTTTTTCAGCAAGATGAAATATTCGAAGCAATAAAACAGAATGATTTAGAAGCTGTTAAAGATTGTGTTTTGAATGGAGCTGACCCAAGACGAGCCGATGTAATCGGTTGGACTGGACTACATTTTGCTGCAGCATCGGGAAATATTACCTTGCTTGAATATTTCTTACGGAATGGCTTAAGTTTGGAAACCAAAGATATCTATGGTAAAACTCCTATTAAGATTGCTTATGTCAATGATAGAATTGATCTGATAAAATACATTATTGATAAGCAAATCTTAGTTTCTAGGGATATCGACATTGACGGAGGAAATTTTTTACATTTAGCTGCCAGATTAGGTCGTGGTGATATCGTAAGTGGAATGCAGAATGATATAGATGACGTGGACAAAGGAAACAGTTTTAAACAGACAGCTTTGCATTTATCATGCCAAGGTGGTCATACAGACATGGTTAGCATATTACTGGAAATGGGAGCATCGGTTTTTGCTGATTCTACGCTCGGAGAAAAACCCTTGCATTATGCGGCACGAAACGGACATGAGCGTGTCATTCAGATTATGTTGGACAAAGGCGCCGATCCAATTGCAGCATCTTATGATGGATGGACTTCTCTTCACTGCGCTGCACGTAATGGACACCCGACTGTCGTTAAAACTATTCTCAACTACTTAAATAATACTACTTCTTCGGTGCGTGATTTCATAGATGCTCCAACAGATAAACAAATGCGAGCTCTGCACCTGGCTGTTGAATATGGACACAGAGATGTCGTGGAAGTATTGTTACATTACAAATGCTCCATCTCTTTCAAAGATTATATCGATAGGACGGCATTACATTATGCGTATAGTGGCGGACATGCTACAATCATTGAACTGTTGGTTAACGCAGGAGCGACGTTAATTGGAACTGATGAGAATGACTCCTGGAAGAATGTTCATTTAGCTGCAATGCATGGACATGCAGATGTCTTAGAACAGTTGTTGAGAGGCGGTAATTCAGCAGGTGATGCTGATCCTGAAAATGGTTATACCACTCTGCACAGAGCTGCAGCTATGGGCCATTTAGAAGTCATAAGACTATTATTAAAATATAAAGCCCCAATCTGCGCTAAAGCGTATAATGGTTGCACTGCTCTGCATTTAGCTGTCAAGTACAATCACCCAGACGCAGTCCAAATGTTGATTAAACGCGCTGCTCAGATTAAAAACAGTAAAACGAAAATTAAAAATAATGTGAGTGATTTGGTGAATGAGACAAATGAAGATTATTCTGCTGCCCTGCATATCGCTGTAGCGCTGGAACGTGAGATTTGTGTACGACACTTAATTGATGGTGGAGCAAATATTAACGCCAAAGATATAACGGGATGCTCAGCTCTTCATATCGCTGCGAGATATGGTCTTACAAACATTTTAAACATGTTAATAGATGGAGGCTCCGATTTAAACGCAGTCAGTAAAGATAACTGGAGCGCTCTCCATTTTGCAGCAGACAATGGTAATTTTGATGCTGTAAAATTACTGATTGAAAAAGAGAGCAAACTTGACATCTTGAGCAGTAATAATGAAACAATTTTACACTGTGCGGTGGCTAAAGACTTCAGAAACATTGTGCAACTAATTCTCAATAGTGTTAAAAAAGAAGATAAGAAATCATTTATCAATACAAGGCAGAGCGAGAACAATATGACAGTTTTGCATATGGCCGTCAAAAATGGGCTCAAGAAAGTAACTACGATGCTGTTGGAAAATGAAGCTGATACTGAAATTCTCGATTGCAAAGATAACTCTGCTTTGGTTTTCGCTGCAGTAACTGGTCATGTTGACATCCTATCAGAATTGTTGGCTAAAGATGCTATTAAGAAGACTAAAGAGGAATTCGATACTGTTGATGATTTATCTGTTGTGACTAAAGGAGCAATCCTCAATGCTGAAGATAGATCTGTTAAGACCAAGGAAAAAGGAGTTAATGCTGAAGGAGTATTCATTAAAAATAAAGAAGGATCCGTTAGGACTAAAAAAGAAGACATTAATGCTGAACAAGTATCTGCTAAGAATAAAAGAACAACTGCTAAGACCATAAAAGGAGTTGTTAATGCTAAGGGAGTATCCGTTAAGAATAAAGAAGGTTCTATTAACACCAAAGATCTATCTGTTACCGACTCTGTTAATGATGAAGATTTATCCATTGTGACTAAAGAAGGAATCGTCAATGTTGAAAACACATTTGTTAAAACCAAAAAATGGGCAGTTAAGAGTGAAAGAGTATCCGTTAAGAATAAAGAAAAATTCATTAACACCAAAGATCTTTCTGTTGTTGACTCCGTTAATGTAGAAGATTCATCCGTGGCGACTAATGTAGGAGTAAAAGATGCATCTTTTATCAAAGAAGGATCCATTTTCGCTGAAAATGCATCTATTAAAACTAAGGAACTAATTCCTAATGTTGAAGAAGCATCTATTAAGACCAAAGAAGAAGTTATTAATGCTACAGGTGTATCCATTGTAATTAAAGAAGAAATCCTCAATTCTAAAGATACATCTGTTAAGAACAATGAAGGATCTATTGACACCAAAGAGCTATCTGATAAAGACTCGATCAACGCTGAAAAAGCATCAATTAACGCTATAACAGTACCCATCAATGCTACAGTTAGTCATATGAACATTTCTGTTTGTTTGGCAGCGGGAAATGGACATTTAGAAGCTCTTAAGTTATTGATAAACGCTGGAGCTGATCTTAATTCTTGCGATGAAAAAGGAAATACCGCTCTTCATTGGGCAGTTTCAAAGAAGCGCGTAGAAGTTGTAGAGTTTTTAATAAAGAAAGGGATAGACGTTGATGTCGCTAATAATGATGGATTAACTGCCTTTCATTTAGCCGCTCAAACTTCTTGCAAAAGTATTGTTAAGATTCTACTACTAAATAGAAAAAATAAAACAAGCCTGCAAAAATAGAATTGATTTCTCAGTTTGTAATACTGCAGGTGGCTGGGAGGTGTGAAAGTTAACTCCCCAATCTTAGGCATAAGGAACTGGAGGTAAACAGCAGGATACCGGTCGGAGTGGATATGTTTCTTAAGAGCGGTCAGGACTCTCAAAGGGTTGAAGAGCTGATGATGTATGTATGTATGTACATAGAAAAATTCATTGGATAACCAACACCTTTATCATAGGTCACCCCAAGTGGTTGGTACGTTTGATGACATAGCAGGGGTGCCCGGTTTCATGGGGTGAGGTTTACCCAGGTTTTGGCGGCGGATGCGTCTGTCCACTAGCTGCGGGGTTGTGCCAGATCAGGAGAGGCTGACTGTGGGAGACCCTTTGACCACTCCAGCAGAGCCTCTCGACCCAATGCCTTGCACCGCAGTGGGAGGAATGTATTAATATGTCTGTCACTCCTGAACACACTGACTCCCAGATTCCTACCCACCCCTCATACCTTTTTCATTCCTTCCTCCCCTTTCTTTCCTTAAAAATACCGCCCTCAGACCACCCGTAAAGATGACATTGGCCCTGAGAGAAATTATTTTCCTCTGGGCCTCCTGTGTAGAGTTAATGTAAAAAAATAAAATAAAATACAGCATGCTTCAAACTTGTTATTCGACTTCAGAAAACAAAACTCCACTGAAATCTAAATATTTTTTTGAATAAAGTGAAAGATGTAAAACTTTGAATAACTATACAAATTTTTCGAAAATTTAAATTTGAACAATGTATGCACTTTTTTTCCTATATTTTTCGTATATGCTCCTTTTTCGCTAAAACAATAAGTCAGCGTAAGCAACACAAAAGGCTATTTCTCAGTGACGTTTTGGCAAGGACATTGCTGCTGGAAGCGCAGAAATGCACCAATACACACAATTATTAGTGCGAGTTGTTTGGGTCAACTATAATTGCGCGAGCTATATACTAGATAAAACATGAAGAAAACTTCAATATCTTGGTTCCACCATAAAGCTTCGGTCACACGGAGCGATCGCCACTTCTTCTAGCCACTGGTAGTTTGTATTATTAACTCGCCTTCTTTGTTGAAACTCTTCCAGTTCAACATTCATTGTTGTAAACTCAGAAACATTGAATTGCTCTTCCTCAATCAACGCCCTACTAATTATTGTTACCGTTCTATGCTATCTAGAATGTCGACACTTTTTAACTCAAGTCGGTGCCTTGAAATTTTTGGTGGCAGTCTAAAAGAATTTATTTATTTTGTCATACTTTCAAACAGTTGTAAACCAAAATATTACAGAGATTACAGATCTGGAATACATTACAGTAAATGAAAAATGGTAAAAAACATACATAGACTAGTAGCAGAAGTAACAAAAAGTACAAGTAAGTAAACATTTACATATTAATGATTTAGATAATATTAACTACATCTAATCTATAAACAATACAAGGAATTGATGAAAAAAATGCCCCCCTACCTGGCATCTTTAGCAGATTATCATTTTTGTTATAAAATCATTTTAAAAAAGGAATATCAATCAAATCTAAACTACTTAATTGAAATCTGGAGAAACGCATACGAAGCATACATAAATGAATTACAGGTTAAACATAACAAGGTAATCAAAAAACCATTTAACTTTAATTCTAGAACATACACAAAAAAATTATACAAGGTAACTAAACTGTTAACAATAAAAAAACTGTATTATTATAATTGTGTTGGATGCCTTGCCGCCTCATTGATTGATAAATATTGTTGTAAATTGTAAGGGAGTTGGATCGAATAATAAATATTGTTTTGCTGTTCGTAAACGATTCCGACCCCCGACGCCTTTGTTAATGTATGTAACTGTTAGATATAAGAAAAATTTATTGTCTACAGAGCCTAAGATATGTATTTTCAAAAAAAAAACTATTCCCAAAAAATGAAAATCGTTCTAGTAACAGGATAAATAACGTACTTGAAGTACCTTTGTGTAAAACTAGGCTTGTGCAGAGACATGCTTTTTTTATTGCTCCTAAAATTTTTAATTTTCTATCTACAGAATATAAGTGTCCAAACATATTATCTTTAAACACATACAAAAATGAAATAAAAAACTGGATTAAAACCAAAGATATCAACCTTTTCCTGCTATAACCGTATATTTTCCCCACTTTTCTTTCTTTGTTTTTCGATTTGTTTTCTTATCTAACTTAAAATATTTTATTTAACTAACCTTCAACATTCATGTATTAATACAAATAAACCAATATACTGCAACTAACTGATACCAGGTATACCCACGCACTGGCCTTGTCTATGTGGGATTTTTTGTTTTATATACATTACTCATAGGTTGTTCAGATGTATTTATAATTTAATGTTAAAAAAAAAAACAACAACAAAATGTTTATAATCATTGTACCTTATTTGTGTGAATATATGTTTCAAAAAATGAATTAATAAATAAAAAAAATAAAAAAACGGGCGGTCTGACGAGCGTGTTTTCACAGACCGCTCAGACTTAAATGACTGAGAATAAAAACGTAAGAGCAGTACGGCGGTGGGAAAGAGACAGCCTTTTCAGGTATTCACACGGCGCCGTAGGTCTGCGCGTTGCGGACCGCCTTAAGTGGCCTGCGAAAGCCACTTCGGGCAGTTAGCATTCGACTGCCAGCCTGACAAGATCTTCTCTCTCCACTGCCTGATATGACTTCTGATCTACCCACCTTCTTTTATTCTGACTACCGCCTACCTTGGGCACCCCATCGGACTACTGCCTCGGACTGGAGCCAAATAAGCAACGTCACACAGACAAGTCCCGCAAAAGTCGTAAATAAGGGTCTTGTCGCTAGTACTGTTCCTCCTTGCAGAGGGAACGGTAGGGAGTGCTACCTGCCCTCCCAGCCCCTCTCCACAGATTGGGATCAGCCGCCTCATACAGTTCGTTTGTGTGCCAGATTACGTCTGGTACAATAATATATGTATCACAAACACAGAATTCATTAAAACTTCACAAATACTCGAACACTTTGCACAACAATATAATGTTATTTAATCATTCGAAAACATGATAACATACATTTACACACTCTACATACACAATATGGCAAGCAATCCATTAACTACGAGGCGGCCAATTTATATAATTGCCTTTCAGACAATATTTAAGAAAGAGAAAAGTCTAGGTATATGTAAAAAGAAATTGTTCCTTCTAAAATTAAATTAACAAAATAATTCAAATGCAATGTATTTATTTAGGTAATCATTCTAGTTAAACATGTGAAAAAGTAATTTTCTTTTATCTGAAATAAAAAAAAAGAGGATGATAACCTGCATCAAATATCAAGAAGTGAAAGGTTGATAGGAAAAGGATAAAAATTCATGGGGGCAGTTTTACAGTTATATTGAGACATGGGTCAAACATTGATGAGAGATGAAGTGAAAAAATTTGTTGTGAGTTGTACTCTCAATGCCCGCTGTGCTGCGTACAGCATTCACTTGACGACATACTGGTAAATAACAAAAACTGCCCCCCCCCCACTCGCACCGCTCTAGAGTGCATATAGTGGAATCCTCTAGATATTATATTCGTAATAGTGACTATTGTATAACTCTATGGGGTCAAAAGATAGTCACTAAACTGTCGGAAAATGACATCGAAAATGTCAACGGTAAATGCAGCATCATTGAGCAGTTGAGGCGCTCTGCTGATTCATTCTGGTGAAGAGAAGTTTTCACTTTCGGAGCATAAAGGAGTGCATGGGATCTCCCACGAGTATACTTATGAACTCAACCAAAACCTTGTTCAGGCTTTGATTTGAATCTTCTCTCAAATGTTTATTTTTGTCATTGTTTCTTAATTCATATACTCGTATATTATGTATCATACATTATACATCACTTCTATAATAGGTAAATCACCACTTCTCACACATACAAACACATTCACACGTACACACGTACACACACACACTTATACACTACACCTGTCACTGGGTAAATACATGTATAAATCAGAAATTACAAGGAAATATATCATAGGTACCTATTTCGAAATTTTAATTTTTGAAAATTGTTTTTCACTTTAACAAATGTACTCTTCTGTTTCTATAATAAAATCAAATGTATTTTGACATTGTCGCGTGCATATTTCTGCATTTTTAGTGCATAGGAATAATCCAATGTCTATTAAAAAAAAAAAATTGCTTGAATATAGTTTGCATATGAAAATTGCGGAGAAAGGATGAAAGATGAATTCTTGCAGTTAAAATAAGATCTATAAGGGACGTGTGTGCTAAAATCATATAAGACTTTTCTTCTATGTGATAACCGCACAAGAGTCCTGACTCTTACTGACTGTATCAAGCCAGTGTGATTATGGCATCACTAATAGGGTTATCTTGTGAGGCTTGGGAAATGGGGAGAAGAGAAAGGTTGGGATTTACCTGGCTATTCAGATCTGGTCACTAAACACTGTTGAAGCCCTTTCAAGCAATGTTTAGATTCTGAATAATTGTCTTCCACCATTTTTGAAACATTTATGAAACAACATTTTTATATATTTTTATTTTTGACGAAAATCGTTAAATAATATTGTGTAGGTAGGTACCTATAATAAATTATATTTCATAATAACAAATTATATTATTTGATAATAATAACCGATTCATATCACTGGACTGTTCAAATTAGTTCAAAAATTTACATAACATTTCAATGCCAATACAAAACAAGAATAATTTAAACACTACTTCCGTACTTATGTAATAATAAATCATAATATTATCAATAAAATTAACTTACTTTACAAATTATTATCGCGATTTAACATGGCACTTTGTCAAAAAGTTATACGATATTAATAGAAGTTTTGTTGGTAGAACATTACCATTAGTACATTTTTACGTGTGGCCATTAATTTCCTTGCTTTTGTTTGACGCTTCCATGAAGAGCAGGGTTATCAAAAATAAGCCGTGGTGTAGAATTTTTATGTCATAAGAAATGTAAATTATATATTTATTTCAATAAAATTTATCTGTGCAGTAGTAAGCATTTGGATTGGGCTGATATTGAGGATACAAAAATACTATGTGAATTAAAAAAAACATATTGTTCGTTCGTATGTTCCTATTTTGGCTATTTGAATATATACGTCTGTAGATCTGTATAAATCATTAAAAATAAATTTACTAAAATAAATAGCGGTTTGTAGCCGATTGCTCCAATCGTCGGGTTCGAACCTGTGCGTCGTGGGTTCAATCATTTGCCTAGCTATTAGTTGCGTTGGGTTGTTAGGATTCGTACTCTATAGCAACATGACGAACGTAAATAGCTATTAAGCCGAGCTAGATCAACTGAAAAACCGGCCGAAAGCCCTCCATCATTGCAGCAACGATTTCAGCTTTTCATTATGGGAACGCGGAAATAAAATTTTATTTCATAATTTATTGCGAGTGTTTGTCTTCCTTATTTATATTTTTCTAATAAAAGAGAATGAATTATCATTGTTATTATATTATTCTAAAAACAATCAAATGACATCGTAATAAAACTATAGGCAACCCTATATATTACGCCATAATGAACCAAATAGGTAGATTGTTTCACGTAGTTAATTCAAAGCGCCGCAACACCAAGTGACCCGTGTCGCCCATGTGTTTACTATTACACCAATACATTCCGTTCAAACTGATCTCCAACGCCTTTATTTTCAATTATTAATATATTAGTACTACTTAATTTATAATCATTAACTTGTTAAAAATATCGCAGATTTGTTAAAATAATCGATTTTTGTTCTGGTTCTTATTTCTTATGTCAGTGCGTTCGTATTTGACAGCTGTCAACTGAAAATATGAACAAGTGTTGTTGCCTGTTTTGTTAAATATTGTGCATATTTGTGAAGTGAAACATGGATTATTCTATTTATCCATAACGCGGTGAACTCCAACAGTGCAAAATGACGACGAAAGAGTTGTACACGGAGGTTTGTAAATCCCACAATGAACATAATAAAATTCGCTTTCAGGTTCGGTGACGGAAGAAAATGTTGACCCATTGCCGATTTTATTCGGTAAATTCTTGTAAATATGTCCGATTCGTAGTAATGTCATTTTATGTAGGAAAGGTTTAATGAATGGTTTGAAAAGGTCGGGAGATTATGTGATCATCGAATAGGTACCTTTCTTTTAATATTATGCAGAAAGAATTTATTTTTCTCACGGTAGCATCGTGAATTCGCTTATCAGAACGCCTTTACAGAGTCGCTATTGACGTGTCAACTCTTTATTTGACCTTTTAAAATGCATGTCGACATTTTAAAATGCGAGTTTAATAAATAAATTTATTTGAAAGGCGTTTTAAGAAGGTTTGTGCATTACTTACGTCAATTTAATGACGGCAAAAAAAAATCAATGTCAATAACAAAATTGAGCTGTTCCTTACAGATCTTATTATTTTATAAGTAATTTTATTATTTTTATAAATTAAACAAAATAACTAACAAACATTCCGTTTCACCGTAAGGGTGGGCAGAGGGGATGATCCGCCACACAACTCTGTCTTGTCACTTGCTTCATTCACATTCATACATCGTCTCACACATACTCTTATGTTATTCTGAGTCTTGATATGACCCGATACAAGTGTTTGATTTGCTTTATCATGCCATGTCTTCCTCGGCCGTCCCCGACTTCTTCTGCCATTTACTTTCATTTTGTATATTCTCCTTACATTCCTTTCTTCTTTCATCCGCTCTACATGTCCAAATCATTTAAGGATCTCTTTCTTAAGATCCAGTAATACCCTCCGAGCGGAAGCAGAACATTGTTTGAAAAAGAGATATATTAATACGGAAGAAAGAGTGAGCGCACTGATATAAAAAACGTTTAGGGCGTAAGAAATCATTTAAAAATATCTATTAAAATACAACATATTTAGAATACAGCAAAAATCTCAAGTATACTGACTTCAGTAGCATTTAAAGAAACGGTGTGAATTTTTCATACCTATAACATGTAAAATAACAGAACCACACGTGTTATTTATATTTTTACTGAACATACTTTATGATTTTTTTCTATCGAGGGAATTTCATATAAAATACTTTTTCAACTAGATATCTGGATATGGATTGTCTTAAAAAATAACATGTTTTTTTAAGTGCATAAAAACTTTAATTTTTCAAGTTTGCAATATATACTTGTATGTACATATAAATTCAGAATGCATACGCTTCATCTTATTCATTTAGATTACAATCAGCCTTGTATTCTTGCGAGATCTGTACATCTGTAATTATTTCTACAGCATTCAGTCTGAGTACTTAAGAGGAACGGCCGCGCTGCCTGTCTCACACATAAGTTAATTTTGGATTTGAGTCCAAAATACCCATCCAAACTGAATGATATATATAAACTAACTAACTAACTAACCATCCATCACGTCTTTTCGCCGCAGGGGTAGGCAGAGAGGACGGACCGCCAAACAACTCGATCTTGGCATACACTTCTTGCTTCATTCACATTCATACAACGCCTCATACATTCTCTTCTGTTATTCCGACTTCTGACATGGCCCGACTCGAGTATTTGATTCACTTGATCGTGCCATGTCTTCCTTGGACGTCCCCGGCTTCTTCTTCCATTCACATTCGCGTCATATATTCTCCTTACACTCCTTTCTTCGTTCATTCGCTCTACATGCCCAAACCATCTAAGCGTCCCTTTCTTAATCTTGCTCACTACGCTTACATCAGCCTTGCATTCTTTACGAATCCAAACATTTTTCACTCGATCATACATGGTTTTACCACACATTCGTCTCAGAGATCTCATTTCTACAGCATTCAGTCTACTTTCATCCTTCCTCTGCCAGTTCCATGCCTCACTGCCATATCATACATATATTTTTAATTAAATGTTTAGTAAATATCTACTGTACGGATGAGAAGTATTTTATTTATTTTTGTTTTAAATTGTGAAGTAAACGCCAAGAAAAGAAATCAATTTTCATAATTTTAGAAGCAACTTAGAAAATTATTTGTGGGTTTATTGTATTTTTTAAAATTTTTCCTGTGTAAATATGATTATGTAAATAAAAATATGAAAATAAATCATTTTTTTCAGGTCGATATTTTAAATTATGAACAAATTTGCGTTCAACCGTAAATTGGTCATTTTAATTTAATTTAAAGTCAACCATAATGCTTATTTAATATTTAAAAAAAAAATATTTTATAATACATTATATTTTCAAAGTAGACGGGGTAAAACTTTTTTTTTAAATCACCGTTAGCCCCAAATAACTCTTAAAGGTGCCTCTAAAATCGCGAGAAATCAATTACTTTAATGGCCTATATTTCATAATGTAAAACAAAAAATAAATAAATTACTTTTAATCCGTACTAAGATATTTACTGTACTTTTTGATGAAAAAAATATCATTAGGTTTAGGTTAATATTTTGGCGTCAGATCTAACATTAAGTTTTGTATGAAATAAGCCCCGCAGCCGTTGGAATTTTACGCCGAATCCCATTCTGGCCTTTTTTTTTTAATGTTTTGTTTTCACATTTCCTTTTAACCAAACTAAAATACGGTAATTTTATACTGTTTAAACCAATCTGGTGTAGTAGGATTGCAATGTGAGGCGTTCCTGTATGTCTGTATCTATGCGGAGACAGTTTAATGTTTTGCTGTACAATGAATCATAAAATTTTTTGTATGAATTTTTATTATTCTTATCACGATAAACATAAAGTAATTGATAAGCAAGCAATTGACTCATCGTTTTACAAACATAATAGATAGTGAAACAGGAGTGTCTAAAATGTTCTGGCCAAGCGGAACTAATCTATCATGTACAATAGCAGACTTAAATGTTTCATTTGATAATATATGACCCGTAGCTGAGCGGACAAATGCCTAGACTTTCCACTCAGACGTCAGGGTCTCAAACTTCTGCTAGCTAATTTCTAAATTGGTAAATATTTCAAGTTGGGACTCGGTTGAAAGAAAAATACTTGTAAATTCATAAAAATAATAAGAAATATTTGCATTTGCAGAAATAAAAGAATAGTTTCTAGTTTCTTCTTCTTCTACAACCTAACAACCTTTTACAATGTTTTAAATATCCATTTTATTCAGTTGGCATTTCATAAGTGGCATCCACACGAGCGGGCTGCTCAATACTAAAAAAACCATGGCGTTGAAAGGTTCGACCATCCGGTCGTACTACTAGATGTCAGACTACACATCCACCTCTTGCCGGCAAGGCCAGTGATGTGTTTGGCAATAGGCAATTTTGATGAGTCGTTTACAAACATCCTTACCGGTTTACGAATAATCTGACAATATTTAAATTCCTCCTACTTCTATCAGTATAAGCGGAAAATGTTGCTTGTGCAATGATGAAGGACTTAACTAACAGAGGATTGAAGAAGCGACGTCTGGGTGGGAACCCGAAGCCTTTGAGATACTATATAATATCATTCAGCCAATCTTCTATTATATAAAGAAGAATGTCTCAGTTGGGCGGTGTTTGTTTATTTTGTATACAAATCTATAGTTTTATTACGAGCTTGATGAAATTTCGCACATTGATGTTTAAGAGGAAACTTACTCGGGGTAGGGGTAGGGGTAGGGGTAAGGGTAACATATGACAACCTCAAAAGTTTACTCCAAGCCATTCATAATCACAGGCAACCCTGGGTACTTCGGTTGGTAATAAATATAGAAGCTCATGTTTTTTGTTGATACAAATTCAAAGCTATTAAATTTTGTCAACCGGTCAATCTTGATACCTTTCATTAATATTTCAATTTTCTGCAAATGATAACAACCTCCACGGCTTAGCCTTAAAGCAGCTGCAAATGTTTAAGGCCTTGTAGTTGTTTATTGACATATTGAAATATAAACTTTACGATAGGTCGGGCTGCATGAATGCCATTTGATAACCTTATCATTTCCAGTAGCAGCATAAATTCCAAATGGAAAATCTGAAATTAAATTATGGCTTTTTTTTATCAAACCTTGCCAATCAGTAAAAATTAACATTTTAAACTTTTAGTACCCTGAAATTACCCATCGGATACGCAAAATTTTTATCCATTGAACGCCGGCGTATCCGATCGGCAATATCACAAAATTATTTCTCTGAATATAAGTAGCTTCTCTGGGAAAACTACTTGCGAGAGATATATTTTACATTTTTTATAAATATATAAACACATTATTTGGTAAGACATTACAATTTACAAAAACAGCATTTTGCAAGTTATCACGAAAATATCCTCCGCACATTACCGAAGTATTAGATCGCGGGTGCACGGCATTCCAGAGGTTAAGCTAGTTCATCGTCATCGCTCCTTGTTTTATTCACATTCATACATGACGGCCTCCATGGTCGAGGGGTAAGGCTCTCGACTACGGATCCGGAGGTTGCGGGTTCAAATCCTGGTGTGCGCAAGTAAATTTTATTTAGTTCATTTGTGCTGTTTCACAATTAATTAATTTAAAAATAATATATAGTAAATTTGCATACGTTCAAGAGCGGAAGATACTATCAGTATCGCCCCGGTGAAAGACCAGAATTGAAACGTTGCTTGAAATGGCTTTAGCCATATTTGGTGAGCAGATCTGAATAGCCAGGTACTTTTCACCTTTTTTCTTACCCTCCCCACTCCTTCCAGCCTCACAACTTACCCCAATTAGGGATGCCATAGTCTCGAATAATCAGGGAAATCCAAATTCCTTGAAACACTTAATTATTTTTTATAAATTGCATGCGCAAAGGTAAAGTTTGTTAATTACGTGGGTCACTTTATTTTTATTTTTCATTCCCGTATCAAAATTCCATATTTATTTTTTAAAGAAAGACAATTATTCCCTGGTTTCGAATAACCTAACAATATCTGAAAATCTCCTACTACCATCACAGTAAGTGGAAGATGTTGCTTGTGTAGTTATGGAGGACTTAGCTAGCTGAGGAATTGAACTCACAACGCCTGGGTGAGACCCAGACGCGATGTCAACTCAGCCACTGACCGGTCAATGATTCGATTTGTTAATATGAACAATTGATTATTAAATGTCGATTGATTGAAGAATGAGGATTGCTGGGGAATTTAATGGATTCGTTGCTTGATTGAAATGCTGATAAATAAAGTATGATTTTTTTTCAATATACGTGCATTCGATGTTAGTTATAACAGTGTCGTTTAATAGTAGATAATGTTGTGTCGACGAACAAGGCACGAACTATCGATTAGTTGTGTACCAATTAAAAAGGAGACCAACGAGGTACAGATTTATGTTGATTAGCTGTTGCTAATCGTGTATCAATTAACATGGTTTGAATGTGTACAAATATAATATGTTGATTAACTAGGGCTAATCGTGCGTCAATTAACATGGTTCGAATATGTGTTGATTAACAGTGAAAATTCATGTATCAATTAACACGGTTTATATGTGTTGATTGACTTTGCACAAATATAATATGTTGATTAACAGGGATTAGTCTTGTGACAATTAACATGGTTTGAATGTGTGTTGATTAACAGTGGAAATCGTGTATCAATTAACATGGTTTAAATGTATGTTGATTAATAAATGTTGAACAAGGTACGAATGTGTGGAAATCGTGTATCAATTTACACGGTTTGAATGTCTGTTGATTAATAAGCGTAAGCTGTTTGTCTATAAACAAGGCACGAATTTTTATTGATTAAATGCTGAAAATCGTGAATCTATTAACATGGATTGAATGTTTATTGATTAAAGGTGTAAATTCATGTTTCAATCAACACGTGTATTTCCAGGGCGCCCGGGTATGGGTTCCGTCTGCTGCCACCGTGTGGGAGGGTGCCGAGGTGCTGTCAGACTGGGATGGCGCAGCGCTGCTCACCGTGCGGCTGGATGCTAGTGGCGAGACCCGCCAGCTAAAGGTGGCGAGCGCTGACGACCTGCCGCCGCTGCGGAATCCCAGCATCCTCATTGGTGAGAATGATCTCACATCGCTGAGTTATCTGCATGAGCCGGCTGTACTGCATAACCTCAAAGTCAGGTGAGAAGGATTGAATTTTTAATATGATTTTTGCTTGTACTTGCAAAAAATTGTTGTGGTTTTTTTAAAAATTTGCCGGCATTTCCTTTGTGTTTTTTTTTATGTAATTATAAAAAAATGATTTCACAGCTATTGTGATGTACTTTGGTCCAACAACAAACCAAATTAACAAACTAACCATCATGCCGTTTCCCTGCAGGGGTAGGCAGAGAGGATAGACTCCCACACAACTCTGTCTTGGCACACACTCCTAGCTTCATTCACATTCATATTTTCATACTCTTTTCTTATTATGACTCAACATGACCCGACTCAAGTATTTGATCACTTGATCGTGCCATGTCTTCTTTGGGCGTCTCCGACTTCTTCTCCCATTCACTTACACATCATATATTCTCCTTATACTCCTTTCTTCGTTCATCCGCTCCACATGACCAAACCATCTAAGTGTCCTTTTTATTATTCATTACAATTACATAGCGATGTACGAGTATGTGCACATGGCGTCCTTAGCAACCTCTAATTAATATGATATTGTATTGATTGGTAAAATGTATTATACCGTATTTTAATTTAGATTTTCAATTGGTATTGCGTTTTTTACCATTTAGATTTCCCGTAATATTCCCCAAAAATAAATTCCTGGGTATTTATCCATCTCTACACTTACATCAGCATCGCATTCTTTCCGGATCTCCACATTTGTAACACGGTCATACTTGATTTTACCACGCATACGCTTGAGGGATCTCATTTCTACAGCATTCAGTCTAGTGAACCAAATTATGTACATGTATACATAGAATAGCTTTAGATACATGGCACAAAAGAAAGTCTGGAAACATGGAATTTGCTGACATTTCAAATAAGTACTCAGTTTAATAATATACTCTTGACCTTTAGACTATAAAATATTACCGTAAAGGTGATCTAAGCAGGTACCTACCACTTTGATTTCTTGTTTATGACCAATACGCGTTTGTATTTTCATATGGATATGAGTATGTGAGCCCAATGTTATAAATTTTGATAATAAAGGCATTCGAAATGTGATTTTTCGAAACATGAAACTTTCTCAACTTACAACACTTGAAAATGATTTATTTTGCAGTCTGTCAATCTATTATTGAATATGGTATCATAGCATGAGGAGGTGGTACTTCATCTGCACTAGACCCAATCATAAAGGCACAGAAAACGATTACAAAAATAATCCTTAAGCTACCTCTAATTACAGGCTCTAACTTAATCTTTAATATAATGAGAGTATTTGACGTTCGGCAGATTTACGCTAAAAAATCCTCCCTAATCTTTATTCAAACAAAAGTAAATACTATGGAAAATGATTAAACACTCGTATCATTAGAAATGCCAACAAAGATTTACTCCAAATTCCTGTAATTCATACTACTTTTGGGCAACGGAATTTTAGGTACTTTGCGACGAGAATTTACAACATTCTTCCGGTTAGCATAAAAAAATCTGATGCACGAAAAATATTCGAACACAATGTAAAAAATTAGATTAAAAGTAATGATAGGGCATTTACCGGTGCACTCACACAAATTCGAAATTACTGATTCAACGATTTATGAAGCATATCTTAATATTAGTATATATTCATAGGTATTTGAAAACCATAAAATAATTTGCAAAATTACTGCCTCAACACAGGCTAGCCTAGTGAGGCGGGTTATGTGAAACTTCAACTATAACTGTTATTATATTATTTTCTTTTTTACTTTATAAACCACTGTACACTTACATTATTATATTATACATGTCTTTTAGTTATAGTTAAATTTAATTACAATAAAGATATTATTATTATTATTATTATAGATTATAACGCTACCCGCTCACGGATCGTATTAATTTTAATATTTAAAAAAAAAAACACTTTTAGCACGTAATGCTTTTAAATATTGAGATGAATTATTTGTTGGTGGGGTGTACATATGGAATATAAAATATTATTTTTATTGGCTTATACTTTAGTTTAATCCATTCCCACTTAAATTACCTAATAAAAATATGGGGAAACACGCATTACATACAAATTATTATTAGGTAACAAATTACAAATAATACAGAATAAAGTTATAAACTTTTTTCTTTTATAACCCAGATACCCACACAAAAAAACTGTACCAAGAAATGAACTTGCTGAAAATAAGGAAACTAACTAACTAACTAACCATCGCGCCGTTTCGCCGCAGGGGTCGGCAGAAAGGACGGACCGCCAAACAACTCGATCTTGGCATACACTTCTTGCTTCATTCACATTCATACAATGCCTCATACATTCTCTTCTGTTGTTCCGACTTCTGACATGGCCCGACTCGAGTATTTGATTCACTTGATCGTGCCATGTCTTCCTCGGGCGTCCCCGGCCTCTTCTTCCATTCACATTCGTCATATATTCTCCTTACACTCCTTTCTTCGTTCATTCGCTCTACATGCCCAAACCATCTAAGCGTCCCTTTCTTAATCTTGCTCACTACGCTTACATCAGCCTTGCATTCTTTACGAATCTCAACATTTTTCACTCGATCATACATGGTTTTACCACACATTCGTCTCAGAGATCTCATTTCTACAGCATTCAGTCTAATTTCATAAGGAAACTATATGAATATAATATATGCCTATTAATCTACAAAATACAAAATGGACTTACACACACAAACACAGCATTTATAAAAACATCACAAGTTCAGGAACACTACACAAGACAATATAATAAATTGTACACGGATACAGTAAATACTGAAAGTGGTAAAAGAAGCATAGTCCATGAGGGTATATATATATATACAATCTCCTTCCCGATAGCCTCAACGAATAAAAACATTTAAAAAAAAAACTGTTAATCTCATAATAAGTGAGCACAATGTATGATATAAAAGAATAATAAATAAGATAGGAATTACATGTAAGATGGGAATAATATGTAAGGTATAGAAATAATATAATGTAATATTAAGTAATGTGATATATAATATAAGTATTAAAATAGGTTGAGAATAATATGTATGTATGTAGTTAAGTTAAGAAAGTGCAATAATTATGTATTTCTTTTAACTTAATAAATAATAAAAAATAAAAAAAGTAATAAATTGTTATTGTAGGTAGCTCGAGTCCTTCAAGAAACTTATCTGTATATGTTAGTGTTCCAATAATATATTGTACTTTTATAAGTTTTTTGAAGGACTTGAGCTTTAAACCAGTGGCTGAGTTGGCATCGCGTTTGGGTCTCACACAGGCGTCGTGAGTTCAATTCCTCGGCTGGCTAAGTCCTCCTTACTGTGATGGTAGTAGGAGATTTTCAAATATTGTCAGGTTATTCGTAACCAGGAAATATTTGTCTATCTTTAAAAAAAAAAACACAAAAAACCCAAAAAACACAAAAAAAAAACACAAAAAAACACAAAAAAAAACACAAAAACCTACAGTAACAATTTATTCCATTTTATATTCCGTGTGTACACCCGCCAACAAACAATTCGACGTTTCCAGTGAACAATGTCGGATGTGTAAATTGGTAACTTTGCATAAGAGCTGTAGTAGTTGCAATAATATCTTTTTCCAATGAAATAAATAGGGGTTTATGCAGATTATAAAAAAAAAACAACACTATATTTCGTTACCTCAAAAACAATAAAAATGTAGACATGAAACTCTAAGCACGTAGAAACGAAACTTTAAACATCTCCGGTAAGAAGATACCGTTTGCACATCGAACATTGTTCATTGGGACAGTCGAATTCATTTAAAAATACTGTAGGAAGTATGTGTTTTTTTTTATTTATGCGTGCACAGCACAAAGTCCCAGCTGCTTTCAACTGTCTGGAACCAGTGAGACTCTGGCATCCCCAATTGAGGTATGTTGTGAGGCTGAAGGTATCGGGAAGGTGAAGGAGATGAGCAAGAGGAAGGTGGGGAAGTACCTGGGTATTCAGATATGGCCACCAAACACGGCTAAAGCCATTTCAAGCAACATTTCGATTCTGAATGGTGGTCTTTCATCAGGGCGATACTGAAAATATCTACCACTCCGGAACGTGCCGCAAATATACTATGTATTTTTTTGAATGAATAAATTGTGAAATAACACAAATTAATCAAATAAAATTTTCTTGCGCATGCTGGGATTTGAACCCGCAACCTCCGGATTTGTAGCCAAGGATTGTAACTAATAAACCACAGAGGTCGTCATGAGGACGTGCTAGTGTTACAATAATATATATTTTTTTAATAAGTTTCTTGAAGGAAGTGAGCTTCAAACCTACAATATCAATCTATTCCATTTCATATTCTGTATGTACACCTGCCAACAAACAAATCATCTCAATATTTAAAAGTATTATGTGCTGAAAGTGTTTTTTTTTTTTAAAATATTTTAATTAATGCCATCTGTGAGCGCGTAGCGATATAGTCATGTTTCGAATGCCCTTAAAAATGTTAGAGCAATATTTGTTTAATTACAATGTAAAATTGTTGTTAACATATTATCATAACAGTTGGCGTTATAAAACAGTGTTCCATTATGCATATCGTCATGCTAACCAAAATGGAAAACCACATGTGTTTGCACAGGCCAATGAATGTTTGGTATGTGGTTTAATTTCACAAAGGCTGTAACAGATGTACAGTAACATCTCGTTTAGCTAAGCCTATAACAACAAATTTAAAAGGAAAACATTTGAACTAACAGCAGGTTCCAAAAAGCTTTTATAAAAGTTAATAATTCATTCAAATGAAGCACATAAAACATTTGAAAATGTTTCTTTTATTAACATAACCTATCATTTCCAATATCTTTGAAAGTATACATTTGGCCCATTGTGCTTTTTAAAAGTTTCTCCCTTTTTCATTTGAACTATCTTTGTGTTGCCACTTAACCCTTAGGGGCCAACAAGAAAATTCAATAAATAAAATTATTCTTCTGTTCAGAGGAACGGCTGCGCGGCTCGTTTCATACAAAACTTAATTTTGGATTTGAGGCCAAAATACCCACCCAAACAGAATGATCTTTTTTTTAAAATTAAGGGTATATTAAATATCTAGTACGGATTAGAAGTATTTTTTTGTTTTTATGTGTTAAATTATGAAATATAGGTCATTAAATAAATCAATTTTTCATGATTTTAGAGGCAACTTCGGAAATTATTTGCGGGTTTACCAGTAGTTTTGTTTAATTTGTCATATTTGCTATGTAAACATGATTATATAAAATAATTTTTTTTTTCATATTTAAAAAAACTTTTTTCAGCTCGATGTTTTAAATTATGTACGGCAAATTTGTGTTCCAACTTAAATTAGTCATTTTAAATTTAAATTTAAGTCCATCATAATGATGATTTTAACACTTTTTAATTTTATATTTGATTATATTTTCATGGTAGAAGGGTTAATTTCTTTTTTTATCACCATTAATTAACCCCCAAATAATTGCCAAAGTTGTCTCTAAAATCGTGAAAAATTTATTTCTTTAATGACTTATGTTTCATAATTTAAAACATAAATAAATAAAATACTTCTAACCCGTACTAGATATTTCCTATACCTTTTGATTTTAAAAAAAATCATTCGGTTTGGGTGAGAATTTTGGCCTAAAATCCCAAATTCAGTTTTGTATGAAACAGACCGCGCAGCCGTTCCCCTTAAAGCCAACACGTAGACCAGTTATGCACAACCTATTTAGCATTTATTTATTTTTCAAACCTTCGCGGGCCGCATTGAGTACAAAGTGTGGTACATGAGATGGGCTCCCGGGCCGCGGGTTTTTGAAAATATTTGATCAATTTCATATAAAGTAAGGAAAAATTGAGCCTACTTCTGTCACACAGACTTCTCCACGCACACTTCTGTCTGTTTATCTCTTCAGCGTTTGCGGTGCTATGAAGTTTAGAAACTCCTGCTCTAGACAATTGATTTCCTCTTTCTCGCCCTCCCCACAATAATAGTACATATATGTACATTACTGTTAATCCCCAAGGGCTTCACCGCCGGTATCCGATTACTCCACCGTCTGTCTCCGTGTGCTTATGGTACTTACCGGTGATTACTTGCTTATTGTTTTTTGCGATTGCCAGATTTGCTAAAGCACCCCGCCGAATGCGTGGTTGACTTCTTGCCAAGTGCTTAACACACTTGACATTGTGCGTGGCAGTTTGATGCTCAATTTCCTTTTAAGTCTATTTATTCAACGATTTATGAATCACAATTCAATCAACTTTACAACACCTGATCAGGCAGCACACGTGTATTAAATTAATGAATTTTTTAAAATTGTTTTTGTGTTGTCCGGGAATCGAACCCGAAGCTTACAACTCTTTTATTAAAATTATGCAAATATCCATATTTTTAAGTAATGTTATTCGCTGAATGATAGCTGTCATCTGACATAACCGGAAGCGCAGTTAAGCAAAAAGGATTTAAGCCTGAGGATAAGGATGATATCCTTAAAAGAACCGGAATCAGACCCTAGGCAGCACTCGCCTATTAAATTAATAATTTTTTTTAATTGTTTTTAAGTTGTCCAGAAATCGAACCCGAACCTTACAACTCAAGTATTAGTGTATATTTTTTTTCTCTATTTAGAACAGAAAAGTATATCATATCGATGGTCTCAACTTAAGATGTCGAACCTGCGAAATTTCAGTTTTCATTTTATTGTTTTAAACTATCCAATTTTTATATTTACAATTTCTTCAAAAGATTGCTATTCACTTTTTGGAAAAGCAAAAAAAAAAAGAAAAAATATTGAATTAAATTTAATTAATGATAAAAATAATTTCTTTTTTTATTTTCTAATATAAATTAGTCATTCAATTTTTTATATTCAATGTTGTTCAATGTTTTATATGTCCGGTCAGTGGCTGAGTTGGCATCGCGTTTGTGTCTCACCCAGGCGTCATGAGTTCAATTCTTCGGCTGGCTAAGTCCTCTTTTTACTACACAAGCAACATCTTCCACTTACTGTGATGGTAGTAGGAGATTTTCAAATATTTCAGGTTATTCATAACCAAGGAATATTTTTCTTTCTTTAAAAAAAAAAAAAAATTATATCAACATTTTTGATTAATTACTTACCTACTTTAATCAATTTTTGTTTATGTTTATTATTTGTCTATTCTTACATTATTGTGTTCTATGTTTATCATTTGTCTGTACTTGACATTATTATTTTTTAGTATTCTATATACTCGTATTCCCGATGATGAAAGCATCGCTTTCGAAACATTAATAAAGTGGTGAATACAAAATAATTTTTAATTTATTTATTCTATATTTACAGTTTTCCTGTGAACTCTTTTTGGAATGAAAATGATCGAAACTGCACGATGCATCCGGCGTAGAAAGTGAAATATAACTTTGTTTTCACTTTCCTATAAACCTCGCAAAATGCAGATTCGACACCTTACATTGGGACCATTATAAGAAAGAAAGGTTTTACCGTCCAACTAAGAAAATATATGTATTTGTAAATGATAATGTTTTATATATTAACTTCACGCAGGAGGCATGTTATGTTTAAGGATGCACAGAATGAATAAACCTCTGTCTTGAATACAACCATGCTATAGGAGGGAGGAAACACAAAAGGCAATTCGTTCTAATTATAGCACAAAAACGAGTCATAAAATTGACCCTGCTTTATCATGCGTCAAATATCTTACATCCGTTTGATGTGTCTCCCGGCTGTGCACCGGTACCGAAAAGCTCAATGATAGTTCTTTGGAGCACATCTCACCGAAATAATGGTAGAACAAACACTGCATTCCTGTGGCGTTTATGTTCTGAAGATTAAATCTGTCCTTTGATATAAGAATATTTAGATCTAGTGATCTGTTTAAACACTCATTCGAACTAAAATTCCCAATAAATGTTTGTCGTAAGTTTTTTTTTTTTTTCACTACACCATTACATTCTTATAAAAAGATAAAGTGAAATTATGACACTTTCTCTAAATACCAAATTACTTGCATCTTCAAAATTATTGACCACTAAGTTAATTTGTTGAATGGATTTTTCAAAGAAATCATCTTTATTTTATTTTTATTTGAGTACCGTATAAGAGTCCCAAACTGCTCCTAACCTTCTGGAGCCAGTTAGATTATGGCATCCCCAATTGGAGTATGTTATGAGGCTGAAGGTAGTGGGAAGAGGAAGGAGATGGGATAGAGGAAGGTGGGGAAGTACCTGGCTATTCAGATCTGGTCACCAAACACGGCTTAAGTCATTTCAAGCAACATTTCGATTCTGAATGGTGGGTTTTCACCAGGACGACACTGAAGGTATCTACCACTCTGGAACGTGTTGCAAACATGCTATAAATTATTTTTAATTAATAAATTGTGAAATAACACAAATTAGTCAAATAAAACTTATTTGTGCACGCCTGGATTTGAACCCGCGACCTCCGGATTGGATTTGTAGCCGAGGATTGTAACCACTCAACCCGTCTTACACATAAATTGCAATAAACATGATTATTGAACACCTCGTCTCATATTTATAGTAAATTATATTCTAACAAAGCAATCCGGATGCATTAAATACCACCCGCAGTAGCTGTTTTACATTTACATGAATATTTATACACTGCGATGTTAATATAAACAAATATTGTATAAGTATTTGTGAGTGTGAATATTTATTAACACTGAATATTTGAATAGTATTATTATTCAGCAGGTTGTTGTAAGAAGTAAATATTTATAAATCGTTCTCATTTTTAATGAAAACATTTTTTAAATTTTAAATGTGAAAATTGTACGAGTCCCAACTGCTCCCAACCGTCTGAAGCCAGTGAGACTATGGCATCCCCAATTGAGGTATGTTGTAAAGGGAACAAGATAGGAAGAGGATGGCGAGGAAGTATCTGGCTATTCAGATCTGGTCACCAAACATGGTTAAAGCCATTTTAAGCAATGTGTCGATTCTAAATCGTGGTCTTTCACCCGGGTGACACTTAGAGTATCTACTAGGGGTGAGAATAGCGTGAAACCGTTTAAGTTCTGAAACGGTTGTAACGGTTTCACAACCGTTTATTTTTAGAAACCGAAACGGTTTCGGTTATTTTAAAAACAAACTGAAACGCTTATAGAGTGGATGATACTCTTAGTATCCCTCTGGTGAAAGAACACCATTCAGAATTGAAACGTTGCTTGAAATGGCTTTTAGCCGTGTTTGGTGACCAGATCTGAATAGCCAGGTATTTCCCCACCTTCCTCCTTCCCCTTCCCTCACCGATACCTTCAGCCTCACAACATTCCCCAATTGGGGATGCCATAGTCTCACTGGCTCCAGACGGTTGGGAGCAGTTGGGACTCTTGTGCGGTATTCATATAAAAGTAAAAAAAAACCTCTAGTATCTACCAATCTGTATGACTAAAGACTTGTCTAATAATCTTCCTCTCGAAAATGTTCAAACCCCCCCTGTTCTTCAGTTTAATGTACAATCTAGTAAGTGTGCTCCAACTCTAAATGATTTCAAAAATAATTACTGAAGTTTTTTTTTAATGATTTTTCTAGGTTCTGTGACCTGAATGCAATTTACACATACTGCGGTATAGTTCTGGTGGCCATCAATCCTTACGATGAACTTCCCATATACGGTAAGACCATGGTTACTTTATTCCCATATATTGTGCATCCCATAATAATATGTTAAGTTGAATGCTCACTGAATGACTAAAATATGTACATTTTTCAAAAGTTGACAAGAATGACTAAAAACTGTAAGAATGACAAAAGTTGACAACATTGACAAAACTGCAAAAATTACAAGAGTCAACAAGAATGATTACAAACTGAATGGTACCTGAAACATTGCACAAGTTTCCATAAATGACTGAAAGCAGCAAGAATGGCAAATGTTGATGTGTATTACTCAAAACTACAAGAATAACAAAAGCTAAGAATCTCTGGGAATTGACAAACGACGAGGTGATCTACATTAATGTTTACATTTGAACGTTTTCCATGTCCTCTTTTACAATTTGCTTGACTTAGTCATCACCCTTTCAACGTGTTTGAATGTTCCAGGCGAGGAGACCATCCTGGCGTACCGAGGGCAGGCCATGGGCGACCTGGATCCTCACATCTTTGCCGTGGCGGAGGAGGCCTACACCAAGCTGGAGCGGGAGCACAAGGACCAGAGCATCATAGGTATTCACCACCGTTCATAATTCATCATCCTTTTTTATTCACCATCCTTTCTATTCATCAGACTTCATTATTCATCTTCCTTCATAATTCTTTATCCTTATTTATTTATTCATCATCCTTCATTATTCACCATCTTTCATTATTTCATCATCCTTTATTTTTCATCACCCTTCATTTTTGATCATCCTTCATAATTCATCATTCTTTCATTAAACATTATTTTTTAAATAATTTTCCAGCATTTACATAATGAAATGTGATAGTTGACTCAGTGAATTAGTTAAGTACATTTATTTGGCTTGCATACATAATAATAATAAATCCAGGCAATAAATTGAGTTGATAATATAATTTTAAAAATACTGACTGAGTCAGCAATAATCTTTTTGCCACATAATTTTAAAATTAACAAATTAATCATTTTGTTGTCGGTAAGAAATCCCAATTGATTTCACTGTTGTCGGCAGTGGCGGCTCTTGACTTTTGAGTGAGCTAGAGTGCTGTGATTGAAAAATACGTCGTTATTGATCTTGTTGAAGCCCAAAATGATTTTTATTTTATCTAAAGGTAGGGCAGTGCCCTACCTACCATCTAAATCTCCATACAAAAAATTGAAATTTTGAAAAAAAATAAAAATCATTTTCGGCTTCAACAACATCAATGACGTCGTATTTTTCAATCACAGCACTCTTGCTCACTCAAAAGTCACGAGCCGCCACTGGTTGTCGGTATGATATCCCAATTGATCTCATTGTTGTCGGTAAGAAATCCCAATAAATCTCACTGTTGTCAGTAAGAAATCCTAATTAATTTCACTGTTGTCAGTAAGAAATCCCAATTAATTTCACTGTTGTCAGGAATCAGTTGTTGATTTTATTTTCATTCTTTCTCTCACGACCTGCACTAGAAAAGTCTACAAGACTAAATATGGTTACATGTTGCAACATTATTGAAATTTGTCATTTGGTTTTCTTGCAATGAAGACAAAAAATTCACATGTTTCCATTTTAGTGTCTACTAACTGCCATAAGTAGAGTCTGCCAACATAATCTAGAAATTTAATAATATGGAGCAATTTAAAAAAAATTATTATGGCAACACCGATTTTAGAATAAAAATTATTTTAGGTTCAAATGCATTGTTATGTTTGACATTCGAATTTGATAGATTGACTGGACGGGAAAAATGACTCAATTCAATTTTTCTTAATGTTTAAAAAAAATATATATTTATTGGTAAAGTGCACTACTTTCAAATTTTTATTTTTATTTAACATCTAATAAATGACTTATTTGATACATACATTTAAAAAAAAACAAATAAAAACTCTTCCGTACAATTATCTTGCTAAGTGTTAAAAAATAAAAAGTTCGAATATTAAATTTCCTTAGAATATGATGTAGAATCATCCTCTTTCAGGAATTACAACTTATTTCTGAACACCGTTTGATATTGACGTGAAAAACATTCACTTGAACCATAGTGGGGAAAAACCCTTGACTCTGCAGAAACGGGCGGTCCGTTTGATAGATTCGCCTATCTTAACAAACGGGTTGCAATCTTTGGAGCACAGACGTCAGGTGGGAATGCTGTCCTTGTTCTACCGGTATTTTAATGGAAGATGCTCCGAGGAACTAGCGTCATTGATCCCTTCAGCACCAGTGCATAGTCGGGAAACACGCCAAACGCGCGCCCAACATTTGCACACGGTTGACATTTGTCACATGAGAACGGGTCGCTTCTATGACTCGTTCTTGTGTTCAACAGCTCGGCTGTGGAATGATCTGCCGGCCTCTGTGTTTCCTCCATCCTATAACATGGGTCTCTTCAAGACCCAAGTTCACTCCTTCCTATCCTCTAAAAGACCCTCCACACAGCATCCCCAAATATGTGTGGAGTTAGTGAAAAAAAAAGTGCTTTTTGAAAGATTCATAATTTTTCCTTTCAACTATGTAATTTTGCCATTTAAATGATCGCAGTGATCTACATTTTTTGTCTATTTTATTTTGATACGTGCAAGTCTGATTCAATCCCAAAGAATCAGTTAAACATTGTATTCCTTAATCCTTTTCTAGTGAGCGGTGAATCGGGAGCGGGAAAGACCGTATCAGCGAAGTACGCAATGCGCTACTTTGCCACAGTGGGGGGCAGCTCTTCAGAGACGCAGGTGGAGCGCAAGGTGCTAGCCTCCAGTCCCATCATGGAGGTGAGTGACTGATTGCTACCAAATGCTACCTTATCTTCAGTGCCATGCACAAAGCTTTTAATTTTGTATTGTAAAATATTTTAAAAATCGACTCATTAAAATGTACCTGCTTACCCGTAGTTCAATTAACTACAGGACAAAAACTGCTATAAAACTCATTTTAGCAAACAAGACGGAAATCACAGGGAAAAAACAAAACCAGAAATAACCATATGTTTAAATAAAAGCCGACACGATAGGCATTATATAAAAATTAATAAAACCCATAGATTCAGTAAACAAAAATAATGTAATCCTTCTTCCAGAAGGTAATAAACCTCCCCGAGTTTCAAATAATGTTCCCTCAGCCATAAAATAAATTTTAAGTTAAGTCATTTATTTATTTTATTTGTAAGAATCAAACAGCTTTTAATACAAATATATATGCAAAGAAAGTTTGACAAAAGGTAAGCCGACAAAGTTTCTTGTGCTAACAGTGGTTATAAACAGCTTTTAATACAAATATATATGCAAAGAAAGTTTGACAAAAGGTAAGCCGACAAAGTTTCTTGTGCTAACAGTGGTTATAAACAGCTTTTAATACAAATATATATGCAAAGAAAGTTTGACAAAAGGTAAGCCGACAATTTTCTTGTGCTAACAGTGGTTATATACAGGTGTTTTATTTATGAAGCTAACAAGAGATAAAAAAAAAATATATATATAGTAAGAAGGAAGGGGGAAGAGGAAGATAGGTTGATGAAGATAGGAGATGCTCTCGATACATTTTAAACTTGTGCGTCAATTTGTGGTTGTACGCATTACTTCGGTTCGATATTTTGAAAGGGTTTTGTGAAGAATGTCGATGTTGTTATATTGCAAACATATACGCGGAATTGGAGAAGTTATCCTAAGATTGATCCTGAATGCGGTCAAATGAAAAAAATCAGTTTGTCGGGTTGATCTTGACGGTATATGAATTTTCATAAAGTTGATGAGCTCTGGCGAGTCCAGGCCATTAGTCATAATTTTAAACAACAAGATTTGATCAAATATTAAATGTTGTGTTTGAAGCGTGATGAAGTTGTGGAATTTTAAGGTTTCGATATCATTTGCAAAGTGTAAATAAATTTTTTAATTTATATGCTTAAAGAATTTACCTTGAATGCTTTCGATTCTTTCAATATGGGCTTGGTATAAAGGTGTCCATATCAATCCGAGTCATAAATGTACAATACTAGAAAGCAATGGGACTCACTCCTGACATTGATGCTATATATACCATAGATTTAGTTTTAAAATTACCAGTCTGAAGATGTCAGTGATAGCAGTACTTATCCTGTGCCTTTATGGATGGCACCCTCTTGCTTATCTTAATTAACCTTTTGAATTCAGATGAACATTCCATAAGTTAGTACTAATTTTAAAAATTAAGAATTATGTAGAACCATATAGTCACTTTTTCCAAAATGGTGAAAAATCGCATTATTCAAATCAATCTATAAAACAAGCATTAGTATCTGATGCTGTTCGGGTTAGACAAAAATGCTGTGCAAGTTAAACATAAAAGTGTCGCCATACATACCTAAGGAGTTATTCATCTACTTTCGAAATTAGGGATTCGAGTTAGAAATAATCAGAAAGAAATATGCATTAAGCGTATCTAGTAAAGAAATACACATTAAGCGTATCTAGTTGACGTCAACTGTGCAAGTTAAACATAAAAGTATCGCCATACATACCTAAGGAGTTATTCATCTGCTTTCGAAATTAGTGATTCGAGTTAGAAATAATCAGAAAGAAATATGCATTAAGCGTATCTAGTAAAGAAATACACATTAAGCGTATCTAGTTGACGTCAACTGTGCAAGTTAAACATAAAAGTATCGCCATACATACCTAAGGAGTTATTCATCTGCTTTCGAAATTAGTGATTCGAGTTAGAAATAATCAGAAAGAAATATGCATTAAGCGTATCTAGTAAAGAAATACGCATTAAGCGTATCTAGTTGACGCCAACTGTGCAAGTTAAACATAAAAGTATCGCCATACATACCTAGTGAGTTATTCATCTGTGTTTGAAATTAGTATTTCATAATTTTTTTTGCAATTATATACCGTAAATTTAAAATTTAAACTTAATATGGGTGACTTTTAAAATATCTTCTTCACATATTTGTAAAATTGTAAAACAAGCATTAGTACCCGATGCTGTTCGGGTTAGATAACTCAAACTCTGTACAACTTAAGTGATTATGAATTCCGGTCTCCAAGAGTTAAATATTTAAGCAGTAAATCTATTTGTTTGTGTGATATTTTAAGCAAGAAAATTTTTTTAGCGGTGAGCTCTGGCATCATTAAAGAGCACTGCCTTTTCTGTCTGAAATTTCTGGAAGTCGAGATTTTCAACTCTCAACGTCTTTTCCATCATGAGCCGTGCAGCTCAGATGCGCCAAGTTAACTGTAAAAAAATAAGACAAGACACCCTTTTTAATTCCATGTCTTTCAATTATTCAATAAGACAGACTTCAATCATGGTCATCATATTAATGCGTTGTTCATTTTTATAATTTATGTATTTAATCTGACATTGAGCATTATTCAATTCGAAGAAGTAACACCGCTGTATGATTGCAATAGCAACAAAAGTTAAAATTTGGCATTTTTCAGTTAAATAATGAAATTAGTATTTTTTTAACCCATTTAAAAAAAAATTATTAATTTTTTTCTGTCTTCTTCTTCTAGGCATACATAGCTTTACATAATTCTATGGACCTAACACGACTAGTTATATAATTTGGTTTAAGTCATGCACAAAATATTATTTTTTTAAATTTAATACATACACATATTTTTTCAGTTAGTTTAACGGGGAGAGGGACGTCGGAGAGTTATTATTTATTAATTCTAAATAATTATAGTATTATTACGCCATTCGATAAACATAATGTTTTTAAATAGAATTTTTTTTTTTAAATTTACATAGGCTTAGCATTTTTCAAAATCTAATAAAAAAAAACTGCTTTTTTTTTTGTAATGCGGAATACAAATCTTTGGTTACGTTTATTTACAAAAATGCACCGATAAATCATTAAACATACTTTTCTCCATTTTAAAGATCATATTCGTATTTTAAATATTTTGTAAAACATACAATGGGACGGTCAGAAAAAAGTAATATTTCTGATTAGATTTTGAAAAATGAAGCCTATATAAATTTTAAAAATATTTAATAAATATTTCAATTTTTAAAAAACATTATGTTTATCATATTGCGTAATAATACTATCATTATTTTGAATTAATAAATAATAACTCTCCGACGTCCCTCTCCCCCTTAAATAACTCTTCAATGTAAAACTTTTCACATTTCGACGTGTGTCGGTCTTGCATTGAAACAGCAACGTATTCGTGAATATACAACAATTCGACAATAATTAAATTGAAAATTCAACAATGCAGTAACACTCGCCAATCCAAGCCTTTTGTAATCAAAAATATTGCCAAATATCATATGTTATTATTGGTTTTTATCAATTACATACATTTAAAAACAAATTTACTCGAAAAACTGTTCAGATTACTATGTTTTACACGGTTACTATTAAGTTTTCTCATTACGCAAAGAAATCCATTAGAATGGAGTATAGGATATTTGTAGGTTATGATACAAAATATTTTGATCGAATTGTAATGAAAAAAATTAATGTTCAGGCAATCGGCAATGCAAAGACTACCAGAAACGACAACAGCTCTCGCTTCGGCAAGTTCATCGAGATCCACCTCAGCCGTAACTTCCACATCGTTGGAGCTTCCATGAGGACCTATCTCCTGGAGAAGTCCAGGGTTGTTTTCCAGGCAAGGGGAGAGAGGAACTACCATGTCTTCTATCAGATCTGCGCCGCCAGGGAGCAGTTGCCGCATCTGCTTTTGGGTACGTTGATCAATAATCGCTGCTTTATATTTGAGTCGTCATCATCACTACGGTGCTACTTCCCACAGTGGGATTTGGCCTCTTTTTAAAATATTTTCCACTGGCTTCAGTTCATAATTATTTGCCTCCAGTCCTCAGACCTTTCCGTCCTGTTCCAATCCTCTTCATCAGCCTACCTCTGAATCGCTTCTACTGGGGCAGCCACACAGTCATCATTTTCAGTATCCTGTCACCTGGCATTCTCACTATATCATTGAGTCATCATGTTTTTAATTACTTTAATTTAATCATTTTTGAAAGGCTGAGGTTTCACTCAGGGCCTTACATTTTTGGTGCTCCTGTTCGGAGGGCGTTTTTATGAAAAAAGGAAGATTGAAACTTGGTCTTAATAAGACCCATATTGTATCAGTGAGGAAACGAAATAGCCGACAAGTAATTCTACAGTTGAGCTGTTCAGCACAAGAATGAGTCATAAAAACAACCTATTCTTATCCAGTCAATAGTCTCCCAGCTGTGAATCAGTGCCTAAGGGATCGATGATGCTAGTTTGAGAAAATTTAATTGAAATACCGGTAGAACAAATACAGCAATCCCGCTTGATGTCTCAAAAGATTGTAATCCGTTTGTACTGAATTTTCACAATTCTTGTGTTTATTTTTAGATTGCACCATCTTTACACTTTTATAATTTGTTATTAATGGATTTGTGTGTAAATTGGTAACTTTGCATAAGAGCTTTAGTAGTAGCAATATTATGTTTTTCCAATGAATTAAATAGCGGTTTATGCAAAATGACAAAAAAACACTATATTTCTTTATCTCAAAAATAATAAAAATGTAGACGTGAAACTCTAAATACGTAGAAACGAAACTTTAAACAGCTCTAATAAGTTACCACATCCGACATTGCTCGTTGGAACCGTCACTGATGATTTAAAAATAAATAATATTATATTATATAAATGGTAATAAATAAATAAGAGAATCTTTCAGAACAAGTTGCCTGTTTTTGCAGAGTTTTTTCCAAGTACATATGTACATAGTATTCAATGACTCACTAACTCAACAGTAAGACATACTTTTGCTTTGTCGGTTGTTAATCCTTCCTTCATTAATTAGCCGCTATAAAATATCACGTTTTGCAGATCACCAGGACACCTTCCGCTTCCTGAATCAGGGGGACGATCCCTTCATCGATGGAGTGGATGACCTGAAAGCCTTCAAGGAGACTAAAGATGTAATAATGAATCTAACCTAACTTACTTCTGATGGCAATATGAGTCTTCCTTACTGATTCATTGTTTCATACTTATTTGGATTGCAAATGATTCCAGGCCATGGTGACTCTGGGCTTCAGTGAAAGAGAGCAAAAGGAAATGTTCATTGTGCTGGCGGCCATCTTGCACCTGGGCAACATCACCATCTCCCTCGGGCCTGTGGAGGAGGGGGGTAATGACACCAGCGGGGACACCAGCCAGATACAGGTGACTCATTACTTATCACTCGCTCCCCTTTCTGTATGGTATAATAGCAGGGGAACTATCGCCATCCGGCTGGGCAGCTTTGTGAGGGAGTTCGTAGGAAGAGATTCATTATCTCATGAAGCTGACACCAACTGCGAATGGATGTTCCGCTCGTGTCCGTCTTGTTACTCTCACGTGCATCGGCGATCCGGGGATCAATCCTGCTAACTCCTTCGAGCAAGCTCAAATTGCATCTGTACATTAAAGATGACAATCCGTGTGTTAACAG
The DNA here is from genome assembly GCA_022606495.2 of Halesus radiatus. Taxonomy (NCBI): domain Eukaryota; kingdom Metazoa; phylum Arthropoda; class Insecta; order Trichoptera; family Limnephilidae; genus Halesus; species Halesus radiatus. The sequence continues at coordinate 181,636 of JAHDVE020006717.1, forward strand.
CAGAATTGTCAATTAGACGGACCACCCTCCTTTGCACAGGATTAAGCAGGTTTATCAATTCAGTTGTCACTCATCACTCATTTTTAACTATTTCCAGGCCGACGACCGTCATCTGTTCGCCTTTTGTCAGCTGACCGGCATCTCGCCTGCACTGTTGTCACAGCGCCTCACCCACAGGTCGCTGGTGTCGCGGTCGGAAACCATCGAGTCGCCGCTGAGCGCGGGGGCAGCGCGCGGGGCACGGGACGCGCTGGCCAAACACCTGTACGCCAGCCTGTTTTCCTGGCTGGTAGAGGGGGCCAACAGGGCGCTCCGGTGCGAGCAGCCCACGCAGCATAGGATAGGTGAGTTATTTGACTTAATCCTACCCTAACCTACAGTTAACATAAAACTTACAACCTCCATGGCAGAGCAGAGCAGCATGCTCATTGGCTCTAGATTTGTAGGCTGCTGGTAGGAAACCAGTAAATGGTATGTGCTTATCTAGGTTTTTTTAGTGTCCCCCAAGGGTCTATTCCGGGACCATTTTTGTTTTACTTTTAACATTTTTGGCTCTATCCATTTCTTATTTTAAGTGCTTCTTGATGATGCGGATTTTCTGCGAAAAATTTAACTTGTCTTTAATATTTGTGTCTTTTTACTTATTAGTGTCTGTTTTATTCAAACAAACCCTTACTCTTGCCTTAACCTAACCTTTCTTTTAGGTGTCCTGGACATATACGGCTTTGAGACCTTCGAAGTGAACTCTTTCGAGCAGTTTTGCATCAACTATGCCAATGAGAAACTCCAGCAACAGTTCAACTCTCATGTCTTCAAACTGGAGCAAGAGGAGTACCTCAGGGTACGCTATTTAGACCACTTTTATATTATTTATTTACTAATTAGTCAAAGCTTATAAAAAGCACTAATTTAATGGCGCAAAAGCAAGGCGCGACTAGGCAAAAATGGCGCTAATTTGATAATAATGTCAAATATAACGGGAATTCAAACAACTAGGCTTAAGGTTTGGATAATTCAACATCCTTCACATTTGATTGACAATCAAAACGACTATCAGTGCCATTTTGAATTTTTGACATTCCCATTATTCACTCATCTTCTCCATGTCCTATTCGGGTAAGGCACCTCCAGGCGTCCTTGTCCTACGTTCAGCAGCTTCTATCCATAGCAGGCCCACAGCTTCTTGAGTTGCTTCTCCTAACTTTGCATGGAGCGGCCCACTAGACATCTTTCCTCTGGAATCACACTCAGAATTTTCAATGTAATTTGATTTTATAGCATTCATGCATTAATAAGCCCAAGCTGACTCAATTGCGACTTTCTGTGAAAAATTATATTGTTTGCAGGAGGACATAACCTGGACCATGATCCACTTCTATGACAACCAGCCGTGCATAGAGCTGATTGAGGCCCGGCTCGGAGTGCTGGACCTGCTGGACGAGGAGTGCCGGGTGCCGCAGGGCAGCGATGCAAGCTGGGCTGCCAAGCTGCACCGAGGGTGCGCAGCGTCCAAACACTTTGTCACTCCTAGGTTTCATGCGCAGGGTATGTGAAATTAATATTACATATTTGTGTTCAAATAATGTATATATTTAAAAGTAATTGAGGCCAGGTTTCACTGCCTTTATCGATGTTTCGATGTGTTAAATCTTGGTTTCAATGATCTGTTTGGTTATGAAACCGATTTTTTCATCATATTGTATTTGTATGTTTTCCAGCATTCGTGATAAAGCACTTTGCGGACGATGTGACGTACATGGCGGCCGGCTTCCTGGACAAGAATCGCGACACGGTGCTGGAGGAGCAGGTGCAGCTGGCGAGGGCCAGCTCCTGCAGCCTGCTGGTTACCCTGTGCGAGCCCGCCCGCGAGAGTCAGCTCAAGGTGCCGGGGCCTGTGCCCTCCGTCAGGGTGAAGATATCCGCCAGCATGGCCAGCGTGAGTGCCTTTCTATCCTCATTTTGTATAAATATTAAAAAGAGACCGATGATAAAACAGAACAGTGGGACGAACGATTTCGATGAATTTTGGGCATCGCACCTATGTCCTTTTCAGAAATAGAGCTTCTTTAGTAAGGAGAGATGTATTGTTTTCATTTGATTCTTTATTTAACATTTTTGCTTATTGCTCGATAAGTTTGCGATATTGAATGGAGAAAGATAGTTTTATTGGTTATCATTTGACTAGCAAGAACTCCATGCTTTTGACTTTACCTTCAACAATAAATTAGTAGAAACTTTAAACTATTTCAGCCGACCCCCAGCTCCATGAGCAAGCAACACAAACAGACGGTGGGCGCACAGTTTCGCTCCTCACTGCAAGCACTCATGACCTCCCTGAACTCCACAACACCGCATTATGTGCGCTGCATTAAACCCAACGACGACAAGCGCCCGTTTGGCTATGACCCGGCCCGCGCAGTGCAACAACTCAGGTGAATGTACTTACATTTAAACATTTTTGGTCAATAATTCATGTTCGTTTTGTCAACATCATGATATATTCAGGGCACATTCAAAATAATATTATGATGAAAATAAATATCTAAAAGAAAACTTTAGCATTTTACAAAATATAAAGAATGAAAATTGTAATTAATGATTTTTTTTGTTTTTCAGGGCTTGTGGTGTTCTGGAGACAATTAGGATTTCCGCTGCTGGCTTCCCCTCACGCTGGCTCTACTCCGAATTCTTCCTCAGGTAAGAAAATTAACAAGTACATCTTTACATTATGATGAATGATTCAGACCACAGTAGTGTTTTTGACTCTCAATGTAGTGAGACTTGTAAATAAATGTAAATTTCCACAATCTCGTCGTCACTTGACTTACTCGACGGTATGCAAAATGCAGGATGGTAAAGCAGAAATCTACAATGCGGACAAAATGGCTATGACTCCCCATGATCATAATACCAGCTATAAAATTATTTAACATACTCCCACTTAATATCAAAAAAAGTTATTCAATCAATAATTGCATTAAGTCTAGCAAAACTTGGCTTAAGGAATTAACAGAAGAAGAACTGACTACTTTTCTCAAAACAACGTCATAGAAATAACTGGAAAGACGCTACCCAAACCTCGAAGTTGAAATATAGAAGACGCTGAAACCCCTTTATTCAAAACCTGGTCCGCTATGAAAAAAAATCTACAATATATATATATATATGTGTATTTTTTATATTTATACCTTACCTTAAAATATCAAAGTTATATACAAACTAAAAAAAAAAAAAAAAATGTTTAATGGCTACAAATATACTGACCTCTGCAGACTCGTGTGCGAGTCCATGCAGAGAGACATCGTGCAACACTATACGCATTTTTGCTGTACCTGGTTTAAGTCGATTCCTTCTCTGAGCGTTAACGAGCAACCCTAGTTTTGTTTTGAAATTATGAATGACCTTTTGTTGTCTAGGTACCGAGTGCTGTGCCACTCCAAGGCCATCAACCGGCACGACTACAAGGCCACCTGTTCCAATATCATACACAACTGCATAAAGGACGAGGACAAGTACCGCTTCGGCAAGACCAAAATCTTCTTCAGGGCGGGACAGGTACAGGACAATACTTATGCTTATTCTTTTTTGATTAAAAGCAATTAAATTTCAGTTTCGCCCTACTGAATTCAGAATTGAAACATTGTATGAAATGGCTTTAACTGTGTTTGGAGACCAGATCTGATTAGCCAGGTACTTCCCAAACTTCCTCTTCGTCGTCTCCTCCCCCTCCCCACTCCCTTCAGCCTCACAACATTCCATAATTAGTACCGCTTTTAACCCACTTTTCAATATGGAGTTAATTTTATAGCAAGCCTTCTCACCCCCTACAGTCTTATTATCTATGTGGTTTCATAATGAGTAGTTTTTATTGAGGGAAATTATTATTTATTTTATGACTATTATGATAAAGAAACTTGGAAAATAATTTATTTCCGCTGTCATCTTTGGGGATGCTGCGTGGAGGGTCTTTTTGAAGAAAGGAAGGAATTGGTCTGGGTCGGCAAATCTTTACGCAGCCGAGATGTTGAACACAAGAACGACTCATAGAATCAACCCATTCCCATAAAGCAAATACTTTGGGCATTGAGTTTTAAGTTTTAATTTGACTTTAATATTTCAAGTTATAACCAGTTGATTGTCATTCCAGGTAGCCTACCTGGAAAAGCTGAGAGCAGAGCACCTGAGGCGATGCTGCATCATCATGCAGTCGCAGCTTCGAGCCTTCGTGGCCCGGAAGAGCTATCTCCGCCTGAGAGCGGCCGTGTGCGGCATACAACGATACGCCCGGGGATATCTGGCCAGAAGGTTATTACTGCTAACATATTTTCCTCTATCCAACAATCTCTCTCAATTTTTAATAAGTACAGGGATGCCTGGGACTATACCATGTAACTAGAGTGTTGAATGTGACTGATGTCCCATTCGCTATCTGAATAATAATAAGGAAACTCTCCCATATCTATCTGTAATTTGTCTCTAATTCATCTCTTCTTTCTCTAGAGTGGCGGAAGAACTGCGTCAAAGGCGTGCTGCCATCGTGATACAGGCAACAGTGCGCGGATGGCTGGAGCGTGTCCGCTATCAACGCCTCAGACGCACAGCGCTCGGGCTGCAGGCACGGTGCCGGGGCGTGCTGGCCAGGAGGGCGTACCAGCGCAGGCGCAGAAACAAGGCTGTGAGTATAGCTGACCATAAATAGTAAAAATAGCATAGTTTTTGTGCAGTGCCTTGCAATCAAAAAAATGCTCAGGTTTCCATGGACAGCCAGGCGCACTAATATATCCATTCTGGAAGAGCTCGGCATTCATGATAGGTTGTCAACTGTTTGTCTACACAGTATCCTAAGATATTTTTCATACATTGCTCATCAAACTGAGAACTCGAACCTGGAGAAACTCATGGTCACTGGGAAGGCACAAGAAGTAGAGGAAGATCACTAATGCGTCGGACTATCACAGGCGTTCGGAACGTCAGTGTCCGCGGCTCTCCAAGCAACGCCGTACCATGAAGAGTAGTGGAGTCTTGTTCACCAGGGCAACTGGAGGGTCACTATCCTTATCCTATCTTGAGGCAGCGACTCAAGAAGTCTGTGGTCTACCCAACTGTCTTCCTGCCGGGAATGCTCGGATTTCACTCTGCTCAGAAGTAAGGGGTATGGCGCCACCCATGTTTTCAACCTACCGAGGGGTTGTTTTGATAATTCCAATCTTCCTGATGACTCTCGGAGGCAGGGTGAGCATAGATTGATTTATCTTTTTGTCTGTAAGACCAACTGCCAATGGTTCTGTGGTGATTTTTCACAAAAACGGCATTATACAAATCATCCAATTAATATTATTATTATTATTATTCTGCTGGCGGGGAGGGTAACATTGTTGCTGAATAGATCTGCTTCTGATGTCGATATATTATTTCACCTCAGTGAGGACAGATTCAAAAGAGAAATCCTTTTAATTCTTGAAAGCATCTCTCCTCTTTTAAACTCTTATTTATATTTATTTTGTATTGAAAGATTGATATATACCTCTTACTACCCTCTTCTCGTTCTTTGATACGCTCTCAACGCTTAATGTTGTTCCAACTACCAAATTTACCCTATATCAATGTCATTTAATATTTGAATATGTTTCTTAACAATCTTTTTCTTTCAGGCTATCATCATTCAGAAGACGGTCCGTGGCTGGCTAGCGCGCCGCCGCTACGCAAAGATGAGGAAGCAGGTCATCATTTGCCAGGCTGCCGTGAGTCCCGCTCTCTCTCTCTCTTACTTAATATACATACCAATGAGAATATTGCTAGTGCTAAGCTTTCTGACGAGAAACACTCGTTTTGCATTTTTTTTTTAATGTAATTGTAGATGCCATGTTTTTGGTATTCAAAGCTCAATGCTTCTTGGTTGTTTCTGGAGTCCTTCAAGGGTCTATCCTGGGACCACTTTTATTTTTTTAAATGATTATTAGTTACTAACTGGCTTTGCCTGAACTCTTTTTTTTTTTTTTTAATATTTGTAATTTATTAAATAAATTATATGACTAAAAATAGTTACTTTGACCTAGAACTTCCGGACAGAAAAAAAGGTTCATGATGCAATTAATCATGCTGTGTTTTGTCTTCTCAACTTTCAATCTCAAAATCTTTTGTCAGGTGCGGCGATTCTTGGCGCGACGTAAGTTCAGGAAGCTGAAGGCCGAAGCTCGCAGCGTGGAGCATGTGAAGCAGCTCAACAAGGGGCTGGAGAACAAGATCATCTCACTGCAGCAGCGACTGGGAGATCTTCAACAGGATAACAAGCAGATCGTGCACCTGCAGAAAGACGTGGAGGACCTCAGGTAACAGAATCTTGCCCTTCTTTACTCCTTCAGATCCACTAACCATTTCAATGTCGTGTTTGGGTCTCACTCAGGCGTCGTGAGTTCAATTCCTCGGCTGGCTAAGTCCTCCATTACGACACAAGCAACATCTTCCGCTTACTGTGATGGTAGTAGGAGATTTTCAAATATTGTCAGGTTATTCGTAACCAGAGAATACTTGCATTTCTTTAAAAAAAAAAATGCAATTTATTAGTGAAGTTTAATGGATCATATATGTGACATATGCATAAGAGGATAGCCGCCGATGGATCACGCATGCGGTTGCTGTGTGGATCAGGTTAAGGTCGGGTCCAGCGCATGGCGTTAGACCAGCACCCACACGCGTTAAGGATTTCATATGCGGGCTTCCAAGTGAACTTGGAGATCCTTGTACCTCCTCACACTGCATTATAGTTGCCAGGGATCATGTCTTGAGAATGATTCAAAAATAATTTTTTTGAGATTACAGTAGTTGAGGATCGTGACACAGCACAACCAATTTTACTATTCTTTTAAAACGAGAGAAATATTCCAGGGTTACGAATTACCTGACGATATTTGAATTCCTCCTACTTCCGTTATTATGAGTGGAAAATGTTACTAGTCCATTTATGGTGACTAGCACAGGATTGAACCCATGACTTCTGGGTGGGAACTCGATACATGTGTTCACTCGACCACTAACTGATTAAAACCTTTCATCCGCTGTGTGTGATGCATCTGATTTTTTATATGAACACTACACAAAAATCGATAAGCTACCTACTGTCATTAAATACTATAATCATTCTTATCATTATAAGAACCGGTAATCTTTATAGAGATTTTTTTTATTAGAAATTAACATTTTTAAGAACTGAGTAATGAGAATAATTTTTCAAACCTTTGTTTTTTTGTGAATTCAAGCCACAAAGAAAATATTTTCAGTTACATCGGGCATCATCTATGGAAAGATACTCTTCTTCGTGAGTTTTGGTTCCACTTAATATCTGTAATGAAATAATTTCCATACTTTTTAAAAAATAAACTGCAAACTTTACCCCTTTTGCACAGTCTACCAAACTTAACTTTTATTTATATTTCCTCAGTTGAAGTATTATAATTAGCAAACAGTGTTGGTGAAATCAATAGATTTTATAATAAAGTTGTGCATAGTTAAGTGTTCTTCTTAGTTCTATTTTGGACACGCCGGGATGAACTGTTACATCAGAAGTTATATTTTTACAAAACATCGCAAAATAAAAGTTATTACTAACTATAGGTACTACAAATTTGTTTATAATATTATTTATTTGTTACTAAGCTATTGTATTAAAGTGTTTCATTGAGGTTATTAATTTTAATATTTATATTGCTCTAACGATGTTACAATAATAATTAAACTAGTTGGTGTAATATAATATTTAAAAATGAAGATTATATCCTATTAAATAATGTATCATCGTTCTGGATAATATATATTAAGTGACATTTTAAAGCATTTTTTACGGGAGGTCATAAAACAATTTAGTCAGAGTCACGGCACGTTTATAAGATCCTCAGGAGTGAAATGGCTCGTATTTTCCTTGCTCAATAAATATATCGACTAACTAATCAAATTTATTTTCAGGTGTCAAATTTAATTAATATAATTATAAACTCTCACACACTTACACATAGGTAAAGACAGGCGCTTCATAATGGTATGAGTGAGGTTCTTATAATTTATTTTTTTTACTAATCTTTTTGTACTTGAAGATGAAATTTTTACATACGATATGAAGGGGGGTCTCTAGGGTCCCCCTTAAAATCGCGATGCGACCGTGACTCTTGATATTCCTTTTGCCCTTTCTAGTAACAAATAATAATAATTCTTTATTTGGATGACCTTGTACAAAGTGTGCCCCACTGTAGAATTTGGCAGCCACCTCTGGACGGGAGCCCCAAAATATCTGAAAAAAAACCCTTGACTCTTTGCAGAAACGGGCGGTCCGTTTGATAGATTCGTCTATCATAACAAACGGACTGCAATCTTTGGAGCACAGACGTCAGGTGGGAATGCTGTCCTTGTTCTACCGGTATTTTAATGGAAGATGCTCTAAGGAACTAGTGTCATTGATCCCTTCGGCACCGATGCATAGTCGGGAAACATGCCAAACGCGCGCCCAACATTTGCACACGGTTGACAATTGTCACATGAAAACGGGTCGCTTCTATGACTCATTCTTGTGTTCAACAGCTCGGCTGTGGAATGATCTGCCCGCCTCTGTGTTTCCTCCATCCTACAACATGAGTCTCTTGAAGACCCAAATGCACTCCTTCCTATCCTCTAAAATACCCTCCAGCATCCCCAAAGATGATATAGGCCTCGAGGGAAATTATTTCCCTGTAAAAAAAAATACTTGTAGTGTCGTTTTTGTGAAAAATCGCCCCAAAGACAAGATACTAGTTTTAACCAGACATCGCCCATCTTCAGCCAGCAATCATTTAATAATGCAAAACGGTAAAAGAGATGGTATGAAGGCGTGCGTGACTCTAATATAAAATTATTTTAGACCTTTCCAGTAAAATGCATCTTTTACAAATGCACTCATGGCTTGTTTGCAGCGCGGATTTAGTAGTGTGGATACGAACGGGGAAGTTGCGCATTGTGTGGGGGGGGGGAGTAATTTGGTCAGAATTTGATAAATATCTTTTTTTTCCTTTAATTTAAGGAGAAAATACAGATACAGACAGTAATATTAAAAAAAATATACAATATCTGGAGAACTCGCCTGCATCCTAGCTATTTCTCACCGATTAATATGATGCAGATAAATAAACCTTTCAAATAATATTTAGACAAATTAAGGAATTTAAGATTGTGTTACACAGAAAGAATTTGAAAAAATTCACAATTTCTAAATAAAGCAACAGAAGGTAAATAAACTTTACAAATAATTTTTACAAGAATGTAAAGGGAAAAAAAATAATGATTAAAAAAAATAAAAATAGTGTTATACGAAGAAATAATAAAAAAAGTACAGAATGTGTAAACACTGTTCGTTGAAGTTTGTTTGTTTATTTTTTTATGTGAAAACAGCTTTCAATTTTCTTTTATCAAAGAATATGTCGGAATCCATCAAAATAATAACAGGATATATATTTTTTTAAATGCAGTTCGATTGAATAGTTTATTTAGGATTAACCTAAATTATAGATTAGGTGATGTAAAAAACCTTAGATACCGCACAATACTCTCACATGTAGTAAGTGTATTATCCCCCTCCGGAGCCAGAGTATTAAAACCAAAATATATTTACATAGTAAAAGAGATATCTACATTGTTTTATGACCCCCTGATCAATCTTTACAATGTTACTTAACAGATATTACCCGCTCAACTACCGTATATAAAGTTGAGTTCATCACAGTTATTAAAGGAATTGATTTTTTAACAATGCATTGCGTAAAGACCCCGCTGATTTGTTCAAAATGCAGCCCTCAACTATTAACACTTTTTTTTTTAAAAGAAAATAAATTGACCTCGCTTTCCGAGAGAGAGAACCGGCATCTTAGTAGTGGGATCCACAATATGATGCATGTTTTGTTATGTTGTAAATCTTTCCCATTATGTCGTGCAATTAGAGTTGACCCAAACAACACAAACTGAGGATTATGTGTATTGGTACATATTTATACACTTTCCACAGTGATGTTCCTGTCAAACATCGCTGATATACAGTATTTTGTATTGCGTACTCCTATTACAGTTATGCAAAAAGTTTTACAGTGTGTTCTTTTTATTATTTTAATAAATGTTTTTTTTTTCATTTAAACTAGAATTTTCTTTTCTGGAGTTGAATAATAAGTTTGAAACGTGCTGTATGCAAGCAATGCATCTGTGTTAGTACTGTGCGCCTTTAGAAACGCCTCCACTTCTGCCAGTCTCCTGCCGTATACCTCCGTTTCTGTGTTTAGACCTCTCAACACTCCTCCGTCTTATAAGTTTATTATAAAGAAGACTCTTTGGTTATCGACTCTCTTCCATTATTGTTACATGTCCCTCCCATCTGACGTATTCCAGTTTTATATATATATTTTTATTGACGATTCGTCGAATAGTCGTTACCTTTAATAATTATTATTATTGTTTTATTTTTTTCTTTAGGACAAAACTGGAGCCATTAAAATCCTTGGAAGCTCTCGTCAAAGAGCTTAAAAACACCGTGCGAGAGAGGGACAACCGCATATTGGCGATGGACGAACAGCTGACGCTAGAGAGAGGCAACAACATCGAGCTTGTGGAAGAGAGGCAGAGGATGTCCAAGGAGTATGCGGAGCACAGGAGCAAGTGGGAGTTGGAGAAGGTGGAGGCGGAGAGGGAGATGGCTAGACTGACTCAGGACACGGTCACCACTCATAAAGGTAAAGGATACTATTTATGTTTTTATTTTATTTCAATTATTAATTAATTTATTTAACTAATTTTAAACTAATTAATATTCGTTTCAATTTAAATGTTTTTTTTTATTCTGAGCATACATCGCTTCCAATTTATTTTAATTTCAATAAAATAAAAAAACTTATTCTGATCATATGTTGTTTCCAGATTCGGAGCAGAAGATGCGATCTCAGTACGAGCTTGAGAAAAGGGAGTTGCTCTCGGAGTTGGACCAGGAGAAGACCGCCTACCAGAAGCTCCTGACAGATCAATACAAGCTTACCGCACGCCTCGAGGAGATACAGGCGTGAGTATAATACTACACTACAAATTATATGTATACAAAGTATGTTGATTTGTTCCTCTGGGGGGAGTGGACTGTAATGACAGGGCCAGGGCCGGCCCTATCCTGGCGCAATTGGAGCCTATAATGAACCTATAATAATATTAAATAGCCTGTAAAACTCAATAGCAGGCTTTACGTGTACGTTTTGGAATCAACGTTCCGCGCGCCGCTCTAGACCCTGCGCTGAAAAATTGTTATCGTATTTTAGCGAACTTTACTTTTCTGCGCGCAAGTTCGTTCCGAAGCTTAATAGGCACTAAGCAGGGCGAAAATATAACTCACATCCATCGTTCCATAGTATGTACCTATCTTTTGGTTGAACGAAAGAGTGAGAGCGTGTCATATGAATTATTCATATTGGTATCTCATTTTTCCAGCGGTTTTGGCCGGCCAATTTCTTTTCATAAATACATGCGAATGTGAAAACGAAACAAGGTTTTGTCAAGTGGTTTTGACCGGCCAAGGAAGGTCAAGAACAAAAAAAAACAATTAATAATACTGGATACAGATGGCGGTAGTTTCGTTCATAGATCACGTACATACTCCTCCAACGTGTCAACAAATAGAATGTGTTTTGCAGATTTGCTTAATTTTGGTAGGATTGTACTATCCATCACAGGCTCATTTTTGCAGTACTTCCTCCCTCGTACTTCATAGGTGACAGAATTATTGTAAGCAATTTTGGTGTTGTTTCGTTGCTTGTTACTTTGACAAGGGTAAGGGTTAGGGTCAAGGTCGTCAAGGAGCTACAAAATCCTACTTGCGCCAGGCGCCGTTTGGCTCAGAGCCGGCCCCGGGCAGGGCAGGTGTAATGAAAGACTACCTTCAGAATGATGTTCAGTTTTTAAGGAAATTGAACCCTAGAGGTGTTCTTGGACATTTGATATTCCAGTTTTGTTAGAACCCATGAGGTTAAAGTTTCTTTTTCAAAGTTCATAAAAGAATGCAGCGTGCATATTTAAAACTCACTATTTTGTTAAATAAAAATGATTCACAGTATCACCACTCAATGTGGAAAATGGCACCAGTGTCCAAAGCTATACAGATATATCGAGTGGAGATTTATTGCATGACCCAAAACCTATGTGAATGATGTTAAATTAGATCTTGATAAACCCTGTTACGGGTGCAAAAGTACACTGGTATCTTTTGTTGTTATTTTTTTTTTTGTAGGATTTTTTTTCCGTGTATTTTTGAATACTCAATAATACTTAATTTGAATTATTTCTTTTACAGCAAGCAATCTGGACAGAAGTCACATCAGCGCTCTCTCTCCAACGCAAGCTCTGCATCCCAGCAAGAAGAGGTAAGCATTGGCTTTTCAGTGTATTCAGTAAATGCCATTCATTCTTTGTTTTCTGGCATATTTCTTAGCCTGAATATGGAATTAATAATTTTTTACAGTTTTTCTAGAAAACACATGGGAAATAAAAACACGGTCATAGTCAAGTGAGGCCAGGAAGTGGCAGAGGAAGGATTAAAGTAGACTGAATGCTGTAGAAATGAGATTCCTGAGGTTTATGTGTGTTACCATGTTTGGTCGTATTACAAATGTAGTTATGCCGAAAAAAGGTTTACAACAAGTTTAAGATAGGGACTCTTAGATGGTTTGGACATGTGGAAGTTTGGAACATATGATGTGAAAGTGTGAGGAAGACGTGACATCATGACCAAGTGAATTAAATACTTGAGTGGTGTTATGTCAGGAGTCTGAATTAAAGTTTTTGAATGAAGCAAGAAATGTGTGCCAAGACAGAGGTGTGTGGTGGTCCATCCTCTGCCCATTCTTGGGGAGAAACATCACAATGGTTAGATAGATAGACAGGACACAATGAAAGATCTTTTCCGTCCTTTATGAGTTTTTCAGTAATGTGTGTTTTATGTTTGCTTAACAGGATAACGGTTATGGTTCGGTGCGTTCCGTACAGTCGGGAGCAACCCGATCGACGCTGGACAACATCGAGTGGTCCAAGGCACAGGAAATCCATGTACCCGCCAAGGTTAGTGGACCAGAATTCTCTTTTACATAATAGTACATATTTGGACTGCTCTGATGGCCATTCTTCCAAATCTCACTGAGCAACTGTTGCGCCAAGATTTTGCCTCAACACTGCTCAAATGCACAGCTACGCTCTTCCCAACTCAACTCTCGATCAAGTAATGATCAAATTTATATAAACCAGTTTGAGGAAAATTATTCATCTGTACCGTCTAAATTTACACAAGCTGTCAGTCCAACAAAGTGAAAAAAATGTCAGCGAAATGTCAAACGTCATTTGATTCGCGATCCAAATATTAATGACAAAGATTTATTTAATCCTTTTCGAATGTCTCAAACATGTTTTAAATAAAGCTGAATAGTATTCTACTTATTATAAGCTACGTTTTGGCTTGTTTTTCATGGAGGAGAAACGTCAAATGCACCAAACAAATGATGTACTTTCGCGGCATTAGCAAAAATCATGCCAACACTTTATTTTGAACATATTTTTAAAACATGGAATATTGGTTTATGTGTTACTTTTTAAAACAAATGATGCTTATTCATAATAAATACAATATTAACTCCTCTATGTTAATTTTACATTGAAAGTTTTTACTCTGCTGCCATTTTATTATCTATGAACGTGAGCGAGCACTGTGAATGTAGGCGGGCATGATCAACGATAAAATCTGCTTGGAAACAGGTATATCGGACCACTTGTCATCTATATTGACTGTAAATAGGGGTGGGTCTTCCAGTCTGCGGGCTGCTAAGTATGTAAGGCTCGGTCCAGTTTGTCCAAAGGGTAGAAGAGGCGTTGTTTGAAGGAATTGCGGAGTCAAAGACTGTTTGTAGAGATGTCCAGGTAGGAAGAAGAGTCGAGTAGAGCGGAGCGGTCGAGTTTGTTGTTGCCTGTTTGAGTGATGTGACTGAGTGAGCGACGAGCGGTCACCTATTGCGGAGTTTTTATAGGGCGTGATAGAGCCGTGTGCATTTTTGTGGATGAATCGATGTCGATTCGCCCCGTGTTATCGAGGTACCTTATGGTATAGCGTTTTGTGTTCTATGTGTGTTATTTTCAAACATTTAAATTTATACAAGGGACAGACCTCACTTGACCGTTTCCTCTCATTTAAACCACTTCTTCCCACCATTTTTATTAGGATTACAATCAAACATACAATCTTATTCTGGGGGTCCCAATTTCGCCAGAGTGCGGGAGAATTCTTACAACTACTTAATACTAACTTTTATATACCTAATTTATGAACAGCAATGTTGACGAGAGTCCCATCATTTAATATATATACGTTTATTTGTGAAGAATATAGCGGGACTCTCGTAAACCTAAATTTAATTTTGGGTAGCTTGCGTTTTTACCGGGGCATTTTGCGAATCCCCTCGTGCCTTTGATGGGTTAGACCAATCCCGTTTCGTTTTGTCCCTTGGACGGCGGAAAGGGGATACCATGTAAATACTGTATATCGTGCCCCGTAAAGTAGTGTCATCTTGATCATATGATGATATGCGTCGTTAGATTCGATACAACAGGCGAAAAGACTGTTGCTCAACAAAACGCTTGGCTGATCGGTGCCTCAGATTGATCATTTGAAAAGTTGGGAAGAACGGGTATAAGTGTCTGGAACACTACAAATCAGTGGCATGCACTCCATAAAGGCTGAAAAGCTGTGCCCCACCTCAAGAATAACGAACAATTAATATAAATGAAAGGGTAATAACATAATATGATGAATTTTTGATCAAAATGCATTTTTTTCATAATTTTGGTGAGCAACTTTTAAGTTCAATTATTCAGCTGACTAGATGTAAAATGGCCATTTTCAAATATTCAATGCACGATGAGTTGTAATGAGTTTCTTAATTCTCGGGAATGCAATGCAAATTGTATTGTATACTTTTAAAAAAAACAATTCATACCGAACTTGAAAAACTACACACAGCCTACCTTTGGTCATAGGGCGATGCACGAGCTGTTAATAACGCCACTAATTTGCATTCTATTGGGTTTGAAGGTAAATTTGTCATATTAAATTTCAAATTTCAATCCATAAAAATTATATTACGGGTTAATTAAATAATACACACTTTGTACGGAGAACACATTAAATCTTTATTTCGGGTCTAATTAATTTACAAGATAATTAGCAATATGACAATATATCAACTTCAACAATAATGGGACATTAATAATATTAATATCTATTTGTAGGGGTTCACTGAGAATCAGGTTACACCTGTCTCGGTCCTCCCAAAGGGAACGTTATCGGTTCCCTTGACCCTCCGGTTTACTGATAACCAGGGTATACCTGTGTCAGTACTACCACCAGGGTTCGAATGAGTACTCTTCCTCTGGGTCACTGATCTCCAAGCAGACGATTAACTAAGCGTCTCTTTCGTCAGTCCTGCCAGAGGTATTTTAAGGGCGCGTGAGGCACCGGGAATTTGCTCTCCCTCTGGATTAGCTGAACTCCAAGCAGACGATTAACTAAGCATCTCTTGTGTCAGACTTGCCAGAGGTAGCTGAAGTGGCGCGTGAGGCACCGAGAATTTGCTCTCCCTCTGGGTTAGCTGAACTCCAAGCAGACGATTAACTAAGCATCTCTTGTGTCAGACCTGCCGGAGGTGGCTGAAGGGGCGCGTTGGGCACCGGGAAGTAACTCGCTCTCTGGAGCTAAAACATGACCTTTTATAGGTCATGTCAGCTGGGGCAGCGGGGGTGAGAAGGTAGCCAATCGCATCCTTCGCCCTAATTAGTAAGAGACAAAGCGATGCGAGAGTGAGAAAGCATTCGAGATCGAAGATAACGATCAATAAGCACGGAAATATCCCTATTACTATGATGATTTGTTATAGTTTTATTTTTAGTTTTTACATTTTATATTTTTAGCTACCTTGGATACCTACTTAATGGTAAATCATTTTAAAGAGATGCTTGCTTGTGTAGTGGTGTACTGGTATACTGGATGGATAAAATTATTATTTTTTACCATTTTAACGTTTCACATTTGGATGCAAATTCAAATTCAAATTTAAAAATCCCAATTACAATAATTAATTATACAATTTCCTAACTACCAGTGCAGAATTTACAGATAAATCATTAGTAGTATTCCTTCAGTTAGCAACCTACAAACTGTGTATTTTTGGTGTTGATCGTTAAAGTGAATTATCAGCTACTTTTACACTTAAGTAAAATTGATCATTTACTATAAGAGTGCAGCCACGTATAGAACTAAATTGAAATCATTAAAACATATGATAATATTGAACGAAAAATATTATTAATGTGAAAATTGTGCCATGAATACTGAAAAAAACATTTTCCAGGAGGACGCAGGATTGGTTCTCCGACTGCAAGCACGCACACAACGCGTGTCAGAGGAGCGTGACAAGTTACGCGCACGCATCGCGGGACTGGAGGGCATGGGGGCGCTTAAGACCGGGGCCGTGCCCGGCAACGCCGAGGACCAGCACCGTATCAACGAGATGGAGATCGAGAACACGCGGCTCTTGGCAGATCTCACGCGGCTGCGAAACAGCGTGGCACGGGACGGCGATGTCAGCTCCAGGGAACTTGCAGGTGAGATAACGATTGGTGGCCGGGTGTTTCAGGGGTTTTTTTTCACTTGAGGGTAGAGAGAATCCTAAATTACATAACATTATTTACATATCGTCAGTTTGTAATCTGAGTGACATAAGTAAAAAAAGTAAAATTGATCATTTCTCATTTATTATAGAATAAAAATTCTTTTTTTCTTTTAAACTTAATCAAATGTAGCTTGGATTTCTAATAATATTATGTTTATTTGTATTTCTCACTATTACAAAAAGGTTAAGAACACCCTTGTTTTGACTCATTACATGGTTCTTACACAAGTCAAAATGTTACATTATTCTAGAAAAAAACGTTATGAACATTGGTCCAACGTGAAATGTGACGTTCTCATTAAAAATTGAAGTGCTCCCACTTTCGGGCTTCCGTATCAACTACTGATTCGTCATTATTACCGAAATCCGTTGGAGGTATTCTCTAAATAAGAATAGTGACACTACTGCCCTCTAGCGGCGAATAGGAATAGTTCTGAAGTGTCGCTCTGACAGATAAAAGATTATTGCTTTTAGAGTTAATTTTTGAGATGTGTCACTCTTCTTGCAAACCAATGAGATATGTCCTGAAATCCCTTCTGGATGGAAAGAGAAAGGCTCTTCTGATTAGCTATCCAGAAGACAGGTGGAAATTTGAGTGGCAATCGGCTGACATGAGAGATGCCCATCTCATATCTTACCCCACTGAGAGATTACAATTGCAGCGCCTTCCATTTTTGTCTACCTTATTTTGACAACCTGTAGATGTTCCCCTCTGATTCCCCTTACGAAAGAAGAAGAAATCTGTATATAATTTCTTCAAAGGATTTGTAACTTTGTGGCGTCATTATTAATTACTTAAATCTATTTTTTTTTTTTTAAAAGAAAGACAAATATTTCCGGATTACGAATAACCTGACAATATTTGAAAATCTCCTACCATCATAGTAAGCAGATGATGTTGCTGTGTCGTGATGGAGGACTTCGCCAACTGAGGAATTGAACCCGTGACGCTTGGGTGAGACCCAGATGCGGTATCAACTCGGCCACTGACCGAACATACTTGTGTCATTCTGGATACTGAGTTCCATTCTGTTTTTCAGAACAATTCTCGGCACTTCAGGAAGAGTTGGAGCGAAGAAGGGAGGAGTGTATCCAGCTCAGGAGTGTCTTAGCCAATCAGGTTAGTGACAATACTCGTACGATCATCATCATCAGCCGGGAAAGGGAAACTGTCCATTCTTGCAGAATTAAATTCAATTCCCTGCAAGCTAAGCTCGGCATTAAAGCACCGCTAAAATTTATGTCTGTTAAAGATCAAAAGAAAACTATTATAAAGTTTTTTGGTTTTTTCTAACTTGAGAATGTATTCTTTAAGCGCAAGCCTATTCCCTCCTAATATTCATAGCACAAGCTGCTTAGACTTACTTACACTTACGGTTGCTTGCACCAATCACAACTGAGCTAGGGCTAAGTTAAGCAAGAATTTGGCCTTAGCGGAAAACTTCTCAGGATTACTCATTTCATTTTACGCATTCGTGTATTAGCATTATTTTCTATTCAGACATCAAAAATGTTGTTATAGTGAATTTTTTAATAGTTCATGAACATAAATAAAATCTTATTATGTTTACTGTTAAAACATTTTATTTATTTTACACGTCAGATACACAGATCAACCTAACCTAACCTTACTTTTTTATTACACATTTGTAAATTATCTATAAATTTGTCATGGAAACAAACTGTGTCACCTGAACAGTTCAATATGTAGAGGAGGTGAATTTATATATAAAGACACATTGGTGATACTGAGATAGTGCATTATAGCTGCATTAACTTAGCAATCACTCATATAATGAAACATGCCAAACGCGTGCCCAACATTTGCACACAGTCGACATTTTTCACATGAGAACGGGTCGCTTTTACGACTCGTTCCTGTGTTTAGTGCCCATCAATATTACAACTGAGCTTGCTCAATATTACAACTGAGCTTCTTGTGTTTATTGAATATTGTTACTTTAACAATAAGTTAGTTACATTATGTTTTTACTTAATTATATTCAAGTAACGCACCAAATAGCTTGCTTTCGCTTTCCAATATTTTTGATCTCTTTATATTTCCATTTCCAAACTATCAACAATATGCATTATTTTATGAATACTTAACCGATGATAAATTATTATGTCCTATGCTGACAGAAACCTTGGTTCCAAGCACTCAAAGATGTTGTAAGTACCCAGTATTGGCTGCTTGCTCTAGTCAAATATACAACATCGAATGTTCATACTTCCATTCAACTTCTATCCTACAAAATCTTCTGTAGTTTTGTTGTTGTGTGAAAAATAAACTCACATTCATCCAACATGTTCAATGTTCATACAACATCTCCTATTCTATGTTCATCCAACAAATTCAATGTGATTTTCATTCAACTTCTTCATTCCCCGTATTCACTAGAAACAATGTTATGTTTGTACAACACTTTTATGCTATGTTCATCTAACAAATTCAATGTGATTTTCTTTCATCATTCCCCGTCATCTATAAAAACAATGCTATCTATATTCATACAACATCTAGTGCACTATGTTCATTCAACTCGTTCAATGTGATTTTAATTCATCATCTTCATTCCTTGTAGCCAAAATATACAATGCTATCTTCATCCAACAAATTTAATATGGGTTTCATTCAACTTCTTCATTCCCTGCAGCCAACGGATAAAATCCTATGTTCATCCAACATCTCCCATCCCATATTCATCCAACAAATTCAATCTCAGTTTCATTCAACATCTTCATTTCCTGCAGTCAACAGATAAAATGCTATGTTCATCCAACATCTCCTATCCCATATTCAACCAACAAATTCAATCTGGGTTTCATTCAACATCTTCATTCCCCGTAACCAACAAATACAATGCTATGTTCATTCAACATCTCCTATCCTATGTTCAACCTACAAATTCAATGTGAGTTTCATTAAAAATCTTCATTCCATATAGCCAACAGACACATGTTATATTCAACCAACATTCATATGCTTTGTTCATACATTTATACATATCTGCTATGCTATGTTTATCCAACAAATTCAATGTAGCTTTTATTCAACATCCTTAATTCCCCCTTCTAACTGATATAATGTACTATTGGATGAGCATGGCCATCCAACATATTCAATGTGATTTTTATTCAAGATCGTTCCATTCCCTTCATCCGATAGAAACATTGCTATGTTCATGCCCCACCTTCTATGCTATGTTCGTTCAACATATTCAGTGTGTTTTCATTCAACATTTTTAATTTATCACCTATTTTACTTTGCTATTTTTGTCCAACATCTGTGTTTTTTTTTCTTGTTCCATGCTTTGTGCAACTAACATCTTCCATGCTATGTTCTTCCAACATATTCAATATGTTTATTTATTTATTTAGAGACCTCACTCTAAATGTAATAGACCTTTTAGGGAAAGCAGTTGCATTGTGACTTGTCATTATTTTTTTTTGTTTTGTTTACAAAAAACAGATAACAATAATTAACTGAAATATTGTAAAAGCAATAATAAATACCAAAAATATGGTTCACATATATAGTTATAACTTAATTGGGGATCTGCAACTTCTGAGTTCATACGCAATCTAAAAACAATTCAAAAAGGAATAGTAAAAACCATACTTAAAGTACCCATAAGAACGCCTTTGACAGAAATCTTCAAATGTTTTGACGTACCAAATAAATATACGCTAAAAATGTACTATTAAAATTTTTCAGAAGTATGGAACCCTCCACTAAACCACGTATTCATGACACTAGATCTAATTAAAATGACTAAAATAAAAATAAAAAAAACATTATTTTTATAAACAATAATTATTAGCCTGAAACACTCATCCAAATTGAAAAAAAACCTTTCCGAGCAAGAGATAAATGTCGCCGACAGGACTCGAACCTGCACCCTTCTGATGTCCGGTCAGATGCTCTACCGTTGAGCTACGTCGGCTTATCGCAAACCCGCCAAGTTAATCAATATATACTAGTGTTTCATTCAATAATTACTGTTTTTATTATATTTCACCTGTAAACAACCAACTTTATTAGTATGAGGAAGGCTTGTAACGGCTAAATCCCTCAATAGATGGCGTCGAGACAAATTATGTCTTCATTTTATTGGTGAAAATTGCTTTGACTTGTCAATGGTAGAGCATCTGACCGGATATTAGAAGGGTGTGTGTTCGAGTCCTGCCGGCGACATTTATCTTTGCTCGAAAGGTTTTTTTCAATTTGGATGAGTGTTTCAGGCTAATAATTATTGTTTATAAAAATAATTGTTACCCTTTGCGCTATGCACAAAAATCTTGTCTTAAGTTTTTAAGAACTTTAGTTTATTAATTAATAAAAAACATTCCTTGTTATAAAACCACTTTCGGACAAAGAAACTACATATGTTTTTTGCGTCAAAATTCCACAACATCCTTCCCCCAGATATAAAATAAATAGAGAAGTTTAGTGAGTACAAGTCATGTCTGGCTGAAAGAGGTCAATGAAACAACATTAAAAACTACATTAAAAACGACATAGAAGACGCACCTAATTACATAACATCAAAATAAATAACTCTAGTCTGGCTCAGCACAGGACCCCCTAGTGAGGAGGACTAATAATAACAAAAAGATCAAATAGTTTACAAAATATAATAACTAATATATGTACCATTTTATATCTTCAACTTTATTCTGTAAACATTTTTATACTATACAAGCTGATGTGTACCCGACCTTGCTCGGGATTTTTCACATGTCATTAGGTTGCCATAATTGATTTGACAGCGAAAGTAGCTATCTTCAAATAAAGAAACATTCATTTGAATATTTTATTTCATTCCAAATGTTTATTTTTTCAAAATACATCTAAATCATATAAGTAGGTTCACTTGTCATTAGGGTGCCATAATTGATTTGACAGCCAAAGTAACTATCTCTAAATAAAGAAACATTCATTTGAATATTTTATTTCATTCCAAACGTTTATTTATTCAAAATATATCTAAATCATAAAGTTCTTAAGTAGATACCTATTCGTGTTTTCGACTTTGAAAATATTCTTCCCAAAAAAATCTTCTTCTTTTGAATATGCAATCTGTGGCTAGCCTAAATAAAACATGGTGGGTTCAATGTTTTTCATACTAATTTTAAAACGTTCTAGCAACAGTTTTACTTATTGGATTTCATTCAAACTACTTTCTAAACCTTCCCGGCACTAATAAAAACAAACTGTGCTATTTTCGGCGAAACCGGTCAAGTAATTTTCAATAAAATCGAGGACAAACAAACAAATAAACTTACATTGATTTTTATATATGTATATTATATTTTTTCACATATTTATTTATATAGTTGCTAATAAAAAATAATAATTAATATTTCACGCTTAAATTTATTATAGGTTATGTGAAAAATATCCACATTTCCTGCGAGGCATTTAATTAACCTAGTGAGTCTTCCCATGTTAAAATATCGGTAAGTTAGTTCTGCACGTGGGAAGAATCGCAAGTCTGTGTTGGCAGCCTCGCGTAAAATTTTCCGGGACGTAGAATCCTATGATACCTATTACTGGAATAAATTAAATTAATAAGTTCTTTGTTTTAACCACTGCATTTGTTGAAACTGTATTCATACCGGTTTCAGAAGCACTTTATATAAATGCTGTATTTTTCGTAAATTTTATTGATTTAATAAAAAATATTCCCAAATTTAACCATGGCAATAAATAATGCTTTAAGCATCCCAAATTATTAAGAGATTACATTGACATATTTATTAGATGTTTTTTTGTTCATTCTCATTTGATAATTTTTCTTCATTATACATTGTTTAATCTTAGTTTCTTCTGTTTATATTAATCTGGTTATCTATGTTCAATTTAATCTGTCTTGCATTTTTTCCTTAAATATCTTATCTTTTAAATTACCCGTAGATAAAGCTTAACTCTTTCATACCCATTAACATATAATCAATTACGCTTAAAATAACATAAACATTTCAATCAATTTGCAAATTCAACTTTTTTTCACCATAAAAACACGTAAATAAAATTACAATGTTTCAGATATCACAATTTTACTATTTTTATTTTATTTTATTTATTTTTGGGAAAATTAACAGCAAATCCATAATTTACATATATATAACAATAAAAACAATAAATCGTGCCAATTATAAATTTTCCTCTGCTGATGATAAATACTATGAATAAAGCGTGACAATATACAGTTTTACTTCAGTTAGCTTAAACTATGTCAGTCGGGGAGGGGAGGGTGGAGGGGAACATAGGAGTGGGATAAAGGTAAACAGGTGGTTTAAGTTATCTAGTTTGAGAGTGGTCGTATTATGGATTTTGATTTAATATCACGTATAGTTGAGTTAAAAATGCCAATATGGTAATAATTTAAGTTAAACTTAGTTAAGTTAGTATTATAGTATTGGAGCGAATGTTGATTCGAACACAGTACTCGCACAGGTGGATTGCTTGCATAGACTATGATTCAAACTTGCTATTCTTCTTTAGAAAAGAATGTTCCAGAGAATTAAAAAAAATATCACTTTTATTATATTAAAAAGAACACACTGTAAAATTTTTCCAACAACTGTTTTACACTTGTTGTTCCTTCTTTGCTTAAACAAATAAGTAAGGGTAAGCAAGAAAAATGGATGTTTGCTCAGTGCTGCTTTTCAAGAACATCGCTGTCGAAATTGTATACCTACGTATGCACTAATACACACAATCCTAAGCATGTGCTCTTCGAATTGTCTCTAGTCAGGCGACCTATATTATTTGTTATATTTCACGACATACGTACATATTTTATTAATTAATTTTAATTTAACCTCTCTCGGGACAGAAAGGGTTAAAACTATACTACTAAAATTTTCGCATTTCGTGTAATTATTCGTCACTTTATTTGTTTTAAATGCTGAATAGTTTATTTTTGCACTAGTATGCGTTTCACAGTGGTCGTGCGTGTGTTGCGTATGTCATAATATGTTAGTGTGATAGTGTGTGTGTGTGTGTGAAATGTTGGGGAGGTGGAAATCCTACTACTATGGTGGTAACAGTACCAAAAATGACAATGTGAGTGCTTTTGAAAATCGCCTTATGCGAACACTGCAACCGGTAGTATCAATGAAAGAAAGATCCCAAGATTTTTACTGGAAAACGTGAAACAAACAATATGGGCATCCTGTCATATTTTTTGACAGTTATTTGCATTTTTCAAAGTATCTTAGCTCATAATTGAAATGAAATTGCCTTGAGGTGATCTGTAAAATGTAGACTGAAGGTGCTGTGGAAGTTTCGTGATGCTATAGCTCACCGTTTGACAGTTTTTAGTCCTTTAGACAAACAAAGATTTCTGCTTTATGTGTACATATTTACATAGATTTTGAGAAATGTGGTCTGTTTTGTTTTTGTTATCGACTGAATGATAAAATAACGACTTTGGTTGTCTTTTTTACTGATATTTCAATGGAAAGTACTTTGAGGAAGGTCGGTGTTGGAATGATTTGTTAGCTCATGCGGGGAATTTTTTACAAGTTTTTAAGTTTATTAACATTTACAGGTTGGACATTAAGAAAATAAAAAAATTCATTTGACTAGGCTATGTTTACAATTTTCTCTGCTTCTATGGGTCTGCATGAGTAGTAATTTTGTATGGATTTTTGAAAGAGATATAAAAAAAATAGACTTATTCTCGACAGAGTGGTCCAAAGCGTCGATTCCGCACCCATGCATTGGGGGTTCAATCTTCTGCTAGCTAACTCCTCCATCATTACACAAGCAACATTTTCAGCATTTTATGTTGAAAGTATATAGAGTTCAAATATTGCCGGGTTATTCGTAACCTGGGAATGTTACGAATAACCTGGCCTTAAAAAAAATCTTCTCAAAAAAGCACTTAAAATGGCCCCAAACATCACTTTGTAGTTTGCCAACTCAAGCAATACTGCAAATGATTTTTCTGTAAACTTTTAAATTCTTTGAAATACATACCAAAATGTCTGATAATAGAAGCAGTTTAAAAAGCCAGTGAAGGCAGTTTTGAACATTTCACCTAAAATTCCAGTACGTTTTTCATATAGAATTTAAAAGATTACAGTTTGGGGATTTTTGTTTTTTGAAACCTTATACATTTTCCTAACTACCCGTTTAGAATTTACAGATAAAACATTCATAGTATTTATTGCATTGGCAGACTACAAAGTGTCTATTTTTGGGATACACACTTTATAGTCTACTAATGCAAGCAATACTACAAATGATTTGTATGTATCTTTATGGGTAGTTAGAAAAATGTCTGAGGTTTCCAGTGACAAAAGTTTTAAAATTGTAAGCTTTTAAGTTCTATATGAAATACATAGTGGAACTTTAAATATTCAAAAAGGCCTTGTTTTCAAACTGCACCTCTTTTAAACATTTTAGTATGTATTTTATGGAATTTAAAAGAATACAGTTCAAGAATTTTATTTACAGGAACTGTTAAACATTTTTCTAACTACCCGTAAAGAATTTACAAATAAATCATTACTAGTTTGGTTTGTGACATTTTGAATGCTATCTCTTAATAGCGCCCCAGTTAGCAGTTTTTGGATGTGTATCGCTGTGGGTATTGCAGCGAATGTTGAAGCGAAAGCAGCACTTACGCAGATACATTCCTTGCACACAGCACGCTTCAAACTCGTTATTCGGTGTCATAAAAGAATATTCCAGTGAATTTGAAAAAAAATCATTTTTAATATACCTAAAAGAACACACAGAAGTCTGGCTGTCCCCTTTTTTTTGCTAAAAACAGTATTTATGCGTAAGCAAGACAAAAGGATGTTTCTAACTGACGCTTTACAAGGACATCACTGTCGGAAGTATATACGTGTCCATAAATACAAACAATAATTCTAAGTATGTGTTGTTAGGTAACCGGATAAAAAAAGAACAGTGACAAGACAGAACATGTCAAAAGAATTGGCTAGGTTAGATTAGGATAGGTTTTTTTTTTCTTCACTTTTCTTCAATGTTCTCTTTTGCCTAGGTACCTTGTTTTTCAATTGTTGACATCAATTCTAATTGCATAATCTATACAAATTAAATTTTTAAGTGAATTCTTGGTCTGTATCCATAGAATAAAGAATACACACTGAAAGTGCTTTCCACATTAAATGGAAGCCGGGGTTCCTTTTGTATTACCACCTTTTGGTTCTAGCCTCAGGAGATCCAATGAAAATACAAAAAAATACTGAGCTCTGTCTCTTTGCCTGCATTGTATATTGCCATTCTATTTAATTTAAACGAAATAATTATTGTATTAGAAATTTTAATGCCCGAATGCTAGATTTTTGGATTACGAAACATGTCCACATTGCATTTCTTGTGTTCTTCTTTATTCTATGTCTGTATCTAATCCTGTGTTTATTTTGCAGACTGTGAACTTGAAATCACTTGCCACCTCTAACTATGGGTCTGACGTGGATGTTATCAATGAAGATGGGGAGCTGGTGCAAGCGTTCGAGGCACAGAAACGGATCACCAAGTGAGTACATACTTAGCTACTTCCGTCTCCCAAAATTACTTTGAACCACGGAGCAGGGGTAATTACTAGAGATGTTCTAACACGCAAGGGGATGAAATCAAAATAAGGGGGGCGAGGGGCAAGCTTAAGCGGGTCACTGTCATTTGAGTTGCGGATAAATGCATCCTGACTACAGGCAACTTGCATTACACTGCAAAGAATTAGTATTTATTCTTCGACAACAAAATCTGCTAATGACATGTAACTACAGGACAAAAACTGCCATAAAATTTATTTTAGCAAACAAGATGGAAATCTCAGGGGCAAAAAATAAAACCAACAATAACCGTCTGTTCAAATAAAAGCTGAGACAAATTACATTATATAATTTTTTTAAAACCCATAGATTCAGTAAACAAACACAACGTAATCTATCTTCCAGAAGGTAATGACCAACCCGAAAGTAATTTTAAACATAATGGTAAAGCAATACCATCAGCAATAAAATAAATTTCAAGTCATAAATGAAAACAATATTAGGAACCAATGGGACTCACTCCTGACATCGATGCTATATATAACATAGATTTAGTTTTATTTGTGCCAGTCTGACGATGCCCGTGATAGGGTGAAACCGGTCCAGTCGAAAATAAACAAGTTTAAAAAGTTACAAAGGTTTTTTTTAATAAAAAAAATCATATTTTAATAAAATACAGTGAAATAACGCTGATCTGTGGAATGTAATTATTTAGTTTTGATTATTCTCTTTACCACTTCTCTTTTTACAACGTTTGAATGCGCAGGAAATCATAATTATTATTTTATTCCTTAAAATCTTCGAATGATCGCTCCCCCCCATTCAATATACGAATGATGACATCATGTATTCGAGAAATGCGTGAACCCATCTGGTGCCAAATTTAGTTTGTCACGTGGTTGCCTCCAGCCGTTGAAATGGTAGGCAAATTTGATAATTACGGCACTTCTATTCATTCAAACATCAGTGCTTTGAACAAATTAAGCTATAAACTCTAAGTTCAACGTGATCCAGGCGGCTGTCACATATGTGATCCGTAAAGTTTCACTAAAACACAAAAGCGCCTTGCGATGGGGTAGATTGTGTTGAAAAGGTTAACGGAAGTTTTCATTAAGCGTATTTATTTTGAGGTTTTTTTTTTTTTATATGAATACCGCAGAAGAGTCCCATCTGCTCCCAACCGTCTGGAACCAGTGAGACTATGGCATCCCCAATTGGGGAATGTTGTGAGGCTGAAGGTATTGGGGAGGGGAAGGAGAAAGGGAAGAGGAAGGTGGGGAAAATACCTGGCTATTCAGATCTGGTCACCAAACACGGCTAATAGCCATTTCAAGCAACGTTTCAATTCTGAATGGTGGTCTTTCACCAGGGCGATACTGATAGTATCTTCCATTCTGGAAAGTCGGTATCCGCTGTGAGCATCGAATTCGATCAATCCGACTGCTAGCCCAGTGTTCTACCGACTGGGCCTTTATCAATAAATGTAGAATCTATTAATCTGTCTGTTTTCAAACCATTCTATGACTCCTTTTTCTTTTCGCAACTGTCCAGAGCCGGTGGGTCAATAGCATCTCCAGTTGGGATATTTTGTCAGGCTGAAGGGAGTGTGGAAGGGAAAGAGATGGGCAAGAGGAAGGTTAGGAAGTACCTGGCTATTCAGATCTGATCACCTTACAGAGATCTACATAATCTTACAACAGTTTCTTGCTCAATTAGATTTTTTGTATGATCCGTTTTCTAATAATTTTTAACCTTGCACATGTGCAATGTCGTAATTTTCTTTATTTGTCTTCCAGACAACTTGAAGAGGAACTACGTGTGGAGCGACAGCGCCATGGAGATACCGTCACAGAACTGGCGGCTGAGTGTGAGCGCCTCTGTGAGGACAATGAGCGCCAACACAAGTCAGTGTCGTCCATTCTTTCCAACATCCTTATTCATGTTTATGATTCCGGCACTAGACCTCGGAAATATATGACTATAATTTTTTTTCATTTCTATCGTGTTCTGCAGTATCTATGATACAATACATAATAGTTCCCCTATTCAGGATTGGATATGGATTCCATTTCTGATGTTAGGTTACATAGTAAATATTACATTCCCAGTGTTAGGTTACGTAGTAAATTTCTTGTTGTTTGTCAGGATGTTGACTTCGGGCGGAGCGGGTGGCGACACGTTCATGCAGCAAGAAGTGGCGAGACTTGCGGCTCACAACCTGTCGCTGCAGGAGCGCCTGGAGGTCTTGCGGGAGCGTTGCGATGCCCTGGAGGAGCGCTGCGAAGGCTATAGGCGCCGACTGCTGGGGCTAAATCTGACCCTCGAAGATGGCAACGATGGTAAATAAGTTTTAGTATTCTTTAAATGAAGACAGGCAAACATTCCCAGGTTACGAATCATCGCCATCATCACGGTGCCACATCCCAGGGTGAAATTTGTCTTTCACAAATACTCTCTACTAGAAATGGGCCGATTCATTCGCAGTAGTTGTCTGATTCGCCCAGTCTTGAGAATTTATTAATTTATTTCATTCCTTTAATTCATTTAAAAAATATATACATTTTCTAATAATAATAAATAAATGAAAATGGGATTTTTTCTCATTTCAAATTGCGCTGGTGTTTGAAATAACATATTTAAAAATAAAATTAATACGATAATAACATGTTTACTCAACTAGATAATAAATAATATGAAAAATGTATATACACCTCAATGTGTCAAATAATGGTTTCGCTTTTAAAGACAATATTACGAGCCAAATAAAATCCGACTAAAAGCGAGTGACACTCAATCACAGAAAATAAAGGACGAAGTCACTATAATGTTTTACGTTATCATCATAACATCCTACCATCGACCAAGTATAACATCGATGCACCCTACTGAAATTTCTATTTCTTCGGAAATTCCCACCCGACTACTGAAACTGATGGGTGAGCGCGCCGGGATTAACGACCAACATAATCGCCGGGGGCATTGAGGAATGAATTAGGAACTTCTGACTAGTGTCTTGCAGTGACTTGACTAACTTGCGCAATGCGGACCTAGTACGAACAAACTCGATATCGACAGAAAGAATATTATAAAAGAATATTAATATTTTTCGCTAAATATCAAAAGAAGTATTACTATTTAACCTTTAGAATGCTGAGCGCCCGCAATATAATACTTTCGTAGTGTGCCGAGAGTAAATTTGCACGCGGCCCACCTTAGTCTGTTCTCGTAATATTAATTAGTTAATTTTTGTAAATTGTCTCTTCTTACCAGATAAAGTATTTATATATTTGTAAAAATTGTATATATCATCATCAGTTTCCCCAGAATTCAGAGAAATGATTTTTTAACATTGCCGATCTGATATGCCGGCGTTTAACTGATAATTTTGCTCCACTAAAAGGAAAATACTTGACACGGAATGTAAATTCTTTTTATATTGAAGGTACTCCGAATAGTTTTTCATGAATATCTCCGGAATAAAATATTTTCCAGAGCGGGTTTTGCAACTCCACTATTCATATCTTAGAAAAGAATTGGTCCTACCAGGAACACAGAATTGGAAAGAGGTAACATTGGATCTGCCAGACCCCCTAGTATGAACAAATTGATAGAGATTTTATCAATTATGCTGTTTGTCGTTTCGACTGTAGATCACCAACAAACAACAGTTCCCGTCGACTAAATATGCTCAATTTAGTCAACGCGAACTGTTGTTTATTCGTTAGCGATTTGCGGTCGTGCTCGGGAACGAAAATAAGTTATCGACATAATCAGTAAAATCTTTATCGATGTGTTAGTGCAGGGGGTCAGGAGCACAAAATGTGTAAAGTGATTGCATAGATTAGCTGTGGCGCCAGACATTCTTAAATTGTGTTTGTTGTTTCAGGCACCGCCAAGGATACGTCTTCGACGATAGTTTCGAAGGACCGAGACACGAGCCTGCTGCCTGTGGTGAAGAAGAAAGACCGGGACTTCATGGGCATGTTCGAGTACAAGGCGGGAACTGAGAATATCATTGTACAAAGACTTGTGTCCGGTAAGAAGATTAATACACTACTTTATTTTAGGTTGAAATCAACCGGTTTCTTCACCGAAAACTGTTTCAAAATAAAATAAATTATTTGACTTCTGCACAAGAGTCCCAACTGTCCAGAGCAGTGGTACTATAGCATCTCCAATTGGAGTACATTGTGAGGCTGAAGGGATGGAGGTGGGGAAGAGGAAGGTTGGGAAGTACCTGGCTATTCAGATCTGTCCACCAAACATGGCTAAAGCCAATTCAAGCAACATTTATTTTCTGAATGTTGGTCTTTCGCCAGGACGATACTGAGAGTATCTACCACTGTTTATAATTAAAAAATAGTATTTCAATTTTTTTTTGGTTATCCATAACATTTACTTGCTCAGCTCAATCTTTGATTCTTTATACCTCGCATGTATGTATGTGCAATTATATCAAATATAATTTTTTTTGGTTATCCACAACAATTACTTGCTCAGCTCAATCTTTGATTCTTTATACCTCGCATGTATGTATGTGCAATTATATCAAATATAATTTTTGGTATGCGTAAATGCAATGTATTGTCAAATATAATTTTTGGTTCCAGCGTAATCTCTCAATGTTTGTGCACCGAACTCTCCCCCCGCACCGCGGTCACATTGTTACCGGGCCTGCCGGCGTACGTCCTGTTCATGTGCATTCGCTACACCGACTACGTGAACGACGATGACAAGGTGCGTGTCCTGCTGCGGGTGTTCATCAACGGCGTCAAGAAGGTGGTGAAGAGGAAGGGCGACAAGATGGACGTGTCCATTTTGTGGCTGGCCAACACTCTAAGGTTTGTTTTTTTGTTATTTTATCACTATTCAGAACCATAGATACACAGGGAGATGTAATATGTCTTGTAATTAATAACCTCTTCTTTCAAGGGGAAATTTAAGTCAGCCACAATAGCTCGTACCTCTAGTTTTAACAAAGGGAGGGTGAACTTATGCTCTAGTGACATCTGTCAGTGACTCTGCGAACTATTACACCAGTGAGCACTAGAGACATCTATGAAAATATCACTCATATATGCAGATTGTAGTCATTCTTCCTGTAAATGATAAAACTTCCTAAACATGATATCCTTGTCTAATTATCAGAGGTTGGGCATGAATTATTCACACTTGTCTTTCAGCTTCTATTTCTTCCTAAAACTTTAATTTTAATTCTGCATGACACAAAGTCTGATACCGTTCATTATTTGCAGGTTGCTGCATTGCCTGAAGCAGTACAGTGGCGACCGCAACTACCAGGCTGAGAACACGCCGGCCCAGAATGAGCAGTGTTTGAGAAACTTTGATCTGTCAGAGTATCGGCAAGTGCTATCCGACATTGCTGTATGGATCTACCAAGGTAAGCAACGACTCTCAAACATAATAAATAATAAACAACACGGTTATGACACAAACATTTTCTGCCCACGACTGCCATCTGAACACCCTAACACAAAATAATGTGCCAGTGAGTTGTGTCACACTACGAACTTTAGCATCAACCCATTATTTCCTAAGCCACGACAGATATTTCAATTCATTCTCGGTATGACCAATTATCATTCTACTTAGTTTTAATGGCAACGTATCAAATAGTAAGATTCGGGCAAAATGTAATGTTTTGTACCCTAGTCTCACTCTTGAGGACGTCATCATTACATTTTTTATTGTCGAGCAGGTAGAACAAATCTGTACTCGAAGCGCGCTAGCAGACTGGTGTCAGGTGCTGGACTGGAACCGGCTGGTTATTTCAACGAGTTAGCACACTGCACTGGCTGCAGGGCAGTTTTCGCCATAGATATTAAGTTTTCGCAGTATTGTCTGGCTCCTGTACAAGTCTTTTGATTATTCGCTCCCAAATTCGAACACATACGATTGGATTTTAGAATATTATTTTTAAAGGATTTAAAGATAAAACTATGTACATAAGAATATCGATCCCTCCTGATGAGAAACTAGCCACAAATAAACTAATGTAAGCTTCAAAGGAGATCATATTAAATTGTCCCCGTATTGATAAAGTTAATTGTTTATACTATTGTATGAAGCTATCACCTGGTGGTTATCCATTATAATAAAATGAAACACTCAAACTTTGTTTAAACCACATTTATTTTATACGCCTACCGGTTTCGGAACAACCGTTCCATCCTCAGGGCAAGTGTATAAAATAAGTGTGGTTTAAACAAAGTTTGAGTGTTTCATTTTATTAATTGTTTATCTTTAAACAGAATGCACAATTGTTATAATTTATTATCATATTTATTTTAACATTCTAATTGATTAAAAAAAATGTCACCTTTATCATTTTAAATAAGATTTTATATTTTTTATTAATATTGTTATCAAATTAATTGCCATTTTGTCAGCATGCAACCATTGATTCTGGCTATTCTCGCATTTGCTTTTCGCCGGGCCGGGTGTGCTACCCTGCGTATATTGCCGTACAAATCAGCACCGGCCGGTAACCGGCTTCAGTCTGCTAGCCCGCTAATTCACCTGTGGGGAGATCGACCCACTGTGTATACGGTGTACAAATTCAACTCTTTTTTAAAAAACCTACCATGTAAAATTTTTTTCATAACATACTCATTGTGGCAATGATACTTTTATAATGAATTAGATGGCATATCTGTAATGTTTTAAGTAATAATACATATATACACAATACTTAACAAAAGTTAAGTCGCTAAAATATCCATTCATCTATTCCAGGTCTAATTACCTCCCTGGAGCAGCAGCTTCAACAGCTTATCGTCCCTGCACTTCTGGAGTTCGAGGAGATATCGGGCGTGTCAGGGAGGGCGCCCCGCGGCCGCGCCCCCTCGCAGGACGGGCCCCCGCCCCCCAGCGCCCTGCCCCCGCGCTCCCCGCAGCACCTCACCAAGGAGCTGGCGCAAATACGCAGCAGTCTCTACTATCACGGGGTGGATCCGGACTTGATTGTGCAGATATTCAGACAGGTGACAATCTTTTAATGAGGTTTTTCTCTCTCTTTAGATATAAGATAATCGTGGGTTTTTCCGCTCAGCACTCTACATCATTCACATATCATATCCTTTCTCGGTTCACGCTAGAATTTTGACGATCTCCGATGTGAAAACAAGCACCTTATTGTGAGTCTAATTAACTGTCGGGGTTCCCTCTCCCTTGGAAAATGTGGACCTCACTAAATCACCTCACCACATCCGTCGCAGTCACAGGTGCTATGCCTATATGATGTGCAAATGGTGCCTAAAGGATTTTCAGCTGTGTGAATGTGGATATATTCAAATATCTTAGACAGCGCATATCTTAGAATATTGTCTCCTTCATCAGTTTCCCGGGGGCACATCTGTGCTGAACTAAATGATCCCTGATGCCGTTATCAGAATAACCTCAGCATCCTATTTCTATCTTCACCATACGAAGAAGAGGATTTCCATTATGATAAGATTTCCCGTCCTTTTCCTGATTTCACATCCTTTTTACTTTTGTGTTACATTGAAATTACAATGTTACAGAAATCGAATTGGTGAATAAACAGTACTATCATCAATTTGGTGACAACGTTTTCAATCTTCTTCTTCGTATGGTGGAGGAGTTGGCCAAGGTCAAAGCTAAATTCTGAGGTTATCCAGCATGTTGACAGCAACTGGAGCATCAGGGAACTTGGTTCAGCACTGACATGCCTCCACGAAACTGATGAAGGGTACATTCTACGATGTGTTTTGTTGGAATATGTTTATATTCACACAGTTCAGAATCCTTTAGGCCCTACACAGCGACAGTGACTGCACTGGATGCGGTTTAGTGAGATCGACATTTTCCGAGGGAGAAAGAACTCTGGCAGTTTAATAGTTGGTTCCACAATGGGTGCTTGTTTTTCAAATCCGAGGTCTGCCACTGAGTTCACCATGACTCTTCGAGAGAGTATTGTGACTGAAGCAGACTTTTGCCTTCAGTCCAAGAGGGTTTCCTGGATGTGAGGCGGATAATAATTCCAACTGATCTTTCTGAATGTAGATTAAGCTAATTGGTTTTCTGTTGTTGTTCCAGCTCTACTACTTTGTGTGCGCCTCCTGCCTCAACCAGCTGCTGCTTCGCAAGGACCTATGCCGCTGGTCCAAGGGCATGCAGATTCGCTACAACCTGTCCTCGCTGGAGGTGTGGGCCAAAGAGCAGCTGCCGGCTGACTCGGCCTCCGTGCTGGCCACGTTGCAGCCCATCATTCAGGCTGTGTACCTCATGCAGGCGCGCAAGGTACGCTTATAGGGTTACAATCAAGGTTCTTCATTGTTGGCAATGTCTTTGCTTAGCCTCTGCAGCTGCTTTTCCCAGTCTGAAACGGCTAACTGGACGTCTTCCCTCTGGATTCACCACTAGTATCTTGTGTGGAAGTCATCTTGATTAGATATAATATGCATTCCAGTATATACATTAATCATTAATCAATATATTTCGCAGTCAGCTGCTAACGTGATTCCAGAGTGAAAGTTGTAACTAATTCTTGGAATATTGTGCATTAGCTTATTTATTGACATGTTTAAAAGTGTCTAGATATTTTCGTAATTTTACATGAAAATTTTGATTTCTGCCATTTTTACGAGAATAATGTGAAAATCGCAATTTTCAGGTAAATAATGCAATTTTTTGTATTTTTCACATGATCTTATGGTATTTTAAAATAAGATAGGAAGATTATACTCGTACATTCGTATATCTGTATATAGTTATATAAAAATCAATGTAAATTTGTTTGTTTATTTGTCCTCGATTTTCTCGAAAATTACTGAACCGGTTTCGCTGAAAATAGCACAGTTTGTTCTTATTAGTACCGGGAAGGTTTAGAGAGTAGTTTGAATGAAATCCAATATGTAAAACTGTTACTATAACGTTTTAAAATTAGTATGAAAAGCATTCAACCCGCCATGTTTTATTTAGGTTAGCCTATAGATATAACACTCTGGTTAGCCACACATTGCATATTAAAAAAAAGACGGTTTTTTTTGGCTAGAATATTTTCAAAATGGAAAACACGAGTAGATACCTACTTAAGAACTTTATGATTTAGATATATTTAAAAAAATAAATGGAATGAAATAAAATATTCAAATGAATGTTTCTTTATTTGGAGATAGTTACTTTCGGTGAAAGTGAAAAATCCCGAGTAAGGCCGGGTATGCATTAGCTAGTTCTAAATATTTCTTTGTCCAAGCTTGATAGTCATAAAATGGAACACAGCTGACTTCACTTCGATAACTCCGCAACCTGTCATTCATTTTTAGATTTGTTAAAAAATAAAAATAAACACATTTTTTCCTGCAAAATTCCAAAACGGTAACATTACTCTTGTTGCAAAATACCACCGCTTTTCCTTATAATTAACCTGAATTTAGCTAAAAAAATAACGAAAATTTCGACAAAAATAATGGGAATTTTTCAGGTCCCTAATAATTGATTGTGGCTTCTACAGTCAGCCTCTGACATTCTCCAAAAGTGACAGTTATTACTACTCGGTTATTAATTTGATGTTTGATAGTAACAGTCGGTCACTAATGGATCGTTTCTTCCACAGTCGGCTGCTGACGTTCTTCAAGAGCGATAGTTATTTCTTATTGATTATTGATTTAGTGTTGTAAAAGTGTCAGTCAATCGCTAATTGATTGTGTTTTCCATAGTCGGCCGCTGACGTGCAGTCCACCTGCGACATGTGCCCCGACTTGACCTCCATGCAGATCTGCAAGATCCTCAACCTGTACACTCCAGCCGAGGAGTTCGAGCCCAAGATCACACCGGACTTTATTCGCCAGATACAGACCTGCCTGCAGACCAGGGACAAGGAGAGGCAACACTCTGATCATGTGAGTTAATTCATTTTATATATCTTATATTATTAACGCCTGGCAGTAATGCTACTACATAATTTACTTCTTCTTCTTCGTATGTTGGAGGAGAGCTGGTGGAGGTCATAGTGGGATGCTGAAGTTATCTAGTCAGTCGACGGCATTGGGAGTCACTTGGTTCAGTACAGATGTGCCTCCGGGAAACTGATGAAGGCGACATTCTTCTACGATGTGTTCTGTTGTTTGATTCACATTCACACAATTCGGAATGCATTAGGCTCCATTTGTGCATCATATACGCACAGTGACGGTAACTGCTCCCGATGCAGTTTAGTTCTAATGTACTGAAGAAGGAAGGCAAACAATGTTATTACATATTTGGTATTTAAGATTTCTTTGAGAGATTTGATTCTGTGCATACAAATGTATTATTATTAATTGATTTTTTTTTTCTTTTTCAGATGAACCTTCTGATGGACTCCAAGTTCAACTTCCCCGTGAAGTTCCCCTTCAGTCCTTCCACTATCCGTCTAGAGCATGTGGAACTTGCAGAAGCCCTCAATCTGGCTACCCTGCTCACCAAGCTGTAGACATTTTGGCATCGCCGTGAGGTTTCTCCAAACTGTCTTAATGGAGTCTGGAGTAACCTAACCTAACATTACCATGTATCAACAATTTTCAACAAGTATCGCTGCTAGTCACGCAATGCTTCAGCTGTGAGGTTGGCTCAAACTAACTTAATGGGATCTGGAGCAACCTGACATTCCAATGATTTCCAATAATTATCGCATCAGCTGCGAGGTTTACCCAACCTAACTTAATAGAATCTGGAGTAAAGTAACATTCTATATATCAACCTCTTCCAACAAGTATCGCATCAGTGGTGAGGTTCTTCCAAACTAACTTAATCAAATCGGAGGTAACCTAATATAACATTACCATGTATCAACATTTTCCAACAAGTATTGTGCTAGCTAAGCTGTAGATGCTACAACTGCGAGGTTTCCCCAAACTAATTTACAGGAATCTGTAGTAACATAACCTTACATACCATGCATCAACTTTTTCCAATGAATGTATTTGCTGGTAGCCAAACTATAGATGCTTTAGCTACAAGGTTTCCCCAAACTAACTTAAAACAAATTCGGACTAACTTATCCTAACAATCTTTTAATATTTATTTTTTAGGTCTCCGAATTATGTATACATATTTTTAGTTAAAAAAAAAAGATATTGTGATTTAAAGTGATTTTTTAAAGTAGTGTCCATATTTTATTAATAAAATAGGGTTATGGTCATTTTTAATTCCACAAAAAATTATCTCCCAGAGTCCTGCCGCAGAGAGCTCAGTTGGCACCTTTCTTTCTGTTACAATCGTCATATATAAAGGTGGTGACTGACTTGAGCATTCGTTAGTTGTGAATGTTCACTCATCACAAGCAGCGTTCTCGGTGCCTGACTATTTGTTGTGAATATTCGCCTCGGCCGCGCTCCACACACGCGGAAATGGCGGACGTAGAGGTAGTATGTGTTGCGTTCCTTCTAATCTGATACTGCTATTTAAAGATGAAAATAAAACGTGTTTGGGAGACAAATTTGTGCAAAATGAGAACTTTAAAAATGAAAAATGCAAAAAAAGAATATTTATTTACACTGGTAAACACATTCCCGTGTAAGATGCACTCGCGACGATGCTTGCTCATCAACTAACATGTTTGTGCCGAATGGCGAACATTTACAAAGGGATTCATTAAAAAACGGCCATCCGTGGGAGCACTTTCATGGTGAATATTCGTGTTGGAACGTATTCACAATGAGCGAATGCTCAAGTCAGTTGCTTAGTAAGAGGAAGAGTTTACAACAGAACTATCAGCAGAATGTCTATAGCAGAGGTCTTCTGCAGCATGAAGAAGAGAAGGGGCATCCATTCCGGTCCAGTTCCTGTCAGTCATGACAATTGCCATCTTATGATTCCACATTTCTCTTTAATCTTTCTATTCACGATAATAAAATGTTTGGCAGTAAGATGTTTTTAGAATATACACATCATTTCTCCCAAAAAAAGTTTTGCTGCAAAACTGTCATTGTGAAGTGGCGCATTTTGCCATCACAAGGTTTCTTCAAATGGAATAAAAGTGTGTGAAAAGTGGATTGTTTACACTTTATTATTTAATTATGACAATGATCTCATCAGTCCGTTGAAGTTTTCCGACAACACGCGTCCTAAAAGACTGACCAAAATTATTCAAATGAAAAAATCAATTCCATTTTTTGAGTTACCCATTTTTATGAACTGGGTGGTGTCTCAGTCTCAACATAAGCTTTCATGACTTAACCTAACTTTTTTTTTCTGTTTAAGCTACTCGATTTTTTCTGCCACCAAAATTTTTCCTAAGTAGATCATTGTACTTAATTAATTTTTTGTTTAAATTTTCGCCGTGTAAAATAATGCTCATTGTTTTTTTTTTTTATGGAGCATAAAGTCTTGGCCATATAGTATTTTAATTTCACAGTATCGGCTAATGAATTGCAGTGTGGCCAACACGCAATATTAGCATCACACATAGCAACATT
Organism: Halesus radiatus; assembly: GCA_022606495.2. Taxonomy (NCBI): domain Eukaryota; kingdom Metazoa; phylum Arthropoda; class Insecta; order Trichoptera; family Limnephilidae; genus Halesus; species Halesus radiatus. The sequence goes on from JAHDVE020006717.1 coordinate 220,367, forward strand.
AAAAAGTATTTTTTAAAAGTATAAATTCATTTTGCAAAATTATTTTGCATATATGTATTACTAAAAGATGTATAAATAAAATATATTATAATAGGTAGAAGAATAACATGTATATCGTTAGAGTTATATAATAATTGTTTGTTTTTCAAATATTCATGTTTTTGTGAAGACAATAACCGGCAACACGTCTAACCACCGAGCATCTACGGCTCGAAACTGACTTGTGTGTCTAAGATTTTAATTGTTCTTTTGTTGGTTCTTGTTTGCGCCTACCGCTTTAAGTCTGGCAAGTATGCAATATTTCGAATATGGCCTGCACGGGCTGAATTGTTCAAGATCTACTACCGAGCTCATTCAATTTTGTAGTTATGACTGAATAATACAGAGTGGAATGTTCCGATCAGCTGCTGTACATCATTGCATTATTTTAACAGCTCGGTAGACGATAAACTTATAAGAACCTAGTTCTCTTAATAATAATTGTTGTAACTAAAAAAAAACGTTTCTCCTGTATTAGAATTTGACCCATATAAATGAAATGCTTGTAAATCTATCTATTATTATTGTATGTATATATATATCTATAAAAGATATATGCATGCATTATTTTTTTAGGTATATGCACCTATATAATATGTGTATGCTATTTTCTTATCGGTATTCCATTTCCCCCTGGATTCTAGTTTAATTGCATTCCATTATTTAAATGAGTTTGATGAAGATTGGAATATTTTGAGTGGAGATTGGAACAAAGTGAATTTAAATTAATTGTATGGAGTTTGAACTTAATTGAATTTTTTTTTTTTTTTAGAATGAATTTAAATTAATTGTATGTGGTTTGAAATTAATTAAACGGTGTTTAGAATTAACTCAAACGAACTACATACATTCATGTGTAGTTTGAAATTAGAATGTTTTGAAATTTGATCAAATTGAACGAATTCCATTTAAAGTGGCGACAATGAATCATTCATTTAACTAAACGGCAGTAAATATTGTAAATTATAACCCTTTATTGTTCATTCTCAATATGCTCTGCATTTTTATTGCATCATTTTATTTATAAATAGTTATTAAGAACTCATTAATTCCGCAGTATGATTATTTACCTAGTTCCATTATTGATTAATGATGCCATTTACGCGATGATCAAGTACTTATTTATTATTACGCACGTGAAATGTTTAGGAATACGATTCTACCTATATTGAGGACGTGTGAAACATGCGTAGTATAACTCTCTTGGCCAATAGGTTAAATTTAATTAATGAAGTACCTATGTACCTCTATTGCATATTTATTCATTTTTAGTACAATTGTGCACTGTTAATCGACATTCACAAATCCATTATGAAGAGCCTTAATTTCTGGAGTAATCGATAATCTGTGAAGCCTATTTCTCCGAGCACCTTCCATTAAAATACCAGTAAAACAGGCAAATGAGCTACTGAATTATTCAGTCTGCAACAAAAACAAAACTAACTTGTACAACCTAACCCCAAAATCATAAAAACTCAGGAACTTTGAAGTCTGGCATCATGAGATTTTTTCACAACTTTTCTGTTTGAAATTTCAAGGTCAACTCAACTATTTTCAGCTTGCAGTATAATTTCCACCATGAGCTATGGAACTAATAATAATGAATGTCGATTATTGGCATATGACTGTATAAACTAAACGAAATTCTATAACATGTTATTAGCTGAAAAATATATCTATCAAAATATTATACTAGTGTCCTTTATATATATATATATAATATATATTATTATAGTCTATTTGAACTGTTATATATATTATATAAAACTGGGTCCACCAACTTTTTACAAACAGTTTTGTCAGAAAATAATTGACTTTAAACACAAGTAAAGTGACATATTATAGGTTGTGCAATCAGAGTTGACCCGAACACGCATACTTAGGATTGTGTGTATCGGTGCATATATATATATTCACTTCCGATAGTGATTTTATTGCGAAGCGTCACCGAGAAACAGCCTTTTGTCTTGCGTGTATATGCCTACTTACTGTTTTTAACGAAAAACGGACAGCAAGTGTTTACATTGATCAAATTTGAATGTTCAAAATGTTTTCCAGTATGTTTTTTTTATTATATTAACAATAAATCTTTGTTAGAAAATTTTCTTTTCCGAAGTAGAATAGCAAGTTTTAAATTTGCTGTACGCAAGCAATGCATCTGTCTGAATACTGTATTCGAGTCAACTCTGGCTGCAACACCTGTAAAAATATTTCATACAATATATTTTCAGATATTTCAAATAGAAATAACAGTTTTTCTATAATATATATTTTAAGTTTTCTTTTTAAAATGGTTATTTTTCTGTTGGGATACCCAGTATTGAATTGATCTATAACCATCATACGTACAGAGCGGCCCAGTGTGCGCGATACAACCCAGTTCTGATAAACCCGTTTTGGGACATTCTGCATTACATGAATATTGGAAAGCGTACACATAATGTCATATTATAAAAGATGCATTATAAATGCACTGTTGAAAAATATATTTAATAGTACTTACTTATTGGGTAATTACCCGCTGTTGTACTTAAACTGGGCCTGCGAGCACGCCACATTCCACCCACCGGGATATCGACCACCTTCTTTTGAAAATATTGTACAACCTCCAATAATCCGAACACACTAATAAAGAAAAACATTGTTCATATAATGTTGTGTACAAAGTATTGTTCTTTGATATTTGTTATTAAATATTATTTATTTCTATTATTACTGTAATGAATGTGTGACTGAAATCTCGTATGAGAGAGACGGCATGAAAGCAAGACGACTGGAGCTATATAAAGAATATGGATGATTGTCCAGTTTCTCTTCATTATCACCTGTCATCCGGTGTAATACATTGTGTTAATTACAGTCTATTGACTATTATTCCGCCATCCATATATCACAGTTAAACCTTGATGTAGAGGGCCATTATATAAAAGGTATAGATAGAGTTTACATGGCTCCCGTAAAATCTCAGACCATGCAGTACTATCTCCTGTACCGCTAATAGTCCTACAATAATGCAACCAAATTCAAAATATCGTTCCCTAGCGTAGTCTAGAATGAAGCGCAGTGCCGGAGGCGAGTTCGGCGTGGCAAGCCACCAATGAACATTAGCGAACTACTAATAAATCACGCACTTTCCGCACATAGCAAGGGACATGCACACCTTTTTTTGAGTGCGGTCTAGCTATAGCTCATCCGGTGAATTTCAATGTATAATATATAATGTGGTTGGATTATAAAGGTTGTATTATAATTTGCGAATTATTTTACTTATTATATAAGTGCATCTCTGTGAATGACCAGCTATTATAGTGTAGGGAAGAATTTTTTGTGATAATATTGAATAGAATTCAGTTCCTTCAACCGGCTGCATGATTTTTGTGCTTAATATTTGCAAAGTTATTATGTATAATTAATATCATTTAAAACAAAACTCACAAAGTGCAATATCTGGACTGAATGTGGACTCCGTAGCATAGTGGTTAACACACTTGACTTAAGACATTCTTACACAATACCTTTTTTCTTCCAGATTGCACACGAGTTTGTCTTTTTCTATGGAAAATTCTATAGAAAATTCCATAGAAAAAGACAATCCACATGGAAACTGGAAGAAAAAAATGATCGTCTAAGAACGCCTTTAGAGTCTGGAGGTTGCAGGTTAAACAGCCATCCCAGTGCAAAACATTTTTTTTTCTAAACCTTATGAAAGTGGACATTTGGACTGTTGGAATAGATGCATATTATTAAATAAATTCCTTTTAGTATTAATACAGTATTTAATATTCAATCTGTGAATGCACTTTGTGAGTTCACATTTAGCAATTTAATAGACAATCTCCTTAAAATTGTATTCTATTCATACAGAAAACTTATTTTATGCAATCGCTCTACCAACTGAGCCACTTCCACTGTCACGTCGATTAAGATTTTTAAATTAATCCTTTTCTGCCTTCAGAAGGTTGTCTAATAAATGTTTTTTCTTGTCATTTAAATTCGTAATTTATATTAATTAACATTATTTTTACCATGTTATGAAATAAAAACAATGATGCTTGAATAAAAAGTTTTGTACTTTTAACATATGGATTTAGTTTATTAGTTAATATTGTAACATTAAAAAAATAATAATATTTGTACTTACGCAGGCTGTTTATAATCATTATATTATGATTTAGGTTCGAAGAATATATATAAATTTAAGACTCAACCCACATTTTTGTCATTACTAAATTATTTCACTTCTAATAATTGTAAAAAATGTCAACAGATGTCATTCTTCTACATTTGTAGTAGAACTCTGTTTTACCAACTTTTACTACGGGAATTTGACCTTTCGATTCTAGTTCTGATTTCGAATGTTATGATTTTGATATCTCCAGCAACTAGTTGGTAGCAGCACCTTCCCTCGGATTATTAATAAAGAAAACTTATTTAACATCTAAAAAAGTCAATGAATAAAGAATCTTAAAAGGTATCAACAGAAAATTTGTACAAAATGTAAACTCAAACATTCTATTATTTTAATTCATTCTTTGGCTAGGGCAATATTTATCTGCACAGATAAGTTTGTGTCCATTCAAGTTTAAGCAATGACTTATCGTCATAAATACACTGGTTTGACTATAGTTAGCCCAACTAGAGATCAGGGGCCTAAGTCTGTATCTTTTGCGTTAGCTAACGCAAGTTAAATCGGCCACAAATAACACATTTTGACAGTTTGGTTGTTCGTATCGCGCTAACAAGTTAAGTTTGCGTTTATGTTAAGACACTAATTCGCAACGCAAACGCAAGAGACGACGCTGCGCTTATGAAAACTGTCAAAATGTGTTGTTTATGGGCGATTTAACTTGCGTTAGTTAACACAAAGGATACAGACTTTGCCCCCAGTATAGTCCATCACTATCATCCAATTAAAAACCTGCAATGAACATGTTTTTAGTATGCGATATGATTTAGTGTTTCATACGTTTTTCATTGATATCTTACATAACCTATAAAATAGCTTTGAAGCACATAATTTAAAAAAATCATACTTGAGCTTTTGACAATAGCATCTAGAATTATTACCAAATTTTTCCTTTCTTCTGCAATTAATTTAGAAAAAAAATTCTTATTCTTTGACTGACTGATCACTTTATTCATTTCTTCACCCGTAAATACTCGAAGTAAGTACTTACATTTAAATGTAGACAGCCCGTCATGTATGTAATTTTTTTTTTTTACTTTCTTCACTGGCAACACTTGTTTGTAGTATTTATTCAGCTTCACACAGTTATATTTGTAGTCGCTGGTAAAAAATTCTGTGCAGTTGCGGTGCCACAAAATGGTGTAGATATTGTGGAAACCCTGATGATAATAAATAGTTTGTCCATTAGTTCCTCTTTTGGCCTTCTGTATAGATAAGTAAATCTGCATTATGTTTATAAAAGAGATTCAGAAAATAATATGTTTCATTTTTTATTATTAGTTATTTCCATTTGGTTGTTTTATAAAATGCTTCTATGAGACCGTTTCTTTGGAAAAAAAAGAAATTATTTTAATGTTATTTTGCTGAAAGTATATTTCCATAATATTAAAAGACTTGTATTCAAATTGTATGATATAATTTAAAACCTATTTATACTTAGTTCTAGCAATGAATTAAATAAATAAATATATATGTTCCGTTACAACTACGAAGGCTGTTTTATTAGGAAATATTTTCCCTCAAGGCCTATGTCATCTTTGGGGATGCTGTGTGGAGGGTCTTTTAGAGGATAGGAAGGAGTGAACCTGGGTCTTGAAGAGACCTATGTTGTAAAAGGGAGAAAACACAGGCTGGCAAATCATTTCATAGCTGGGCTGTTGAAAACAAGAATGAGTCATAAAAGCTACCCGTTCTCATGTGACAAATGTGAGGGTTTGGCATGTTTCCTAACTGTGCACCGGTGCTGAAGGAATCAATGATCCTAGTTCCTCAGAGCATCTTTCATTAAAATACCGGTAGAACAAGGACAGAATTCCCACCTGACGTCTGTGCTCCAAAGATTGCAACCTGTTTGTTAAGATAGGCGAATCTATCAAATAGACCGCACGTTTCTGCATAGAGTCAAGGGTTTTTTTTAAGGTATTTTGGGGTTCCCAATCATACGCGGTTACCAAATTCTACAGTGGGGCTCACTTTCAATTGTACAAGATCAACAGTTGTGTACTATTAAAGTATCTGCGGGCTCTGTACAGCACGCCTAGCTTCTGAGAGGCTAACTTTACTCTGGCTTCAATGGAGCCCCCATACCTGAGCTGGTCACTTAGTTTTAATAGTCGTTAATAATTTTGTTCTTCTCGAGGTATGTGAGCAGTTTGTCATTGATCATACGTTCCATCACCATGGACAGAACTGATGTGATCACTATCGGGCGGTAATTGGCCGGGTTGGAGCGGTCACCTTTTTTGGATTTACGATGAATGACCGCTTTTTTCCAACCGGAGGGTACATAGCCACACTTCAGTGACATTTTGAAGAACTTTGGAATTGGAGTTATTTCTGCAGCACACCTCTGTAATACCAGGGCAGGTGAATTACCTGCCCTGGTATTGCCCTGGTACTGCCCTGGTAATGCCTCTGCAATACCAGGGCAGGTGAATTACCTGCCCTGGTATTGCAGAGGCATTGACGGCATTGTTGATTGAGTTTTGTCACCCGCCGTGACAGAAGGACGTACCGTAGCGCGATGACTTGCAACGCATGCAATGTTATTATAAATGAGTGTCTTGCATTTATGCAAAACAAAGCAGACACTCTAGATGAAGTTTCGATTATACAACTGTGTACTTCAACCTTCTCCCAGGAGGAAGTAAAGCTGGCCAAGACCATTTTGTTCGACAAGCTACCGGACAAACGCACTCTCCGGAAGGGAGACGGCAGGATCAGCCGTGATCTTCAGGACATCTTGAGGGCCCTTAAGGAGACAGACCCTGAAAAATTACCAGTGTTCGTCGCAAGACAGCTACATAAATTGCCGCCCGTTAACTTTGACAGTGTGGATGTCTCCCGTCTACTAAAAGATCTCAACGCCATGAAATCCGAAATACGTCAAATTAAAAGCGATATCAATGAATCATCTAGCACAAACACTGCTGAAATTATGCAAGAACTAAATTCACTTCGTAATCAAATAAAAGAGATGAGTGTTCCACAACGAGCACATAACACTTCCGAATCTGTCAAAACATGACAATGACAATAATGTGGGTACTTCTCAAACTTCTGAGGATGTAAACAACACCTACACACACGCAAAACCTGAATTGTATGTAGATGTTTGCAAAGGCAAGATACAAGTGCAGACGACGCCGCCGACCAACACTACCAACAGACATAGTGCGAATGGATTGTGCACATACGATACACGAGCATTGCACACAATTACACCTACCGTTAGTGTGAGTGTAGGAATGAACAAGCAGGGAAGGAACATACAACGGCCGCGACCCGCCGTCACCGAAGAGAGCGGGTTTAAACTTGTCACACACAAGAAGAAACTCACCCGTAATCTGAGAGGCAAGGCGCAGTCAGCGACATTGAAATCTGCTGATATAAGTGCATCGGTATACGTATCACGATTTGCGATTAACACTACAGAAAATGACATAATCACTTATCTAAAAGATAATGGTTTAAATGGAGCAAAGGTAGAAAGAATAAATCCTTTCCACGTAACTCCTTTTAACTCATTCAAACTTGCGGTTAAAGCAAACGATGTAAAGAATTATCTAGCTGAGGAACTATGGCCGGAGGGAATTGTTTTCCGAAGATTTAAAGAGTCACGCATACATAACAATAATCAAAATGCAAAATAAAAATTTGAAGATCATTTCGGTGAACTGTAGATCCGTCCGCAGTTCTGAAAAATTTATATATGACCTGTGCGATTCACATGATGTTGTTTTAATTCAGGAAACGTGGTTACTCCCAACGGACCTAGAATTCTTATCCCATATACACCCGGAATTCAACAGCTTGGGCACCTCTGCTGTCAATACGTCGATGGGCCCGCTGCTAGGCAGGCCGCACGGAGGAGTGGGGGTGCTGTACAGGCATTGTCTCAGGGCTGCCACGATCCCACTGAGTAACTGTCGCATGGCGGGGATTGAGGTGAGCCTTAATTCAGAAATATTATGCATCTTCACCTTGTATATGCCAACCTGCACCGTAGATCACTTCGAGGAGTACGTCAATTATCTCGCCACCTTACAAGCAATTATTGACGAAAAGGATTACACTAATTCCATCATCATCGGAGACTTTAATGCAAATCCCGACTCACTCTTCGGAATAGAACTGAAATCTTTCTGTCAAGAATATGAGTATGTATGTGCCGATACCGAATTATTACCAGAAGACTCCTATACATATATAAGTGACGCGCATCACACCACCAGGTGGCTTGATCATTGTCTAGTGACGAAAAATATCTTCAAGCAAGTTCTAGATATGAAAATATACTACGACGTGGACTGGACTGATCATCGGCCTCTCGAGTTGACCCTACAGTCGGACGGAATACCAACAACCGAAATATATACATGTATGAAAACCGACCCAGCAAAATGGAATCCTAAAAATACACGCGATTTCCAAAGGTATAACATAAATTCACAAGTATTTCTACAAAAAATACAACAAGATCTAATATGGTATGAGGGAAGTGGCAACCCTGCAAGTGCGAACATTGATGCTCTATACAACCATATAGTGGACGCACTTCGAAATGCGGCGATCTCAGCATTTAGCAGCCGTAAACATAATTCACCACAATACAAACAAATATGCGGATGGAACGATTTTGTTGCACAAAAATACACAGAATCTAGACATGCAATGATGATTTGGATTGAGAATGGCAGACCTCACGCAGGCCCCATCGCGGAAGAAAGAAAGTTAAAGCGTGCAGCTTTCAAACTAGCCCTGAAAAAATGTCATAGAGAATCACAACAAATTCAGATGGACAAAATAGCTAGAGATTTAGATAATCGTGACTTCAAACAGTTCTGGAAAAAGTCGAATTAACAATGCAACATACGGTGTAAAATTCCAAGCAATATAAACGGAGTAAATCAATCGCAAACATTTTCGCGGAACATTTTTCAACCTCTACTCCGACCTCTCAGATCTCCTCAAGTGAATCACGATCTAGTCATTTCACAAATGAAGACAGCATCATCTCAATCACAGTAGACATGATTAATACCGCCATGAGATACATGAAAACTGGGAAGTCAGCAGGCCATGACGGACTGAGTTTTGAACACGTTAAACACGCAGGAGGACCAATTTTACATCTGCTGGCGAGGCTATTTACTGATATTTTGAAGAATGGATACTTACCAAATAATATGATAAGAACTATTATAACACCCATTCTCAAATCTAAATCGTCGGACTCAACCGCCCAGGACAGCTATAGACCGATCTCAATTGCTACTGCCGTCGCAAGATTATTCGAACGTTTACTACTGGATCGATTCGGACCCAGCATGGAAACTAATGACAACCAAATGGGTTTCAAAAAGCAGACCTCTACCGATGCAGCCATATTTACTGTGAAAAGAACACTAGAATACTATAGAAATAAGAAAACCACCTCATACGCATGTTTCCTCGACCTGAGTAAGGCCTTCGACAGGGTTTCTCACCCGCTGTTATGGGCTAAACTCAGGGATAGAGGCATATCATCGGAGGTGATACACATCCTCGACTTGTGGCACAGACAGCAGGAAAACCTAGTAAGGTGGAAAGATGGTCTTTCCGAACATTTCCTCGTAAAGAGCGGCGTCAGACAGGGTGGATGCATGTCCCCGATATTGTTCAACCTATACATGGACGAACTAACTGAAAGGCTAAACAATGCAAGGGTAGGCTGCCACATCGGAGGACAGTGTCTGAACAACATCAGTTATGCGGATGACATGGTACTAATGGCACCATCTATAAGAGGGCTGCGCATTCTCCTGAAGATCTGCGAAGAGTTTGCTGAAGAAACAAACATGTCTTATAACCCCAATAAAACAGCTCTGTTGGTCATAAGATATAGACAAGGCCCGACTCGTATTCCTTCAGCTACCCTGAACGGTGTGATCCTGAAGGTGACTGAAGAAACCAAATACCTAGGACACATAATCACCAGTACTCTGATGGATGATGATGACATTGATAGGCAAAGACACGCTCTCAGCGTAAAATCGAATATGCTCAGTAGAAGATTTCGCCTTCGTAGTACCGCTGTGAAAAGGACTCTATTCCTTGCCTTCTGCGCAACGTTGTACACCTGCGAACTCTGGGCAAAAAGAGTAGTATGGAAAGACTTCGTGTACAGTATAATAACGCCTTCCGCATAATGTTTGGCCTCCCCAGATACTGCAGTGCTTCCAGTATGTTCACGGAGGGGCGAGTTTCCGGTTTTGCAGCCTTTATAAGATCCAGGGTGGCTGGAATGAGGGAAAGAATTAACAGCTCCAGGAATATCCTCATCATGGAAGCCCGCCTCAGTCCAGCCTCCAGCATCGACGCATACTGGACAAATATATTGGCCCCTCACACAATATAAATGCCGCAGCACCCTTAAGGAGTTATTCTCATCTTATTTAGTAAAATTCTTATTTTTTTTATTTATTTTTTATTTTTTTTATTTTTGTTTTATGTGTGATGTATCACCTTATACTACTGTCTTCTAATTATTTAACTTTTTTATTTTATTTTTTCAAACTCTTGGACATATTTTGTATATTTTTTATAACTATTGCATGTATATTTTATATGGAATGTGTGGGACTGCACTAACCTCCCCACATACCGGAATAAACATTTATTATTATTATTATTATTGACGTTGAATTGACATTGCATTGAGGGAATCGTCAGGCCCACTAGCTTTATCAATATCGAGCCCCGTAACATGTGGAGTACATCCCCATGCCGGATCCTCAGCTTTTTCATGTAGAGACCGCAGTGAGGAACCAACAGCGGGATGGCGCCTTGATCATCGAGAGCCGAGTTTTCTGCTAACATTTTCCCTAAAAGGTTGGCCTTTTCTGTAGCGGTGTTCGCTAGTTAACTGTCGGATCTGGTAAAAGATGGCAGACTGGATTAGCAGAAATTGGGACCTATGGAGCCAGCTAGCGACCAGAATGCTCTGCTGCCATGCGGGCAGGCAGCTAGCTATTTGCTGATCTGTAGGTCGTGCTGAAATTTTGACCTATTAATTGACGATTCTCTTGTTTTCCTTTGCTAATTTGTTAAATGCTAGTCTGTTTTCTGTCATTCGAGATGTGTTGTAGTCTCGGTAAGCCTCGTTTTTCTTGTCAAACTGCTTCGGAGCATTGTCGATTGAACCACAGCGTTGAGCCTACACCAGTGTGTTTAACGGTGGATTAAATGAAGCCATCCATCGCAGATGACTTCACCAATTTCTTGGGCACATCTGAGAGGATCCGAAGCTGACTACGGGAAATCATTAAAGTGAGCCTGCAGACCGAACCAATCTACTGACCAATAGTGCTACACTTTTCTCTTCAGTCTCTCGATTGGCGGTCTGAAGTTAATAGGGATTGATGTCGTCACCAGGCAGTGGTCGGGCGATCCTAAAGGGGCTGTGACATCAATCCCATAACCATTTGGCTCGGTAGTTAAAAATAGATGTAACAGATTGGAGTGATGAGTGTGGACATCAGGAATCTTTGTAGGCTCCTGGACCAGTTACTCCAATCCGTGGAAAAGGGCAAAGGATTACGTCTGTCTGCCAGCCGAGTCTGTTGAATGTGAGAACTTCAACCACGGTTCATTATGTATATTGAAGTCCCCCAGAACAACAAACCCGACCAAAGGGTAGCGGGGTAAAAGATCATCAGTAGTTTTGCTCAAATGTTTAAATAGCTCGGGTGATGTGTCTGATTCGCTGAGGTTCGGTGAGTGGTATAAAAACGTGTAAAATCTTACCGTACTGGCAAGACTAACCACCCACATAATGTTGAATCTAGAGTTTTCCAGGCTCAACAGTTGCTTGACGTCAGCTCGACTATATAAACAAACCTCCGTTTGGTCTGAACTTGCCAATGAGGGTGAACATATTTATATTGTATAAGTACCCGGCATTGAACAGGGTTATGAATGGTTTGGAGTAAAGGTTTGAGGTTCTGATGTGTTACCCTACCCCTACCTCTACCCCTATACCCCTATTCCTACCCAGTAATTTTCCTCTTATTTTGAATGTATGATATGGGGATTTTTTTTTTAAAATGACCTATTATAATAAAATAATTTAACTTGATTATTTTTTTAAATAAGCAGGCGCAACAACTATCAATGAGCATGGCCAGGTTTGAAAAATGTTTACACATCAATGTAAATACAAATTTGCATAAGTTTCCGAGAGAAGAGTTAATAGATAAATACTTTAAAACCTGCTGTCATAAAGTTTTTTTAATTTCGGTAGATTTTCAGTGAATATTTGTAGACTGGTAGAATTTCACTAAATCGGTAGATCTACTGAAATTTCGGTAGGAATGGCATCACTGGGTCTTGCACCGGTTCCGAATCACAATTTGAAACGATTTTTTTTAATTATTAGGTGAAGGGGAATATAGTGTTTGGAAAATACTAAAATTTGGAAAATACTAAACTTGGTTATTCAAATCTGTTAACTAAACACAATAAAATTCATTTTAAATTATGGTTTTAAAGACGATGTTGTTGCAACTCATTTACAACTTTTTCCTTGAACAATACATAGTTTCCCAATTTTAATAAAGAAAAGTCTGTCAATACCAGTTTTCAATAATAAAAAAAGAAGTCAAATTATTTAAGTGGCTCCAGATGAGCGGGTGGTCCAAAACTAAAAAAGCCATGGCGTCGAAAGTTTCGACCATCCAGTCGTCCTTTCCTAAAGTCAAGCCTACCAACTTTAGGAAAGAACGACCGGATGGTCGAACCTTTTGACGCCATGGCTTTTTTAGTATTGGGCCGCCCGCTCGTCTGGAAGGCCTATTGATATATCCTTTTGTAATACTAAAATAAATGACCGAATTCACCGAAATACTTTTCTAAAATGTGCATTTTAAATAATAGGAATTCCCAGACTGGACCGGCCATAAAATGAATTTAGTACAAAGGCTAGCCGAACCTATTGTTAGAAAAATTGTAACTACTACATCGTAAAATAAAATAATCTTAATTGCTATTTTGGAAAGTCTGCAATTCCTTTGAGATTTTATGGGACGGCAATAAACACCTCAAAGGAATTGAGCCTCCGACGAAACGGCCGCTGAACAATGCGGGTAATAAAAGAATACCTACAGGTAGACAGAAAGACAGTCGCGTGCAGTCTTCCACCGAGGAAGCACGACAGTCGGGTGCAGTCTTCCACCGAGGAAGCACGAGTCGGTTGCAGTAGTCCGCCCAGGACACACAGCCAAGTGAAACCTTCCGCCCAGGAAGGTTCCTATTCTCGCTCCTTGGAGAGGCCGCCCAGGTCCTCTGACGACGAGGGAATTTTACGCTTCCATCCCAGAAGGAAGTAACTGATCTTCGCCCTTCGGAGATCAACATCGGAGACCGCCCAGGCCTCTGATTATCGCCGCGTTGCACCTACTCCCGATCCGGAGGTACATGAATACCTAGTGCGAACGCGAGGACTCTGCATACAAAGCAGCCACTGGACCCTGGACAGCCATCACCAAAAAGGGAAGTAAGTGCCTCTGACTCTAATGATAATTCCTTCCACCCTGTCAGCCAAGTGAATCTCTAACTTTAAACAACAACTTTTTCATACAAATAAGCCAGTGAACCTCTAATTTTAAGTACAAAGACTTTAACAGTAGAATTAAGTAATTGCCTATCTAGTTTTATTGAATTTATTATGTCTAATTAAGATTTACTCTAGTTTTAAGACTAACCCCACGACTATCAAAATAAATTACTTGTAACTACCTAAGATCGCATTTCTGTTCCTACCTTTTTGCGTTATTCCTAGAATTATACCCACTGCCCTACACACCGGCATATCACTATTAAACACAATCATAAGAAATAGCAGGGTGTTTCAGAGTATATTGTTTATTGGCAGCTATTTGAGTCTATGGTCCAGTTGTCATGAAAACACGCATTTTATTGATAAAACAGGCGACTGCTTGAAAGACATTAACTGTCAAAAGTGACAGCGAGACGGATTCGTGGCGATATTATATTATTTTATTATTTAAATCAGTGCAAAATCAACGAATTTCGTTCGCGTTCAACCACTTTCTGTTGATTTCAATGAAATTCCACACCGTTGACACATGTAAGTAAAGAGCGTTGACATACATTGTATTAAAACGACGTATTTGGGTGAAAATATTTTTTCTAAAGTTCACATGAGAAGGGAGAGCGACGCGGACTTAAAATATTATTATACACATCAAAGAATGGTCGTTTAGATTATATGAACTTGCTTAAATAGTAAACCTGCGAATGGCGACGTAATAAATGCAGGACACATGCAATATAACAGAAAACTAGACACAACCAAGTGAACAAAACACATCGACCGGTTATTTAGTCTGCCAATGGTATAAATGCTCTGTAGTTGTTATAATATTGTAAGAATAGGCCATATTTCCGTTTTAAGAACTACCACAGTGTACTAATTAATTTTCATTTGAGAAGGATTTGCCTATTTCGTTAGTATTGAATAAAATATCAGAATATTTATACCAGACTTATTTCTTACTGTGATAATATGGCACTGCTGCAAGTAAAAAATATGCCAAACTGCGATATTGGACTTTCAGGTTATGCATCTTCATCATGTTTATGGATATATAAACATGAATCATGTTTTTGAAAGTATGATTCATATTGTTATCTGGTGTTTACAGCTCTAAATAACTGTACCATGACAGTTTAAAAAAATTTTAAGAATGAAAAAAAGTGAGTCTGGAAAGACTTCCCTTTTACTGACCTGAGCGCGAGTTGGCTCTGGGTAAGATTGTCTCCCATGCAGAGATCAGTCAAGTATGATGGTGCCAGCCTGTTCATAAGACACATTTTAAACTGAACTCTTGTCGTGACTCCAAGTCAGTGTAAACGGTTACGTAGAAGAGGAGTGACTTGACAGTATCTGGTGGCACCTCATATTACACTATACCTGTGGAATGCCACGCACCATAATGTGCATCCACATCGTTCCGTTTAACGCCCACGCGCACTATGGAGCCGATTTGGAATTGTCACATTCTCAAGGGATTATAAACCTTAAATATGTTCGTACAATACTCAAATAAATTTTATTTGATTGGCAAATGAATAATACTACATTCAAAATATTCTCGCTTCTCGTTTGTCACATGCGTGCGTCAACTGAAAATTAAAATAATATTTTGTCATGTTGAAAAGTTTTCAAAATGATTGCTGTACGTGTTTACAGGAAAACGTCATATTATATTATTTTTATTGTGATGGGGACTTATTTAACTTTATGGAAAATATGCTAAAACCTGATGAATGTAAGTCTAAAGTAATGGTGTTTGAAAGAGAGAGTGCGAAAATAGTGTGCAATATAGTTGTGATTGATGAATTCTTGGAGCAGGTCGATGAGTTTGTGTATTTGGGAAGTATGTTTACGAGAGATGGAAAGACTGATTCCCTTTTACTGACCTGAGCGCGAGTTGGCTCTGGGTAAGATTGTCTCCCATGCAGAGATCAGTCAAGTATGATGGTGCCAGCCTGTTCATAAGACACATTTTAAACTGAACTCTTGTCGTGACTCCAAGTCAGTGTAAACGGTTACGTAGAAGAGGAGTGACTTGACAGTATCTGGTGGCACCTCATATTACACTATACCTGTGGAATGCCACGCACCATAATGTGCATCCACATCGTTCCGTTTAACGCCCACGCGCACTATGGAGCCGATTTGGAATTGTCACATTCTCAAGGGATTATAAACCTTAAATATGTTCGTACAATACTCAAATAAATTTTATTTGATTGGCAAATAAATAATACTACATTCAAAATATTCTCGCTTCTCGTTTGTCACATGCGTGCGTCAACTGAAAATTAAAATAATATTTTGTCATGTTGAAAAGTTTTCAAAGTGATATTGCTGTACGTGTTTACAGGAAAACCTCATATTATATTATTTTTATTGTGATGGGGACTTATTTAACTTTATGGAAAATATGCTAAAACCTGATGAATGTAAGTCTAAAGTAATGGTGTTTGAAAGAGAGAGTGCGAAAATAGTGTGCAATATAGTTGTGATTGATGAATTCTTGGAGCAGGTCGATGAGTTTGTGTATTTGGGAAGTATGTTTAGGAGAGATGGAAAGACTGATAGGGATATGAATGCAGGAAACTCCATTAACGGAGGACTGAAAGAGGTTGGCGCTAACAAAAAGTTCTCCAAGGAAGCAAAGCTAGCAGTCCACAATGTAGTGCTGATACCAACCCTGATGTATGGCAGTGAGGCATGGAACTGGCAGAGGAAAGATGAAAGTATAAATGAGAAATGAGATCTCTGAGGCGAATGTGTGGTAAAACCATGTATGATTGTGTGAAAAATGTTGAGATCTGTAAAGAATGCAAGGCTGATGTAAGCGTAATGAGAAAAATAAAGAAAGGGATGCTTAGATGGTTTGGGCATGTAGAGCGAATGAACGAAGAAAGGAGTGTAAGGAGAATATATGACGCGAATGTGAATGGAAGAAGAAGCAGGAGATGCACAAGGAAGACATGGCACGATCAAGTGAACCAAATACTTGAGGCGGGCCATGTCAGAAGTCCGAATAATAGAAAAGAATGTATGAGACGATGTATGAATGTGAATGAAGCAAGAAGTGTATGCCAAGATCGAGTTGTTTGGCGGTCCGTCCTCTCTGCCTACCCCTACGGAGAAACGGCGTGATGGTTAGTTAGTTACTAAAACTTCAAAAATATATTCGTATAATCAAAAAACATGAGACAGAAAAAAACATGATCTATATATATGAAGCTATTCTGGGGAAACTAATTACGATATATATATGTCGCAGGAAAGCAATATTGTTGTAACAGCCAAAGTCCTGTAAAAAAATGCACAATTTTGAGGCTTATATATCAATTAAAAAACGTAATATCGACAAAATGAAGAATTTTTCCAACGTCGTACAGGTCTTATTTTTCATTGTAGAGTCACAGGACCCAGATAGATTGATGCAGAAAATATAAACCTTTGGAATGGTGTATACAAAGTATTTTCGTGGGTAGTCGTGGTTACAGCAGTACTGGTGTTAGTTTAGCGCTTTCCTGCGGCGATATACAATTTTTATAAATACGTACTGACATTTTCTAGTAAAACAGTACCATTTATAAACACATTGTTTTGCAAAAAAACCAGTCAGTAATTACGTAATTACACATTAGTTGCACAACGCGGTAAATGCGTTCTTAGTGATTTCTCGGCTGACAATCCTGGCTTTCTTATGCAGGTGAAAACAAAGGTTCCCATTCGAAAAAATTGGTTTTGTTTTAAACCGCTATGTCCTTGAAAATAATTCTTACATATATCCGAATCAATTTTTTACACAGTGCTCACCGCGCCAGAGCTATAAATATTTTATCTGAAATGAAAGCGTTATTAGTACTTCCATTAACTGAAGTTAAAGTCGGTGTAAGGATTTAGTATTCATTTTACGGGTTCAATATAATGTTCTTTTAATAAAATATCTTTCCATACGAAAGACACAAAGATAAAAAATGAGGAAGACACATATCACATTTTTGTATGCATATACACGTAGTTAGGACCTTTACAAAGAGATATGTATAAAATATTCGTCTAAAATATCAGATACAAATGTTTTTCCCGCCATTAAAGTAGGACTGGAGTAAAAGGTAGAACTACACGCTTCCTGCATTAACTGATTGTATTTTTATGTGCCAGCTCAGCGTTGGCATAGTAAAGTCGGCCTTAAGTCCGGTTTAAGGTCATTTTAACCGGGATCCGTAACATTCACTACGGGAAACATTGAACACCCACAATTTACCGCACACAATTCATTGGACACAATTCACCGCACACAATTCACCGCACACTATTCACTGCTGGGAAATTATTTGCTATTATTTGAAAGTGTTCGGTTAGGAAGACGGTTACTTTACAAGAAACTAATTTTAGGTGTACAGGTATATTATAAGTTCACTTGGAAAAATGTATATATGTTTATATACATACATTATATACTTATATTTTATTTCTAAAATTTTCCTTTAAATTTTTTTTGCAATTATTGTATAGGCACCTGAATATCGTGTTCATGGTAGTACCCTTGAAATTAATTATATGCATTACAAACCATAATATTACTCGCTCTTTGAACACGAGAATTTCTCAATTAGGGAGGTATTAATTTTAAAAATAAGAAACTAAAATGATTATATAAATAAAAAAATTAAGAAAAACAGTTTTTATTACTTACACACGTACTATTATTACCATGTTTTTAATTATATATAATAAATATCTTTAAAAAAAAGTTGCAATTCTTATTAATCATCTATTAATGTAATGCAAACAGTCCTTAGCCCCATTCGGACATTTTATTTTATCCATTGCATGTCGTGAACTTGAATGGTGAATTGTGGGCAGTGAATGTTCCCCGCGTTAATGTTCCTAGAACCGTTTTAACCATACCTATGCCGTAGGTATAGTTTTTCATTATTCCGACTTTAATAATTAAATTATAAGTAAGGGGGTACAGGCAAATCATTTTAAAGAGGGCACATTTGTATGTATTTGTGCACACCGACAGCGCTTCAAATTGGTTCGAAATAGTTTTGTATATCCGCCTCCAGTCCTCTCTTAACCCTCAGTAGTTCTACGATACAGTACACCACCTACACAAGCAAGAATCTCTTTAAAATGATTCTATTGTAAATGTATTGTTTTTTGTTTTAGAATCACGATGGGCAGTGGGGTGAGTCACCTATCGCAGCTGGAAGACTCGGAGCTGCTGGCCGAGCTCTCCGGGAAGGAGCATCTTCCGGCCGCCGGGATTTTCTGGCCGCGGTTGCTCTCATTCCATCTAACACCGCCTGCTAATGAGTTTGTATAACTTTTATATTCTCAATCGAATTTTATATCAGAACTTGCTTTAATCGAAGCCTGTTTAGGAAACATTACTTTCTAAACCTTGAATTATCTACGAAAGAGAATAATTGTTGGGAACGTGGATTATTCGCACATAATAAGGTGAATATGTTAAATAAGTGATCACAATATTTCTCATGTCTTCTAGCGAGGAACAACTCACCTTGGACCGAATAACAGACACTTTCCTGGATAAGCTGCTGACCAACAACCATCAGTCGGGGAACATTGCCTCCCTGGTGCAGGTCTTCATAACCCGAGCTACCGACTTGTTGGCTTCTCCTGATTCCGAGAAGTAAGTACTACATTGACCTCTTTATATATCTATTAAGAACTACGTATTATTGTTTTTATACATAAATACGTCAACCTGTTTCAGTTAATCTTAACCTTCTTCAGGACCATAATCATATAAACTAACTTAAAATACGAGGGTTGTCCGTAAAATAAGTATCCCTTTTTTTTTTAAATAGGGTAATTAAAATGATTATTTTTTTAAATTCTGAATCGTAGCTTGGTATTCACCCTCCACATCCCTATCCGGCTGAACTCGCTGCGACGCTCAGTGTCGGTTTGGAAGCCGTAAAGAATGGAGCTCCCAATCGCATCGCCCGCGAGGTGTGAAGTACTCTCCGTGATTCGTTTTTTGTGTGCCAAAGGCTATTCGGCGACGGAAATTTATTCTCAACTGACAGAAGTGTATGGAGAAACGTTCATGAGTGTTCAAATGGTGCGCAAGTGGTGCAAAGAATTCAAAGAAGGACACAAGGATTGCTGCTTCCACTTTCGCAATCGTTTCGTCATGAACAGTTACGTGAGTGAATACGTGAAAGCTCATTAACCTTCTTGCCTTCTTTATCGTCATTACAAAACACGAACTGGAGAGAATATAAATTATCACAATGTCTTCTACCTACTTGGATAATGTTAATTGACCAACAACCATCAGTTTAATTTTGTTGGCATTTAAGTACTATTGAATATATCTATTAAGAACTACGTATTATTGTTTTTATACAGTCAACCTGTTTCAGTTAATCTGGACCATGAGGGTTGTCCGTATTATTTTTTTTTTTAAATAGGGTAATTAAAATGGAATCGTAGCTTGGTATGGCTGTCGACGCTCAAAGCCGTATCTCCCAATCGGTAAGTAGTGAATATTCGTGACAGACGATGAGTGTTCCACACTTGCCGACTTTCGCAATCATGAACAGTGAATACGTGAAATAAGTGAATACGTGAAAGCTCATTAACCTTCTTGCCTTCATCGTCTACATACACAACTGAGAGATATATTATTGTCACCTAATATGTAATTTGTTTTCTTCTATTTTCAGTGTAATCTTATCATGGCAGACACTGAATGCATTATTTGTGGTTCGTTGCGTGACTAAATATCTGGTAGAGAATGTGGACGAGTCCACACTGCGACAACACATGTACTCTTGCTGGGAGCCGGAGCACAATCATGGAGTTAGTAGTAAATTAACTTGCTTGATTATAAATAAATTTCATTATCAATAGTCATCTGTCTTTTCTAATGTACCGTCTTATATTCAGGCCCTACCAAAATTAAACGCTTCCGATCACGCCAACGGTAACCCCAGCACCGTGCCATCGTCACTCTCAAACCACGAGGCTTCGGAGCCGTCCGAGGGTAGCCATGACCAGGTGCAGAATGGTGCCGCCTCCGCAACCGAAGATGGGCAGTCTCAGACCATGGGCAAGTACCAGAACGGACCTGTGGAGATGCTGATTGATGCGCTTCTTGGCATCATCATTGATGTTCCCGTCACGTGAGTGTTTACATTTTAAGTACTTAAATTTTATTTTTTTACTTGCTTATTGAAAGGCTGAACAATAACATACTTATGTTAATAGCTGAGCCTCTGCCATTGTTTCTATAGTCAAGACATTGAAATTCTCCATGTAATAAATTATAGACCTATGAAAAAGTCATTGTAACAATATTTATATGAAACCCGTATCTCAAAATTTTACATTATTTATTTGTTTTTATTTTTCTTTTCATATACCCATGGGACTTTTAAATTTAATACAATGGTTATGTTTGCATACAATAATTCCTTACATTGCAATTTATAATCGTTTACAATAATAAAATTTAGATCAAAAGTTTCCACCTTTTTGGGTTCATTGCCCAATTTTCTAGTATATTTTACTTCAAACCCCCATCCCCCCCGCCCCCTCTATATATACATGTTGTCCAGAAAATCATGGTACAAGCGGGATTCTAGTGAATCTATATCGTATTTGGAGTCGATTTTGTGGTATTTTTTTTTGATTTATGCTTTCGTTTTCAAGTAAATCGAGTCCGAAGTTGGAATTTATTTAGGTCGAAAAATTCCTACTTCGGGAATTTTGAAAAAGACTCCCACGGCCTCCGGGCAGTTAGAACTCTTGTGTGGTGTCATATTAAAAAATGGCTTTTTATAATAATGGTTTATGTTTTCAGTGACAGCACGTATTACCTTCACCTCGAGGCTATAAACACCCTCCTAATCCTTCTCTCAGTTCATCTGTTCTCTCCCTCGCACGGGCCTGTGTCCAACGTTGAAAACTCACAGATATACAGGTAGGAAACAAAACCAACATTGTATTTTAAATAAACATTCTGTTTTGTATTTTACCTCTTGATGATAAAACTCCAGTTACAACACTTGGTTATTTATTTCAAATAACATGATACACGGAATTTCTGCATAATGGATTTGGAGAGCCGGGAAGTTAAGCTCCTTTCTATACGATGACAATAATCTGTCTGTCTGACCTTGAGAGATTCTCAGGTATCACTCCTGTACTGTCTTGCTGACAATGCCATCTATGTGAAACATTCGAAACTAAGATATTACACATTATTTATACAAATATGTAAGTTTTTGATTGTATGGTGACAATACATACCTACATATGTCCATTATTCTTCTTTCTGCTAATAGTATAATTATTTTATTCAAGGACGATATTCGGCGGCAGATATTCGCTGCACTCCGCACTGCTCATCCGGGCACTTCTCCGGGACGTGGCAGCCATGACGCCGCCCCCTCCCCCACCTGCCACCGGCAGTCTCGTACTGGGTCTGGCCTGTTAGTATTCCAATATTCCCTTTGAAGATGTAATATTGCCAAATTAACTTGTAATATTATTTTGTTGTCTCCCGGTAAGCTAGATTACGCCATGGTGAATTTTAAATTAATTTAATTCAGGATTCAACATTTTGTATGAATATGT
Source organism: Halesus radiatus (assembly GCA_022606495.2). Lineage (NCBI taxonomy): Eukaryota > Metazoa > Arthropoda > Insecta > Trichoptera > Limnephilidae > Halesus > Halesus radiatus. Next base: position 242,803 of record JAHDVE020006717.1, read on the forward strand.
ATTAGAAAGAGATCGACAAATCGGACGGATCCGTAAAATTAAAGATTTCACAAGTTTACTTACTAGGGTTGAGAAAATTTCAGTGAGCGAACTTCTCTTTTAGTGAAAATTTTTAATCGTAAAACCAGGGTAAATTTTATATGAACATGAAATTGGACATTTTGGCATAAGTAGCTGAACTGATATAAGTTTTACTGTTAATTTTTCACACTGAACAATTCGACTTGAAATATTTCGAAATAAAAAATTATTTTCATGTGAAGTGGTAACTTGGTGATGTGACGTTATAATTTAAAAAATAAAACAATAACTTTGTTAACATCACTTTTATTTGTTATATACTTTTGCCGACCAGGTTTCGTCACTACCATAGCTTCTTCAGGGTAATATTTATAAATAAACAAAGTTCACGCCCTTCCCGGTCAGGTACCTGCTGACCTCCCACACTTGGCCATTCACTTGCCTGTTTTTATCAATCTATAACACATGTGTATCTTAGTTCATAGTTTAATAATATACTGCCCTGAAGAAGCTACGGTAGTAGCGAAACCCGGTTGGCAAAAGTATATAACAAATAAAAGTGATGTAAGCAAAGTTATTGTTTTATTTTTAAAAAAAAGTTTCATTAAATATTCCAATACCGTTCGATAATGAACAAATTCTGAATTCTTTTTATGCGGTTCCAGCCAGCATATGGTCCCTGATGTCCGGGTCGTCGTGGCGCGCTGAACCCGCTGACATGACCACCCTACGCGCCACCCGGCCCATGGCGAGCCAGGCCTGCCTCCTCATCCTCGTGCTGGCCAACCACTCGCCCAGCTCCAACCTGTACAGGGAGGCGCTGTTTTCATGTCAAGGTGAGTATTCAGGCGTATCCTATGCGACCTCTTTACACTTTCTGTGCTCCTTGACTTCTTTATACCCTTTGTGCTCCTGGAAAATTATCTGTGACTCTTTCAAGTATTCTGTGCTCCTAGTAGATTCAATGTGACATAAAGATTGAAGGTGACTTGAGGTGACCAGGCAAAATTTGTTGTAACTCAAATTAAAAAAAATATTAAAAAATATTTTTAATCGTTGAAGATAATATTATCAACTTTCAAAATGAAACATCATTCAGAAAAGACACAGAAAAGAAATAAATAACGGTAGTAACTGGGACTCGAATCCAGGACCTCATGGTCTATCTGGGACCTTGCACTCTAATCCTATGTCTAATTCTTGAGACATAGCTACCCCAATCCGTAAGAATTTTTAGTTGAAATGTCTGGTATTTTATAAAAATTTATTTATTTTCAGATGTCCAGCAGGCCGGAGCTCTAGGGGTGGAATTCGGGGCCCTGTACCTGGCCACGGGGAAGGCAGCCGACGCCGAGCATGTGACTCTGCTCCTCTACCTGCTGCTGCACAGGAACCTGCACTTCCGGGGGTACCTACTAGCCAGGCCTGATCTACAGACCCTGGTGAGTGGTGTGATGGTGGCCTCGTAAGAATGCTGAGATTTTTCAGCCATTCAATAGCATCCGGCGTTGCGCAGCATCGAAGCACCCCACGACGAACTGGTGAAGTGGAAACTCTTCAATAATGTGATCTGTGGTTTGAGCGATTCTAGAATCAATAATCCAATGTCCCACTTTGATGGGAAAAAGGTTTATGTACCTGGAAAGACTCGCTGTGAACTAAGAAATATAGCCGAATACCCAATGACAACCTTATTAAATTTCGACCGACAAATTGCTAAAAACCAGATCGTTTACCTCGCTGTGTAATTTCGGTCTATGATCTGAGTGCTTACAGGAGCTATGCAGACTGTGTCCTTATCATTGTTCACATGTTTATTTGTTTTGTTTTTTTTTTTCAGGTTGTGCCCATAATGAAGACATTGTACGACGCGCCTAGCAGCAGCTCTCACCACATATACATGTCTCTCATAGTCCTGTTAATACTCTCTGAAGATGACAATTTTAACAAGGGTATACATGAAACGGTAAGTTTATTTTTTGAATCACAGAAATTTGAGGATGCATCTATACATTCACATTTCTAAGGCTTCTATCTTCCATTTTAATGCTTGGTTTCGTGTCCAGGTTTCAATGCCGTGCAGGAGAACAGATAAAACATGACAATGAACCCTCAATGACTAAGGATTGTTTTTAAACTGACGGCATCTTTCGTAAGGGATATTGGTAGATAAATGATACGTTTTCTTATAATTTCAGACCCTGAAGAACATCACCTGGTATACGGAACGTTCCATCCCCGAGATCTCAGTTGGTGGTCTCCTCATCCTGGTCATCGTGCGGACCATCCAGTTCAACATGCTGCGCTCACGGGACAAGTATCTCCACACCAATTGTCTGGCCGCGCTGGCCAACATGAGTAGTGAGTGTCTTTTTCTTCTTTTAGTCATGGAATAATAAAATTTCTAAACATTAACGTGTTTGCATTATTTATTTTTCTTCTGTCGGAGGTTGGCGATCATCAGGGCGCAGCGCTCTTGCGATAATACATTTTCATACAAAATAATTTTTAAATTAGTAACTTATTGATGGAACATTATGATGTAAATGATCGGTGGCTGAATAGACAAATGCGTCGGGTTCCCACCCAGGCATCGTGGGTTAAATTCCTTGGCTCGCTAATCCTCCATCATTGCACAAGCCAAATTTTTCGCTTTTAATTACAGTATGTAGTACGAGATTTTCAAATTTTGTCAGGTTATTAAAAAAAAATAAAAAGAATCGTAACATTGTGTATATCGCTTTATTTTATAATATCACCCAAACCGGTTTTTATCAGGTGATCATGTCATACCTTCCTGGGGCATCCCCGACTTCCTCCATCCACTTGCACAAGATTCTCATGTTTTTTTTTCCTATCCATTTGCGCGACTTATCCAAACCATCTCGATTTGTCGTGGAAGTGATGACATAATTCGAAATTATGTCATCACTTCGTGATTCGAAATTCGTATTCATTTCATAATACACAAACACTAAGGTTATTATACAACACGCTAGTGTTAAGTGTATTGGAGTCGAATTCGATCATTTGGGCCCCACGCAAACCAACATACATTTTGCGCATTGAAAGAGTGCACAAGAAATTTTTAAGATTTTTATTTTTGCTTCTCTACGGACGATACCCTTGGCTATACCCATCTATTTATAGTTTGGGCATGACCAATTATCACTCCTTAGAGACACGTAGAGGTATTGCTCTACTTAAATATTTTTTTCTTTTGCTTAACGGTATATTTAACAATGAGATTCTGGCTCAAATGAATTTTTTTGTACCAGAATTTCACTCTCGAGGACGTCGTCAAAGCCTCTTATACAGTCGAGTGAGCCGTACTAACTTACTTGTGAACTCACCTGTTGGGAGAGCCACGTGCTTCCTAAATATGGTGGATCAGGAAATCCATCTGTTTTCTACGTTGTATAACGTATTTACAGGGTTTTTGGCATTGCATATACACTGCATAAACGTTACAATTATAATTAATTAGATTAATAATCTGTAATGTTATAAATATTTGTACAATTTTAATAAATAAATAAGTAAATAAATATCAATTCTGTTAGTCCTCTATTATTTTAATATTCTGATCTTAACATCTGACTTTAATTTTTTTCTTTTTCCCACTGTTAATATTTCATTTTATATGCCAGTAAATGTAACTACATAACTGTTTTTAATTTAACTGAATTTGATCTTTCTGTCAGAAAAGTACAATTTTTTTAAATTCCAGGTGAGTTTAGAAACCTCCATCCCTACGTCGCCCAGCGGATAGTGTCATTATTCGAGACACTATCCAAGAAGCACACCCGTCTGGTGGTCAGGGTTCACCGACCACAAGCTTCTCCCTCCACGACCACCGTTATAGAAGCCGACCAAGAGGTGGCCCTCGACATGGAGCCAGAGGAAGTGCTTACTGAGGAAATTGCTGAGGAACTGGTGAGTGATGAGCGATGCGACTTCTTTACACATTCTGTGCTCCTGGTAGATTCAGTTTGATTTCTTCACCCATTTTATGCTCTTATGATAATGGAAAAAAATAAAGGAAATTTTAAATCATAAAAAGTACCCTGAAATTCTTGTTTGGTACTATTTTGTCAGTGAAAAAATTCTTAAATTACTTTTTCTTTATTATAACTTCTTGTAGGTTCAAAAATGTACATTTTCACCCTTCAGGTGATTTTCCCACGAAAGCGGCGCTATAGAAGTAATCCAATTATTATTATTATTAACTGCCATTTTTTCTACAGCTGCAAGACATAGCCGTGGTGGAAGAAGTCCTGCGCATGGTCCTGGAGATCATCAATAGCTGCGTCAGCTGCCAGCTCCGCTCCAACATCCACCTGGTGTACTCGCTGCTCCACAAGAGGGCGCTGTTCCAGAGGTATCGCGGCCACCAGCACCTCAATGACCTGATACAGAACATTGAAATGGTACGATTTTCATGGAAACAATACCCTGGACAGATAGGTTAAGCAATTTAGAAGTTCTCCAACCAATGGCCATAAATTGTGAAATTGCACTAGCTATGTAGATATTTATTTATTTTTATTTTTTATTATTATCCACACAAGAGTCCCAACTGCTCCGAACCGGTGAGACTATGGCATCCTCAATTGGGGTATGTTGCGAGGCTGAAGGTATTGAGGAGGGGAAGGAGACAGGGAAGAAGGAAGGTGGAGAAGTATCTGGCTCTTTAGATCTGGTCACCAAACACGGCTAAAGCCATTTCAAGCAACGTTTCGATTCTGAATGGTGGTTTTTCACCAGGGCGATACTGACACTATCTACCACTCTGGAACGTGCCGGAAATATACTACATATTATTTTGTGAAATAATATGTAGTACTTATTTCACAAAATAATATGTAGTATTGTGTAGTACAAAACATTGTGAATTTGAACTCGCGACCTCCGGATTCGTAGCCGAGGATCGTAACCACTCAACCACGGAGACTGTCTATATAAAAATAAGAAAACCCCAATATCTTGATTACATTATGATGAGGGACAAATACGAGATTACCCAACAGATAATTTAGGGGAAGAAGTTTGATTGAAAACCTACTGCTTCATGGCTTCAAAACCCACATGACCAGTACAAGTGTCGTTTCTGGCTGCAGCTTACAAGGTGAAGATTCCACAGATGATTTCCAACTTCCAATGGGATATATTTTTGTCTCAGAGCTCTGGCCTTAAGGTGACTGCCTATATTAGGTTGAGTGAGTTTGAACATGCTCTGAAATATTATTATTTCGTTTTCAACATCCTGTTTTGAAACCCGGCACTTGCCGTGAAATAACTTACATGTGAAATACAATTTATAAAAAAAATGAATGGGTATATTCAAGACGCCATCTATGAGTGCAATCATGTTCGGACAGAACTTTGCACTCTCATACACAGATGGCAGCCAATATATAGGAAATAATCGTAAAATAGTATGTAGGTAAAATTGTTATTCATTACACTGTAACTACAAACTTATATTGTTCCTACTTACTTCTTTTTATACTCTAATTATTATTTTATGTATTATACTATTATACTCCTTTGTATAACTATGTGATACATGTATTAACATGTATAAGTTTCTATATGTGAATTAATAAATAATAAACATTGGAAAATTGATTATCAATTTATTATTGATTTTCAAGGGAAGTGTGAGATTGATAAAAATGATGGAATTCATCGAAATCTCGGTAGTTCAGTTAGTAAAGATGGAAACCGGATAGACTACAATCTCTGAGTTCGAGTCTCAGTCGTGACTGTATCTTTTTATTTTGTTTCGTATTTTCATTGGGAATTACTGATATTATTTTAAATAATTAAAATTTATGACATTATAAATATGATAATTTAGTACAATAACTTATGGTAAAGTACTTATTACTTGTATGTAAATTTCACACCTGGCATATCTTATGTACTGAAATAAATTTACATTAATATCTGTTCATGTTTTATAATTTTTGATACTACATATATATTTTTTTTTTAGGTGGTGGGCTATTTCTCTGCACGCCTGCAGCGCGCCCAGGAACAGAAGGGCGCTTTAGGAGCGGCGGAGGTGTTGGCAGTCATCACACGCGCCGCTGACCATTGGTCCAACGACCGCTTGAGAGTCAGTATTTTTATTATTATTGATAAGAAAGGTCTGCATTGCTCCCATTAGCACTCAGGTCTGCTGTGTTAACTCACATGGTTCACCTTATTCCTTTGACAGTTTTTTTTTAACAACTCCGCACAAGAGTTATTACCTCCTATGTTTTCTTTGGGGATGCTGTATGGAGAGTCTTTTTGAGGAAAGAAAGGAGTAAACCTGTAGAAGGGAGGAAACTCAGAAGCCGACAAATCATTCTACAGCCGAGCTGTTGAACACAAGAACGAGTCGACCTGTTCTCATGTGACAAATGTTGGGTGCACATTTGACATGTTTTCCCTCTGTGAACTGGTGCCGAAGGAATCATTGACACTAGTTTCTCGGTGCATCTTCCATTGAAATACCAATATAATACAAAGGCAGCATTCTCACTAATGTAATAATAATAATAATAATAACAAAGCATTTATATAGCGCAGTTTTGTGTTATTTCACTTCAAGTGCGCTTAACTCTAAATAAACTTAAACATGATTAAATAACTCCATTCAGTGGTATTCCTACAGTGCTATTTTTACATACTATTTATACATTCTTAACATATTACATACATTCTTGCTTATTCTTAATATTACTCCTACAGTACTCCTTAGGTGCATATTCATAAAAAAAAATTTACATTATATTATACAGTATACATATGGCTATACAACAATAATACATTCACAATATTACTACAAAAATAGTAACATTTTAAGACAGGAGTCGGGTTATGTTCAGCAATAACGGACTTCACATACTATAAAATGGAGCACCTGTTTCTGCAGAGTCAAGGGTTTTTCAGGTATTTTGGGGTTCCAGATTAAAAAAAATGTAAACATTACAACGCGTCTCCACAAAGCTGTTGTCAAGAAATTATAATATTTTCTAAAATCTTTTTCTCTGTATTTATTGCAGAAATTTCCAGATCTCAAGTTCCGCTATGTTGAAGAAGACCAGCCCGAAGAATTCTTCACTCCGTATGTGTGGTCTCTGATCTGTGTCCATGGCTCCATCCGGTGGTCAATAGACCCAAGCCTCATGCCCGACCTGTCCTGCTGATTGCCTGGCTGCAATTAGGGAGAACATTGGCTAGGCGATGTAAAAAAAAAATTTGCCTAAACGATGTTTACGAGTAGAATGAGTGGCCAACAATGGTTAGGCTATTTAAATATATATATATATCATTAGTCTTGGAGGATTTTTTGCCAGGCAATATTTAGCATATTTACTGTCCGGATGACAATGCCAGGAGAGATTATTGGCTAAGCAATATTAGAATGATGAATGCTTAACCAATATCTAAGTATGATTAACTAGGCAATGTTTAGAATAATTATTGTCTGACTAATGCCAGGGGTGATTGATTATTGGCTAGGCAATGATTGAGGCGATGTTAGCTTAGCCAATATCATAGGAGATGATTGGCTACACAATGTTTGGATCGATGATTGCCTGGTTAATGTCAGGGGAGATTTATGGGCAGGCGATGTTTAGAATAATGATTATAAACATTGGCCATGCCAATGTCTAGGCCATGTCATCAGTCGCCAAGTAGTCTTAGCCTGGCAATGGTTAGTTTATTTTAATGTATCGTCATTATCGGAGGATTATTGGTCAGGCAATGTTTAGAAGGCTACTATCCCGACCAATGTTTAAGTCATCAATATTTGAGTAAAGTGATTGGCCAGATGTTAAGAACGATGATTGCCTAGCTGATGTATTCAGCGATTATTGACTAGGCAATGTTTAGAATTGTGATTGCCTAGTTGATGTATGAAGAGGTTATCGACTGGGCAATGTCTGGAATAATGATTGTCTAGCCAATTCCAGGGGAGATAATTGGCTAGGCAATGTTTAGAATGCTGATTGCCTGTCCAATATCGGAATTTTGTAGAGATTATTTACCAGTCAATGTCTAGATCGGAGATACCGAACCGTATCAAAGAATACTAATAAAGAAGTTGTTTTTTTGTAGGCGCCGATAATGCAATTTATAATAACAGTTTTTTGCCAGGCTATAAAAATAATGGGATGTTTTTCTCTTGTATCCCGCTTGCACGCATTCAAAATTGGCTTTGTGAGAGAGAACAACTTAAACCATGAGCGGACTGATGAAAAGGGTTGCAAGATATTATTAGTATTGTTATATGAATGTATATTTTTTAACTTTGCCTGGGAAAAAGGTTTGTCATCCCTGGTCTAGGATATTATCATAAATATATCAATGATTAATAGGACCTTAACTATGTACATCACAAGTATTATGAAAATTCATTATTCTTTATTCAATGTTTCGAGAAATGTTTCCATCCAATGTTTTCATTTATTTTTCCCTGGCTGATATTTTCAGTATTTTATCGCCAGGGTAATGTTTTCATTATTTATTGCATGGGCAATATTTTTACTAATTATTGCCTGGCCGATACTTCGCTGCTAGTTATTGCCTGGCCGAAAATCAACCTGAACCCAAACACTTAAATTATTGTACCGAGAAGTATCAGACGAATGTAGTATTTATTACATGTTAGAATTAATACCTTTTTATATTCAACCAAATACTTCGTACGGCTTTCTCTACATTTCCATTAAATCTCGGTCACAAATCGTCCTCCACACATTTGTCTAAGTGACACCAAAATCAGCTTTCTACACCCAATTCTAAAAATAACAAAACAGTTCTTCTGCTGCGACAAACTTTACCAATGTTCAAATATTTTCGCAACCTGCTGTATGCACCAATATTTTACCTTCTCTCTCAAAAATGAATATAAAACTTTCTATATAAATTTTTTCCCCCTTGCGTAGCTTCTTTTAAATATAGGGCCAGTCGGTACTCTCTATGGTTTTTGGAATGGGCCTACACGAATGCTCGTCCAATTATTTTCTGACACATTCATAAACTTTGACTATTTTAGGTGAAAGTCCCATTCTTGCCCTTATTTATTATGCCTCAAATTCAAAATTTAAGCTACCTTTTTAAAACCGTGTTTCAATAAATAATTTTAACCTAGCTTTGAAAGTGGCTATCTTCAAAATCTTGTTTAACATTGCGTTGAAGATGCATGATTGCGAATAAAGCAAAATTCAGCAGATAAATTCACACTTGTCAATCAATTAATTGAATTCATGTCAATTGAATCAATTCCCTCTAATTCACAACGCCAAGTGGATCCACTCATCCTGATTCATCGCATTATATATATATGTAAATCATTTCATTTGAAGTCACCATATCAATTGAATTTATTTATTTTGATTCCTTATGCAAATTAAATTATTTCCTTTGGATTCCCCTTCATTCTGACTGACCACATCAAGAGAATCAATTCATTCGGATTCACTATGTAATTGAATCATTGAATTAACTACGCCCTTTGAATGTTTTCTTTCTGATTCATCACATCCAGTTAATCAATTAATTCTGATTCACTACAGCAAGATGAATCAGTTTATGCAGGTGAATCATTCCGATTCGTAATGCAAGTGAATCAATTAATGTAGTTAAACCTGTCAAGTGAATCAATCAATGTAGTTAAACCTGTCAAGTGAATCAATTCATCACATGATTTATAATAGAAAAGCAGTTGAATGATGCTGATCTCATTACGTATTACTTAAATGTCAGAATCACAAAAAATAATGTGTTTAAATTTCTTTATATATGAATTCTGTCTCGCTTATGACAGGCTTTAGGGACTCTGTAATTTCTTCTATGTCTGTTTAATTTACAGATTTAAATCCTGCTCTGACTGGTTTGTGCAATCTTTACATGCCTTATGATTCTGTTCCTTGGAAGGCTGACATAGCTACGCTAGCTTTTACTGCCTATGTTGCATAATTATCTCTCGACTGTGAATAAGCCAACGATTAACTAGCGCTATATCATCTCTGCCCACCCTTACAGAGAGGTAGTGTGATGATTTTTAATTTGTACGCATCATATGGAAATCCTTATGTTATTAACTCTATAATGGAGCATGCTGGGTTATTTTTGATAAATGTTTAAAAATCAAATGAGATCTCTTTCTTTAATATATCATTGTCCAGCATGTAATACCGGTTAGTAGCTGAGTGGGCAAATGCTTCGGGTTACCACCCAGGCGTTGTGGGTTCATTTCCTCTTCTAACAAGTCCTCCACCATTGCATAAGTAAAAAAATGGCACTTGTAATGATGATAGTAGGAGTTTCTCATATATTATCAAGTTATTGACAAATAGGGAATGTTCGTCTTACTTTAAAAAAAAATTATAATACTCCATAAGCCCCATGAAATAAATTGGTCAGTGGAGCTAAAACCCATGAAAAATTGGCAATGCTGTCCTTGGAAAACACATATCGATGGCGTATTTCTTGTGAAACCTCTCAAAAATCACAGTTTCCTTAAAATTTTAAATATTCACTTGTAAAACTGACAAAAATGTTCATTTTCAATGTGAAATTATATGCATTCACTTCCAAACTAAACAGTATTTGAGTCGTTTCTCTTTTAAAACAGGAGCAGAGCACAATTCATAATGAAATAGGCCATCAAAATGCGATATTAAATAATGTCCAAAACATATTTATGAAATATTTGGCATTCTGTGTATGAATATACACAGTATGCCAAACACACTTTTTTAAAAGTGATATAAAGTCATTAAAAGTACGAAAGAAAAAAAAACTACCTCGAAAACCTAATTTAAACTAACCTAACTAATTATCTATATTTTTACATTATTTATTATTTAAAAAAAATGATTGATAAGGTGGGATTAGATTTTCGGGCTGGTTAAAAAAAAAAAAATTTCGTACTGACGTTATCACTTTTAAAAAGTGTGCCGATTCATACGTGTGTTGATTTATCATCTAACCAAATATACTCGGAAAATGTTAACGAATCGAATGGTATTAATCACTTTTGGAAAAATTGTCACATTTGAGGTATAATAAAAAAATATTATATTAACTCTACACGAGAAATTATTTCTCTCTGGGCCTATATCCTCTTTAACTCTTTGAAGCACTAATCTTTTTTCAAATAACCACAAATCCTTTGAAAATGTCAAACTTTTGGCTAAACTGTGCAGCGCCACATACGATCGCTAGCGTAAACTAATTAGTCAAGAATGCATGTTTCACAATTAGTTACTATAATAATTAATAGACGTGTGGTTTTCACAGAATTATTTATTTTCTCGGTGATTGATCTTTGATGCCACAGTGCTTCAAAGAGTTATGTTTGCTGTGGAGGATTTTTTTTAATGAAAGGAACTACGTCATGAAGAGACCCATGTAGTAGGAGGGAGAAAACACAGAGGACAGCAAATTGTTTCGCAACCAATCGGTGAACACAAGAATGAGTCTTAGGAGATCCCCATTCTAATGTTGCATGTACGATGTGTATTATTTTATTATTTGCTGTTATGTAGTACTTGTACATATAATAAATATGACAGCTTATTTATTTAATCATTTTAAAATTAGCAATTTACCAAATAAATCACATTTTGTTTTCATTACAATATCATTATTATATTATATTATTCCACGAATATTTGATTTTTATTGTCGTTTTAATTATTAGTTGTTTTTTAAATGACTCTTGTACCTTTGTGTAAGATAAAATTTGATTGAAAAAATGAAATAGTTAATGTTTTTTTTTATGGGTTTACATACTACATTCGTAGTTCTGAAATGTTTACTACTTGTCAACTCGAAATGTTATATCATAATATTATTTTTATGTATAAAAATTTAATCAATTGTATATTTGAATAAATTATACGTGTCATAAGGAAAAGTGTGTTTTATTTGTTAGGTTATGCTGAGGTCGGGAGGCTGAAGGAAGTTAGGTAAGGACGAAAAGGAGGTAGAAGAAGATTGATACATTGATATATTGATACCTGGCTATTCATATGCTGTTGTTAACCTGTGGGATGCCATCGCGCACTATGGAGCCAATTCGGAATGGTCACATTCTCAAGGGATTTTGAGTCTTAAGACCAACGGCTGCGCTACCTGTTTCATACAAAACATAATTTTGAATTTGAGGCCGAAATACTCACCTAAACCTAATATTTTTCTTCATCAAAAAGTATAGTAAATATTTAGTACGGATTAGAAGTAATTTATTTATTTTTGTTTTACATTATGAAATATGGGCCATTAAAGGAATTGATTTTTCGCCATTTAGAGGCACCTTTAACAATTATTTGGTGGCTAACGGTGATTTAAAAAAAAAATTATTCCCTGCCTACTTTGAAAATATAGTGAAAGATAAAATATATATATTTTTTAAATATTAAAATAAGCATTATGGTGGACTTTAAATTAAATTAAAAATGACCAATTTACGTTGGAACACAAATTTGCTGTACATAATTTAAAATATCGACCCGAAAAATAGTTTTTTTTTTTTAATGTTTTATTTATTTGTTTTTATTTATGTAATCATATTTATACAGCAAATATGATAATTTAAAAAGAAAATTCAATAACTAATTTACTAAACCTTTAATTAAAAATAAATATATCATTCACTTTGGATGGGTATTTTGGCCTCAAATCCAAAATTAAGTTATGTATGAAACTGGCAGCGCAGCCGTTCCTCTTAAGTATGTTTGTATAATACTCAAATAACTTTTATTCGATTGGCAAATAAATAATTTCCATTTCAAGCAACGTTTCAATTCTGAATCGTGGTCTTTCACCAGGGCGATACTGAGAGTATCTTCCACTCTGGAACGTGTGCAAATGTAATGTATATTATTTTTAAATTAATCAATTGTGAAACAGCACAAATTAATTAAATAAAATTTACTTGCGCACGCCGGGATTTGAATCCGCGATATACACAATTTTTTATAAATACATAAACACAGTATCTGGTAAGACGAGTACCATATACAAATATGTAATTTCCAAAAAAAACAACAAGTAAGTAATTACGAAATTACACGGCAAACGTGTAAAACGTTCCTGTTTTTAACAAGTTTTAGGCTGAAAATCCCGGCTTGCAAGGGGTCAAACATAGCGTCATTTCAAGCCGTGATCGAATTTCGATTCTGAATGGTGATCTCTAAAAATGTAAATACTAACTTAGTACCATAAATGAAAACATCATTTGTAAAACGATTCCAGATCTTCCTAGCCCCAAAGGCATATAATGGATTCAATCGGAAATGCAGAAGCGTGAAACAGACCCTCTTAAAAAAACGCATTACAGTACTGGTTGACAAAAAGCGGAAGAAAAGAATCTAAAATCTTCTTCAATAAAATCATTGCCTTACTGAACAAAATAAACTTGAACCAATCGCTGTGGCACTCGAGGAAAATATGACCCTATTCCTATCATCGGCGTGAGCAACTGCTAACCCTAAACAAATCTCAAGTACCTCCAACAGTCGAATTTGGAAGCTACCTCTGGGCTGGAGCTCCCAAAACCCTCATAATTCTACTTGATACTGTTTAAAGGTGGGCGGTTCATTTGATTGACAATCTGTTGTTAACAGACCGATTGCCATCTTTAATGCACAGATGCAATGTAAGTATGCTGAGTCTGTTCTACAGATATTTCAATGGAGCCTGCTCGAAGGAGCTAGCAGCCTTGATCCCCTCCGTGCCGATGCACTTATGTGAAAATCGACAGACAAGTGGAACGCTCCTTCACAGCTGATGTTGGCTTCACGAGAACGGGAAAAATAGTTCACCTGCCCGCAGTCCCCCTTTACCCCGCAAAAGTCCTACGATACAGTACACCACTATACAAACAAAAATCTTTTAAAAATGATTGTCCTTTACCTACATAATAAAGATTCAAGTTCGATTGATCAAATTTATTGTTTTTTCAAGGGAAAACGTTAAAAATCTTGGAACACAGATGGCAGTAGTTGTATCAAAATGTACGAATAAATTTTTCTTTTTTTCTCTTCTATCTTTTATTCAACTCCTAAGTTCCAGGGCTTCTCCTGAATAAAAAAGTATTTTGAGGTACGTTTTTTTAATGTGAAATAATACCCAGAAGAGTCCCGAGAGTCACTACGGCATCCCCAATTGGAAAATGTTACGATATGTTGTGGGTGGACATGGAGTTGGAGAAGAGGAAGGTTTGATAAGTTTCTGGCAATTCAGATCTGGTCTGGTCTGGTTCAAGCAACGTTTCGATTCTGAATAGTGGTCTTTCACCAGGGTGACTGTGAATCTATCTACCACGAAGGTGCCGAAGTATATGAAGAACAGTGTACATTTGTTTGTTTTTATACAAATCTACAATTTTTGCCGAGCTTGATGAAATTTTGTATTCATAATAAGAGGAAGGTCTTCATGAAATTTCGAAAAAGCACTCCTTTTCCTCTTTCCCACCCCTTTGCAGAATTTTCGTACTTCTTGATGAAATTTATAGCACTTGACGTTCAAAATAAGAGGAATATTACTGGGTAGGGTTAGAGGTAGGGGTAGGTGTAACACATCACAGCCTCGAAACTTTACTCCAAACCAGTCATAATCCCGGACAACACCGGGTACTTGACCTAATTGTATACATGTATAAATATAGTATATACCTATTATAGTAGGTAGGTAAGAACTATACTTTTAAAAATATAAATAACATACGAATTTTACAAAAAAATATTTGCGCACTCTGGGATTCGAACTCGCGACTTCTAGATCTCGAGCCAAGGATCTTAACTGCTCGGACACGGAGATCGTCATAATATTAACACCATGATTGTACGATCAAATCCGTGACAGTTAAGTAATCTTGCTCAGAAATAAAATTATTGAAAAAAAAATCTAAATATCTCTTCCCGTAACTATGAAGTGGAATTTGTTTAAAAAAACAGTGGAAAAAAAAAGCCATAAAAACTGGTGAAAGACCGCCATTCAGAATCGGATTAAAATGGCTTTAGCCATGCTTGGTGACTAGATCTGAATAACCAGGTACTTTCCAACATTCATCTCCCCTTCAGATCATGGATGATCTGAGATCTACCCCATCTCCTTCCCTTCCTCACATCACTCCTTTCAGCTTCACAACATACCCCAATTGGGGATGCAACGGGGAGTCCTTAGTTCTGGCTCCGGACAGTTGAAACTCTTGCGCGGTATTCGCATAAAACAAAAAAAAAAAAACAGTAAGAACATAGGCAAAACTTAAAAACATCATGACTGAACACTAAAAGAAACAGAAAGTTTTGATTATTTTAATAAAACCTTTTTTCCGCCTGAAATACCGGTTTGACGCACTGTTTCTGGTCGATGGGTGCCTTTATATTATAGGTAAGTACTCAGTGGCGAGCATTTTTTTATATTTTTTTATATGAATACCGCACAAGAGTCCCAAACTGCTCCCAACCGTCTGGAGCCAGTGAGACTATGGCATTCCCGATTGGGGAATGTTGTGAGGCTGAAGGTATTGGGGAGGGGAAGGAGAAGGGGAAAAGGAAGGTGGGGAAAAGGGGAAATACCTGGCTATTCAGATCTGGTCACCAAACACGGCTAATAGCCATTTCAAGCAACGTTTCAATTCTGAATCGTGGTCTTTCACCAGGGCGATACTGAGAGTATCTTCCACTGTTCTATAACCAAGGGTAGGCTGCAGTCTTTTCGGTTTGTAATTTCTTATGCGAAGTAATGTAAAATGATGTGTTTTTGGATTGAAAATTTGATGGTCTAGAAATATCATAAATGATTTAATTAAATACTGCAAGTAGAACGTTTAACCGGGCATTTATATATCAGACCTAAGAAAAATGTTGAAAGTTCAAAATATCCCGCTTACGAATCCTTTCCAGATATTTTCATATTGTTCATTGCGGCAAATTAAGTTTTTTAGAATATGAAAAACATTTTAATAATTATGCCTGAGCTTTACAAAATAAAAACAAAACACGCATTTTGGTGATGTTTTTTTTTTTGCGTAAATCGAAACGTGCGGCCGGTGTTAAGCGGGAATTTCAACCATTTCGCCACCTGCATAAGGAGTGGGTTATTTGTTTGAATTTTACCAAGTGGATCCCACGTCATACGAGCTCACAGATGGAGTTAAATGAAATATTATTAAAATAAATACTTTTAGCGCGTAATGCTTTTAAATATTTAGATCAATTGTTTTTTTTCTCTATAATATTTAAATTAGCGCCACCTGCGAGCGCGTATTACGCATCGTTTACCTTAAGTTGGCTATTTTTATTATTATCTTCTGTTGTTTGTTTTAAGTAAATGAATAAAACGGACGAATTTCTGACAAAAATTTAGTTTTCCATAAATTTGTGGTGTTTTTATGACACAATAATTTCTTAAGGTAGGCACAGCTTTTCAGCATTTACGGGCTGCACCCCACTGGTAGTAATATTAATAAAAGATAAATAAAAATAAAACACCATTCCCAATTATTTCAAAACGGAAGTTTATCAACTGTGTCAACAGCGAGATTAAATCACAATTATAAAAATATTAAATTCTGTCAGTATAGGGCTTGTATTATCTAACTGTGGAGCCTTAAGCATTACGATGAAACAGGTACAAAATATTCCTCTTTAGTCGCTTCCTTATTGGCGAGGGTCGTGACCTCCACTCAGCTGAGAGCTGCGGACACCGACGTTCCAGACTACTGCGAGATTTGGTCACTCCAACATATCGGTGCCCTTTCTCTACTTCCCCTGCCTTCCACTTTGCCAGTGTCCAAGAGCTTCTCCAGGTTGGAGTTCTCCGTTTGGCTAGCGACATGTTCAAAGAATCTGAGGATATTCTATAGGCAGACAGTTGATAGCCTATTGTGGATGCCAAGCTCTTCCAGAATTGATATATTTGTGCGCCTGGCTTTCCATGGAATCCTGAGCATTTTCCTCCAGCTCCACATTTCGAGGGCGTCTATCCGCTTCTTTTCGCTGGCGCTGAGTGTCTATGCTTACACACTGTAAAGGAATATGGAGAAAATCAGGGCACGGATGAGTCTGATCTCGGTGGTCTTAGTTATGCCTTTCTCACTCCATATGTTTTACAACTTGCTCATGGCGTCTTTTGCAATGCAAATCCTTCTTTTCACGCCTCTTTTACAACCTCCTTCATCACTTATAGACGTACCTAGATATATAAAGTTATTCGCCGTTTCTAATTCTGTGAGAGGATTTGTTCTTGCAAAGGTGATGATTGCACTGTTGATCGCCATTATTTTTATTTTGGCTTTGTTGATCAGTAGACCTAGATTACGGCTTTTTACTTCTATTTTGGCAAGGAGGTGATTCATTTCTTCTTCAGAAGAGGCGTTTTTTTTTTTACAGTAACTCCACACAGGAGACCAAGGAGGAAATAATTTCCCTCAAGGCCTATATCATCTTTGGGGATGCTGTGTGGAGGATCTTTAGAGGATAGGAAGGAGTGAACTTGGGTCTTGAAGAGACCCATGTTATGGGATGGAGGAAACACAGAGGCCGGCAGATCATTCCACAGCCGAGCTGTTGAACACAAGAACGAGTCGTAGAAGCGACCCGTTCTCATGTGACAAATGTCAACCGTGTGCAAATGTTGGGCGCGCGTTTGGCGTGTTTCCCGACTATGCACCGGTGCCGAAGGGATCAATGACGCTAGTTCCTCGGAGCATCTTCCATTAAAATACCGGTAGAACAAGGACAGCATTCCCACCCGACGTCTGTGCTCCAAAGATTGCAACCCATTTGTTAAGATAGGCGAATCTATCAAACGGACCGCCCGTTTCTGCACAGAGTCAAGGTTTTTTTCAGATATTTTGGGACTCCCGACCAGAGGTGGCTGCCAAATTCTACAATGGGGCGCACTTGCGATTTGTACAGGGTCAGCAGTTGTGTACTATTAAAGTATCTGTGGGCTCTGTACAATACGCCCAGCTTCTGAGAGGCTAACTTTACTCGGGTTTGAGGGTAGTGTCATCTGTTACATATAATATTTTTCGTTAGATCTAAATGAATTTCATCCTATCACTGCACCAGAAATTATTAGCGACCTAGCAACAAGAAGTAATTCGGCGATTCATTAAAACGTCCGTGGCTAATGAATAATATAATTTTGTGGGTTTAAAAAAATGTTTTAAATATGTAAATTTAGTGTTTTTTTTATATAAAAAGTGTTATCTTCAGTAATTAAATTATTTGGATACAACGCTGTGCACATGGTCGCCTTGTCGATTCCGAAGGGTTTGACGGTTTCCCGCCTAAGTGCCACGAGAATGACAGCGTATGAACTATTTCGTAGGACAAACAAACGCACTTTAGAGAAAACCGCCACTAACTAGCAACGCAATCTAATATGGCGGCAATAGTACTTCGGTAAGACATCCCCAATTACCCAATGCATCTTTAAAGTGCTAACTCCAGACAGTTTTTGTTTTAAATATATATGTTACATTATGATTGTGGCACCCAAAATTTATGGTATTTTCTAACCTTCCTCCTACCAATCCCCTTCACTTCCCCACTCCTTTCAGACTAACGACATATCCCAATTAGACGTAGTTATGAAGAATGCGTCCAACTCACAAATCACAAAAATCAACTTTTTCATGTTTCCTTGCACATAAATAAGATAATAAATACACTAAAAGCGTCCAAGCTCCAAATGCAATAGATTTTTAAGAATTTCGCATTCACTCCCAAATGCCGTAATATGCTTTTGTATTGTAAAATTTTCACACGCCTTTTTTTCTGCTTCATATTTTCGGGTTGGACGCTTTCTATATAACTACGTCCAATTGAGGATGTCACGCGTAGTCCCTCTGGTTCCGGAAAGTCGGGAGCAGTTGAGATTCTTGTGCAGTATTCACATAAAAAAATAAATTTAAGAAAAAACGTATCGGAAATCTGTTTTTCTCTGTCAGAGTGCATGTTTTCGTAAAAAGTCTACTTCTCTACAGTTCGTTCATCACAGTATCTGAGGAGCATCTAATTGGAAAAAGCCTTTTATAATAACGTGCGAAGAATCGTAAACTTTATCTATCATCATTTTATTTAAAACATCACCGAGAAAACCTGACACCGGTTTGCAGTGTGTTAAAATATTGTTTTCGCGAAGATTTTATCAAGGTGGTTGATCAGGTATCGGTGGAGAAGTGAAAAGGGATCTTTAATAGCACATTATTCCTCTTGTGTAATCTCCTATCGGAGGTTGGTTTTCATCAAAGCAATCTTCTCCTAGCATGGTGCATTCTGGAACAACTTAGAACTACATACACTCCTACCAGTCTATGGCAACATCTAGCTTTGTCACTTGTCTTTGAAATTTGTTCTTTGTTTGTCAGTTAATTTTAAAGAAACAAGGTAAAATGACAGAAATCGATTATATGTAAGTTTCAAAATTTTAAATTTTGTTATTTAATTAGTTTTTATTTTATTTTGATTTAACATCTATTAACTCATAATAATCACAGAAATCGTTGCTGTATAGAGCGGAGAAGATCTTCCAAGAAATACCGACCAATAAGACGAAAATGTGTTTAAATTTGAAAGAAGTGACGAAATTTGTGTAATTTTTAAATTTGTGTTCTGTAATTTTTAATTAGAGATTGTCTATTAAACATCGATACGCCCCTAAACTCCCAAGGAACTGACAAAGAAGACACACTTCAACAATGTGCTCTGTGGTTTCAACTTGTCCACATTCACACAATGCGGAGTTCGCAAGTCCCAATTTGTCTATCAACAAAATTTGCAGTCTCTGAACGTAAAATATTAACAGAAATCTTTGGGACTAGAAACCAATAGGACTTTCTATAATATAGGTCTCAAAGACAAGATGTGCAGCAAATGTTGTAAGAATGTTAGATGATAAGTGCCAAAAATGATGACTGTGTGGGTGCCCCAGTGGAAGCGATCCAAAGTCAGATCGAGGGAGAGGTGAATAGACTCCGTGAAAGAGGATTATAGCAGGATGAAAAGGACTGAGAACTGAGGACTGGAAGTGAATGACAATGGACCGCAGTTATTGGAGAGTATTTATGGAGGAGGCCAAATCCTGCCCTGGAATGTACATATAACGCCAAAGAATAGTACTGAGCGTACGAGCCAACATGCTCGCCAGGAGATTTAACAAGTGCAGTCCTCCGGTGAAGAAGTAACTATTCCAGACATATTGAGTGAGCGTTTATACAAACGAACTATGAACAAGGTACACACAAGGCGTCGTCAACACACTCGGAGTACATTATAACCACGCATACGGGGCGCTGTTCGGCCTCCCTTGGCGATGCAGCGCCTCGCATATGTTCGCAGAAGAAATGGTGCATGGGTTCGCTGCTTTTATGCGCCACAGAGTAGCCGGGACGAGTCAACGCTACCGGAGATCAGAAAACTCCCTTGTCCAGGCCGTCGCCCAGTGGCAGGACGCGCCCCTACATTATAGACGGAGAATTTCCCTGAAGCCACCGTAGTACACGTGCTAAATATGTTTTTTTATTTTATTTTTATTTTATATTCAATTTCAAATCATGTAATTTATTTAGATGTATGTTTTTATATGGCACCCACCGCTCTGTTCAGCTGAAATGAACATACCATACATAGTAATAATTATTATAGCGATGATGATAAATTGCATTAGAGCCATAAGATTCGTTTATACGCCATTTTCATTGTTTTTGAGAGCAAGAAATGCGATGTTTTGTAAAAAAACACTATTCATCTCATCGGAAAAATATATTTTAAGCAACTCTAATGCACAGCTCGCTTGTCTTGGAGACACTCAGAAAACTCCACATTAATTCGTGCCAGGAATTATTTTAACCTTTACATTCTTCCTTATCCCGATTCCCGCTAGATATATATTCTTTATAACCGTTTGCCATAAATCTTCATCTCTGCCTACCCCTTCGCGCATCTGTCAAGCGCAGTAGCGGTCAGTGCGGGCAGCAAGGCCAGTAAAGCCAGGGTAATAACACGGCGCAGCCTGTAATTATAAATTGTAAATTATAATCATTTCGGCATGTTGATGATACAAAACGGCCGGCCCGTATTACAAAAACCACTGGAAAGTAAGTACAAGCTTTAAGCTATTAGTTATATTAAAAAAAAAGTGTTTTAGTTTCGATATTGCACCCACAGATAAATAAATACATCTATCTATCCCAAGTTTACGTTATTTAAAATTAATGACTTATTCTACGGATTTTAATATGAATACCACCATACTGCCATCATAAGAAAGAACCAAGTAGGAATGTAAATTTTATATATTTTTACGATAGTGTTTCCATTGCGTTTTTGACCAGGGTTGGGAAAACCACGTTTTTTTTTAAAAATGTTTTTCCCATTGGGTTATTTTGGGCCTTTTCAGTTTTTTTCCGGCTTAATTAGAAGAAACACTTGGCGAGTGTACGATTTTAAATTACAATAATATTATGCCATGGAACAACTGCCCGAAGTTAGTTGGTCCGTGGCATCTCCAATCGGGTTATTTTGTGATGCTGATAGAAGTGAAAGGAGAGGAAAGTGTGTACGAAAAAGTTAGGAAGTACCTACCTACTTGGATATTGGAATCTGATCACTGAACACGGCTAAAACCATTTTAAGCAACGTTTCCGTTCTGAATGATGGTTTTTCGCTAGGGCAATACTGAGAGCGTCTAAATTACTACATTTAAATTCATACTAATTGTATGTAAAATAAAACCTAAATATATATTTTTTCTATGTTTCGAACTCGCTAATAATAATATAACACTGTTAAACAACTCAAAGCCTCTGTCGTGTTTTGTAAAAATGGTCCTTCGAGCCGGATTTGGTTTAGTGCGCAGACGTGGTGCGCATTACAAACCGACATTTGGACGTTGTGATAAATAATAAGAACATCTGAGGGAACAAAGAAGCGGATCTAATCGCTCATCTTATTGATACACGCTCTGGAAGAAGGTTCAATAAAACCCGTTGGTGACCTCCATGGCAAAGAGGCAAGAGTGCCGACTTGGGGTTGGAGTATAATTCTATGGTGGATACTCATGGGCGCCTTTTGACGCTTGGGTCGAGAGATCGTGGGTTATGGATATGATATTATATAGTACATATTATTTTTTAATTGTCGTTGGATGATCAAAGATCGCAGGTTGCCCGGAACGGATCCATCTACGAGTTCCCAATGGATTAACCAGGATCTGACCAAATTCTTAGCCTCCCCGATGCAACACTAATTCTGAGCAAAACTCTTTCATCTATCTGGCATCACATACTTTTTAACATACACCACTCCCATTGTGACAGATTTAACTCTGCACCACACTCCATAAAGTCACACCGGCGATCTTTCGAGCCTTTCAGATACAGTCTAACATTAAGTAGACAAAAATTGTAGGCGCTACGATAGTTTAAAACGTTTTAAATGAAAACACCGAGATGGCTCATTTGAAAATTAAAGTAAGTTTAAAAAGGCATAATCATCCAAATGGATATTTTGACTTTAACCAAACGGTCTCCAGAAATTAGTGGTACTTTCCGAAAAGTGATGTTTTTACATCATATTCTAAGACAATTTTACTTTAATTTTTATTTATTTATAAGGAAGATAATTACATGGAAAGGCGATTTTTTGTTTTTCTGAAATGTACGTATCAAAATACCCATTTATTAGATGTTAAATCAAAATAGAACATAATGCAATTCACAGACTTTTTTTTTAAATTAAAGGCATTTGCCAGTGTGGTCGATTCTCTCCGTGTCGCGCTGCTGAAATATAACCACTCAGAATCAAAACATTATTTGAAATGGATTCAGCCGTGTTTACCATATAGCTTGGCACTTCTAAATCTCCCTTTTCCCACCTCCTTCCCCTCCTCTCCAACATCAGTCCCACAATATACCCTAAATAGAAATAAAATTTAATAGTGTTATTATTAATTTCTGCAAGTATTTTTAGTTTTTATTATTGTGACAGCTGTTTCGGCGTTTAAGGCCATTTTCAAACTGTGGTTAAACCACATTGTGACGATTTATTTACATGATTTTATTTACTCCTACCCGGTAGGAGTAAATAAAATCAAAAGTCGTCACAATGTGGATTAACCACAGTTTGAAAATGGCCTTAAACGCCGAAACAGTTGTCACAATAATAAAAACTTAAAATACTTACAGAACTTAATAATAACATTATTAAATTTGATATACATTACATTAAATTAAAAAAATAAATGGAGTTCTACGAATTAAACATACAAACAACTAATAATACTAAATAAAAATGCCATAGTCCCACTGAGTAAGGATTATATGCAGTAAACATCAACTCACACTTTGAGTTCAGATGGGACAAATAATGAAATGATCTGACTTTAGATTAATTCTCAAATTGGACTTAACGGCCGCTCTTCCCAACGTTTCCAATGATCTATCTGAGGCACCGATCAGCCAAGTGTTTTGTTGAGCATTCGCTCCGTTTGCCTGTTTAGAAGAATTTTTATCCTGTATTGTCTATGGAGATGCCCACCGACTTTCATAGACGTACATTTGTCATTTGACGTTTCTCTTTCGTGAAAAACAAGACAAAACGTAGCTTATAATTAGTAAAATAAGTTAGGTTCTCTTCAGTTTTATTTAAAACATACATAAAACATGTTGTGATATTCGAAGACGGAAATATATCTTTGTCATTCAATATTTGAATCGCGATAAATAGATCGCGAACGAATAATGACGTTTGACATTTCACTGACACTTGTTCCCTGTGTTAATACTTTGTATAACTAGTCCTCTGTTGAGGGGAAATTAAACCACAAAAATCGAAATGCTAAATTGATCTTAAATTTGATCGAGGATTTCGTTGGGAAGAGCGTATTTGTGCATTTGAACAGTTTTGAGGCAAAACTTAAGCTCAACAGTTGCTCAGTAGGGTTGGCAAGAACGCCCGTAAGCATATAACATTTTATAGGGATGATTCAGTTTCATGAATATGATATAATTATATTGTCAATGTCGGTTAATGTCGGTTAATGTCGGTTAATGTGGGTTATTATGTCTGTCATATATTATGTTATTATCAATTAGGGAGGCGGGTATGAATACCGCCGCCCCGAGAACCAGTACGGTAGGTGACTTAGCAGGGGGTGCAGGGTTCTACGGGGTGAGGTTTGTCCAGTTTGTTGAGGTTTGTCTTGGAAACGGATGCGTCTGTAGGCCGGATCGGGAGAGGCCGGTTGAGGGAGACCCCTTGACCTCTCCAGACAGACTCTCTCGACCCATCGTCTGCACCACAGTGAGTGGGATGGATTAATACCTCATACATATTTCCTTTCCAGAACTTCCTCTCCGTCCATTCCTTAAGAAGTCCACCCAGCAACCCCAGAAATGACATGGTCCTAAGGGAAAATTATTTCTCAATATGTATATATTTCTTTTTGTGGAGTAAACATAAAAATAAATAATTTTTTAACTATTTTTTAGTTTAGTTTATTTAGTTTAAAGCCCACACGAGGTAAACTATCGCATAACTGCGCTATGTAAATTCGCTGCTATGATTATCATTTATTTTTCTAGAATGGTAGATACTTTCAGTATCGTTCTGGTGAAAGACCACCATTCAGAATCGAAATGTCGCTTGAAATGGCTTTGGCCGTGTTTGATGACCGGATCTGAATAGCCAGGTACTTCTCCGCCTTCCTCTTTCTCATCGCTTCTTACCACAGAGCAAATAATACATAGAGATGCCTTTACACGCAAGGGGGGAATAAACCAAAATAAGAAGGCCGGGGGCAAGCTAGGCGTGGCGCCAATTTATGTAAAACAGCAACTAAGTAAATTTCATTGAGTATTTAGTTTGACCCTTTTTTATAAATATTTTGTAATTAATTTGCTCACCGCAGTAAAAATCAGACGAAACACACGTGGACGGCAGTGAACTAAGCTCGTGACAAAATGGGTGTCACGTGACCTTCTCCTCCAGCCGTAGAAATCGTACTTAGGGCGAGTCTATTAATTCTGACGTCAGTGCTTCGTACCTAAATTGAAACAGTTTGTTAATTAGATTTCCCCGAGCTTTCTTTTCCCTTCCTCCCGAATTACGTCCACCGTGCAACATTCCCCCAAAACAGCATGCAATAGATGCATCGGTTCAACAGACTCATGTGATTACGTGTACACAAAAAAATATTAAAAAGTCATTAAAATGCCTCTCCTTATCGACGGGTCGATCTCCTCTGCCAGTGGCTACCACCTTCCTCATTCGCCTTGTCAGTCTCCAAACTTTGAATATTCCAAAAAGGCTATACAAAGTAGTTTAATGGCCAATAAATTAACAGGACTACAGTGGCGTACGGTCACTTTTTAATTAATTTATTTTACTCTTTATTCCAAAATGTGCGGAGGCTAGTGCAATCCTAGACAAGACATAATGTTTTTTTACAGTTACTTTACACACGAGGCCTTGCGTGAAATAATTCCCCCCAACGCCTATGCCATATTTGGGGATGCTGTGTGGAGGCTTATTTTTATCGGTATCATACTTAGATTTCTAATCACTGTCAATATCATTTTCAATTAATTCCCATATATTTTTGACATGACAACAATATTCTACTCGAATTTGTAACCTTTTAGATAATGTCTCGGATATGCCAATCGAATTTTTATTTAATTGGGACATCTGTTGACACTTTCTAGAAGTCTCGAATTAATATTTAATTTTGGAATACCTTATTGAAGCTTATAAAGATCATCCCTGCCATCTTCGCCACTATTAAATTAAATGTACCGACGAGGAACACAAGACAAACTGTAACAATTTTCTGCAACACTTACACAACCAAGTATCAGTCTCATTCATTAACCAATAGGACACATGATCTGGGCAACAGGTTTGCGGGTGTTGGTGATGTATTTGCTAACTCCATTTATACAGTAAGGCGTTATCTATACCAGCACTTTGGTGAATCTTACAATATGTAGTATTGTATAATGGATAATGTAGCGGTAATGAATTGTGTTATAATATTGTTTTGATTTTCTATTTTATGTCACTGTTAAGCGTTTGAAAAAGATTGTTCATAACTTTATGGTTTAGAATCTCTATGTATTTGTAATTTTCGATAATCATAAGACAGCCTCCGTGGTCGAGAGGTAAGGCTCTCGACTATGAATCCGAAGGTCGCGAGTTCAAATCCCGGCGTGCACAAGTAAATTTATTTAATTAATTTGTGCTGTATCACAATTAATTCATTAAAAATAATATATAGCATATTTGAGCACGTTCTAGAGTGGAAGATACTCTCAGTATCGCGCTGGTGAAAGACCACCATTCAGAATTGAAACGTTGCTTGAAATGGCTTTAAGCCGTGTTCGGTGATCAGATCTGAATAGCCAGGTATTTCCCCACCTTCCACTCCCCCTTCTCCTTCCCCTCCTCAATACCTTCAGCCTCACAACATTCCCCAATTGGGGATGCCATAGTCTCAATGGCTCCAGACGGTTGAGAGCAGTTGGGATTCATGTATAAAAAATCAAATAAATAACTTATTGTAATATATTTTTAATCATCGAATGGGAATTAATTGAAGACGGACAGTTCTTATTAATCGAAGTACGATATCGATACAAATGACTGAACCGATCGTGAGGTAGCTATAGCTCACTGGGTTAGAGAACAAGATCCCGGATCGACCATGAGGTCCTGAGTTCGAGTCCCAGTTTCTACAGTTATCTTTTTCTTTTCTGTGTCTATTCGGTTTCATGTTTCATTTTGAGAGTTGTTAATATTCTCTTCATTGATTAAAAATATATACCAACGAGGTTTATAAGCTTCAATAGGTTATTACAAAATTAAAAATAATAGAATATTCTACAAATACATACTCAAAAGTATATTCGGTTGTAAAGAACGTCACAGCACGCCCTTGTGCACAAAAACCCTCGGATGTAGCTACATCGAGCGATCGCTTTCCTTATCACGTAGTTGAGGGTACCGTTTAAAACAAGAAAAAAATTTGGCAGG
Source organism: Halesus radiatus (assembly GCA_022606495.2). Taxonomy (NCBI): domain Eukaryota; kingdom Metazoa; phylum Arthropoda; class Insecta; order Trichoptera; family Limnephilidae; genus Halesus; species Halesus radiatus. Next base: position 269,883 of record JAHDVE020006717.1, read on the forward strand.
TGTAAATAAACAGCGATGTTGTTAAACGATTATTTTAATGAATTACTCGAGGAGAGTTTGGCAAGCTAGACAAAAAAATCTGACTGGAGAACACATAAACAATATTACCCTTTTAATTGTTAAATAGAAACTAAAACTAACTAACTAACTAATCATCACGCCGTTTCCCCTTCAGGGGTAGGCAGAGAGGACGGACCGCCAAACAAATTGATCTTGGCATACACTTCTTGCTTCATTCGCATTCATACATTCTCTTCTATTATTCCGACTTCTGACATGGCCCGACTCAAGTATTTGATTCACTTGATCGTGGCATGTCTTCCTCGGGCGTCCCCTGCTTCTTCTTCCATTCACATTCGCGTCACATATTTTCCTTACACTCCTTTCTTCGTTCATTCGCTCTACATGCCCAAACCATCTAAGCGTCCCTTTCTTAATCTTACTCATGACGCTTACATCAACCTTGCATTCTTTACGAATCTCAATATTTTTCACACGATTGTACATGGTTTCACCACACATTCGCCTCAGAGATCTCATTTCTATGTTTACTTTCATCCTTCCTTGTTAAATACATATTGCTTTAAAATTAAATTATTTCAAATTATTTTGTTTAAACCACTATTTAATATGTAATTTTTTTTTTTAATAATAATAAATGGACGATTTTGTGAAAAATCACCTCAAGGGCGTTGTAAAAATATTACTTATTAGGGTTTATCTTATTATGTACAAACAGATAATGAATCATACTTACCTGGGAGTTCACTCCAGATTAACACGTTATATTATAAAGTTTTAGTTTGGGGAGACATGATTTTGCACGCACAGAACACAAAACACTGCACATCGCATGATATTGCAGTTACTATCTTATTTATATTATTTGGTTATTGGCAAAAGAAGAGTTGTTATTCATTTGAAATATTAATGTTTTTTTTTCTTCGAATTTACGACTAGATAATAGATTTTTAAAATTACAGAAAAAAATTAAAAAATTCTATCCCGGTTTAACTGAAATTTTCGATAATAATGATAATTTCAAAATATTTACAGTTATTTACAATGTCGCGGACTGTGTTTCAAATTTTTCTGTTAATGACTTTAGGTAGGTACTAACGGCTAGCTTCGCTATCTAAATTAGGTACGCAACTGTACCATTACTGGATATGACTTTTCGAAGAGATGAGTTTTAAGCTTCGCTCTGAATTCTGTCGAGTCTTTAATCAGTATTAAATCGTATGGCAGTTTATTCCAGGTTTTAGGGCATGCCACGCCGAAAGCACACTCACAAAACTTAGTATCTGGTGTGTGCTTTGGTTTTTTCAACCTTCCGATGGCTAATGACGTCGTTGATCTAAGAGTTGACTGTCCATACCACATAAGAGTTCCAGCTGCTTCCAACTGTCTGGAGCTAATGATACTATGGCAACCTCAATAGGGGTATGTTGTGAGGCTAAAGGTATTGAGGGCGGGGAAGGAAATAAGAAAGAGGAATTTATTTATTTAATAGTGGTTTAAAGAAAATAATTTATAATCCCTCAATTGGAATTGATGACACTACGTAATTTTTCATTAATTTGCCATTAACACATTGTTCCCCTTTTTTTGTTCCCCTTTTAAGTTATAATAATACCCACGCAATAATTAACGACGTAAGAATAAAATAATATTTTCATGATTTTATTGATTGATTGACAAGGACGCCGCACAACAATTATATAGCTTAAAGTCACCCAAATTAAGTTAAGATTTTGCTAAAACTAAAAAATACACATTTAAATGTAAAACAAAATCGAAAAATATTTTTTTTCATACTAACCCAAAATCAGAATGCTCACGTGACGTCAGATGTTCCAAAAGCAATGGTACCAACATAACACGGTGTTTTGATCAGCTGATTTTTTATTCACTTTTTAATAACGATTTATAAATTCTACGTATAATGAAAGTTATATATTCTGAATCGGCGTTTGCTCTTCTATATGAATATATATTTTTAATGTCATTATATTTTTCACTGGAGTTCTTTATTGTCCAAATGCGGTCATAATACATGTATGCATCAATAGTGCGCAATATTAGGAGATGGGTTATTGATAATTAGTGCCATCTCTTTTTATGTTTCCAAAACCAAATAGAAAGATCTCCATGCTCATAGTAAAGGTTCAGCTCAAAAACCAAAGACGAACGTCAACCACCAGTTGACAGGAAATATGATAAAATGCCCCAGTGGAAGCAACCCAGAGGCAGACCGAGGAAGGGGTGGATTAACTGTTTGGAAGAGGTTTGTAGCAGGACGGGAAGGACTGATGACCAGAGGCGAATGGTGAGGGACCGCAGCCAAGGACTGACAAGGGAACTAGTTTTTAAATCCATAATTTCTATGCATGTACAATATCTATAATAGTGACGCTACCAGCTGCAAAGCTAAGTATGTCGATCTGCAGTAAGGTCGGTAGGGAAGGTAGCTAGATAGTAGTTAGGTAGGTACAAGGTAGGTAGGTACCCACTAAATACTTACCGCTCACGCACGGCATCTCTCAGCCTACCGCGCCGGGCAGCCCGCGGCCGGTGAGCAATGAGAACAACACAAACGATAAAAACAAAAGCACTCTAAGATGGCGGCGGGCGAAAGAGGCGGGAAACAGAACAAGACAGAACAGAAGAAGATGGATGTTGTGCGTGATAAAGTAGGTACTATTGCATACTTGGAAATAGACAGCCGGCAATACCAATACGATATGTTGGAAGTACGTACTAATATATTACCAGTGCTTCAATTGAACAATGTTACCAACCGGAACGTTCTATGTTAGGTTATTCTTTCAATGAATAATTGGAGATTGGCTGAATATGATGGGGTCGATAACCTCGGTTAGCAGTCGAACGGTTCGAGTTCGATTCTCACAGCGGGTACCAATTTATTATCCCTTCAGAATAAGCTATGCTCAGTGATAATCTAAAATTAAAAGATTTTTCTTAAGGGCATTCGAAGCATGATTATAACGTTACGCGCTCACAGATGGCGTTACTTGAAATATTTTAGCAAAAAAACACTTTTAGCAGGCAATGCTTTTAACTATTGAGAAAAAATGTTTATTGAATATGAAATGGAATAATTTGTTATTGTAGGTATAAGCTGAAACTCATAAAATAAAATATTTTATTGTAACACTAACACATACAGAAATTTCATTGCATTGGACATTTTTTCTATAACGCCGTCTAGTGACTAAAATCACCCCAAGGGCCACTCTAGTAGCCCCCTTTAAATTGACATGTTTTTAGATTTTTCTTAAAGATTTCGAAAATGCTTTCTGACCTTAAACCAAATGGAAGGTATAGTACATTGAAATCTCTCCCCTCAAAGTTAGCCGCATCCCTATGAGAGGGTTCAACCAATCTGCTCTACGCATCCGACTCGGCCAACCTGTGCGTGAGTTGCCTCTGAGTAAGATTGTTCCTCACGCAGAGATCTGTCAAGTATGATGCCAGCCCGTTCAGTGCCTTATATACCATTTTTTTAAAACTGAACTCTCTCTGTGACTCGAAGCCCTTGTAGGCAATTAGCGTACAAGAGTGATGTGACAGTATTCGGTGGCACCGCATACTAGACGAGCTGCTGTGTTGAAAACCCCTTGCAGTATGTTCAAATGTACATTAGGCAGACCAGCATATAAACTATTGCAGTAATACAATCTGGAGACTATAAGAGCATTCACCATTTAAATGCATGCTAGTAGTAGGATAGTAGATATATCTTGTTAGCAGTGGCGTGCAGTGAAGTCCATAAAGGCTGAAAAGCTGGGACTAAGAAAAACGAACTAAATGAAGAAATTAAACGATAATAGAAAAATACGACAAATTTCTGATGCAAATGTATTCTTCCTTGAATTTGGTAAGGGACTTCTACGCCCATTTATTCAGTAAGTTCGTCACCACAATCAACGGAAGATGATAATAAAAATGCTTTTTTTAAATATTCAATGAAAAACTACACACAGCTTTCATTTGGTCATAGAGCAATCGACGCCACTGTTTGTTAGTTACTTTATAGAAATGTTCTCGAAAAATTATTGAAAACTTCTGTACCTACATAAAAAAAACACAGATATGTAACAATCTATATTTGACTTTATGTTAACTTTTTTCCGTCTATCTTCTATATATATATATATAAAGAAGAGTTTTCAGTTGTTTGTTTGTTTTGTATACAAAGTTACAGTTTTACTGCGAGCTTGATGAAATTTTGCACATTTTACTTTCAAAATAAGAGGAGGATCATTGTCTATATACCCCTCATACCCCTTTCCCATCCCTTAACGCAGAATTTTGTTGGGGTAGGGGTAGAGGTAGGAGGAAACTTCTGAAAAACACTCTAAAATTAATTGTATTCAGCGAAACGGACAGGCATGACGAAAACAATTTTCATAAATGTTATCAAGAAGAAAAAAGAGTACACTACGAAAATCAACAAACATTATTTTATGAAAACCGTTTGAATTGTATAAAATGAATCAAGATCTTCGCTTGTTTCTCTTGTTAAATTACCCCTTTTCATATTAATGAATCTGTTTCCATTATTTAAATCAACCGCTCATTAATGCGCGGGTAGCTTAGGTTGATGATGATTGTGTGTTTTCCTTCGGAGCATTTCAGGTCTCGCCCTTAGGCGTCGTCAGACCGACATTCCGAGACGGTAATAATTAACCGGTAGAAGTCGTTGCCTGACTTGTGCCACAGTTACTGTTACTCTTGATGAATTAGGAAATCTCCTGTTGGATAACTGTGCACTTTTTGATCTGGCTAATGGTGATGTAATATGAACAACTATTTAATAAGACGTCTTCCTGTAAATCGCTCTTTCGCGTTATCTTTATGTTATCTTTTATTTCCAAAAATCAAGTTGAAGGACATTATGCATCTAAATCATTGCTTGCAATTAGATAAATTGATTATCGGTTTGTGCGATATTATGGCTTGAAATTGTGAGTCGGTATTATCGTACATCTCAATCTGAATACAACATAATAGTGGTGCATGCGCATAACACGAGACTAACTGCAAACGATGGTCTTCTAATTACCAGATACCTAAATAAATACGGTCAAAGAACTACTATGTAACAAAAAAAATTACAGCCTGTAGCTAATTCTATAAAAAAATTTCAGAATGCTGCAAAATATTTTTTCCCTAATTTTCCCTGTATTTTTAATACCATACTTTCTTTGAGTTTTTTGTTCGCTTTTTTATTTTTGATTTTCTCTGTATATTTTGTACTTTTTTTCAAAAAAAGAATTATTATAATGTAATATACGTGTACCTACCCTGAATTCAAAACATAGACTGCAACGTTGAGCTGTCATACAAAACCAATTATATTCTCTTTTCCTGTGCAAAAAAAAATGTTGTGTGTTGTTCCTTCGGAATTATTCTCTCCTTTAGTTACCCAGTAGCCAGGAGTCACTCTTCTTCGCTGAATTAAGAGATATTCATAAACTTCCCTTTAAATCTAACTGTCGCTTTTCTAACCAAGCTTTTTATATCTACTTGCTGAAATCGCCGCGCAGATCCCCCTGTGTCCTCTAGTAATAATAACAACAATAACTGACAAGCAATAATAATAATAATAATAATGGCAATAATAGCAATAATAATAATAATAATAAATAATAAATGACAATAATGACAATAATAATAAATAATAATAATAAATAATAATATTAATAATAATGATAAAAAACCGTAATAATAATAATAATAATAATAATAATAATAATAGTAATAATATTAAACCAATAATAATAATAATAATAATAAATAATAATGATAATAATAATAATAATAATAATAATAATAATAATAATAATAATAAATAATAATAAATAATAATAAATAATAATAATAATAATAATAATAATAATAATAATAATAATAATAATAATAATAATAATAATAATAATAATAATAATAATAATAATAATAATAATAATAATAATAATAATAATAATAATAATAATAATAATAATAATAATTAATAATAATAATAATAATAATAATAATAATAATAATAATAATAATAATAATAATAATAATAAATAATAATAATAATAATAATAATAATAATAATAATAATAGTAATAATAATAATACTTGGATGACTTGTATAGCGCCGTTTTTGTGAAGAATCATCTCAAGGGCACTGTACAAATACTACTTGCTAGGGTTTACCTTATAATATACCAACAGATACAGAAACATATTTTCCTGGTAGGCCACTCCAGATTAAAACGTTAAATTACAAAGTTTTCGCTTAGTAGGCCTCAGATTCCCGCTGACCCCCCGACGATGACAATATGTCCTCGGGAATTTCAGATAGTGAATTGCTCATTCATTCTCCCAAAAAGGCAAATTTTGTTCCCTGCTCCATCCAAAATCTGACTTGCTTTCGATTTGGCATTGTCCTCAATCTTCTCAAACTAATTTTCTATTCTTTTTATTCCTGAGGCACATTCATCATAATCTATCCCCAAAAACTTGAACAAGTAAGAACTATTCACCATAAATATATTGAAACGATGTCTAGGTATACCACTGAAGGGAGAAAGTAAGAATCATTGGAAAAAAGAGGGTCTAAGCCTCATGTTTTACGTTAAATTACATTCTATTAAAATATAATATTCATATATTTAAATTTCGCTGGATCAGATTTGTGGGATTTAACGTGAAGAATGAAAAAAATAAATTGTAATTTGCACAGCTCTTAAATTATATTTGAACATTGATAATATATTAATACTGTGATAAAGATGATTTTTTTTTATTTATTTTGATAATCAATTATTTTTATTATATTATTTAAACGATGAATGTCAGGAGAAGAAAATATAACGGAGAATTTCATGAAAAAAAAAACAGTGGAGGAGATAAAGAAGTGAATGAATTATTTAGAACAAGTCGCTTCAAGAGTTGCAATATTCTAATGGATGAGTATCTATGTAGGTACGGGTATATAAAATAATGATAATTAATGTATGTATACAAATTTTATTTATTTACATAACATACAATAATTATTGTTTCCCTCCCTTGCTACCTGGAATTTGGAGGAGTGTGGTATAATCGTTCTACCTATCGTTAGTTATTTTGATAATTGCTTTAGCCGTGTTTGGTGACCAGATCTGAACATCCAGGTATGAACTTCCCACCTTCCTTCTTCCCCATCTCCTTTCCCTCTCAATACCTTCACTCTCACCACAACATACACCAATTGGGGATGCCATAGCCTCACTGGCTCCGGACGGATGAGAGCAGTTAGGATTCTTGTGTGGCATCACATAAAAAATAAATAAATAAGATAGCCAATTCTACTGTTCAGATATTCTCTATTTTTTTCAAGGTTTCTTCTGCAATATTTAATGTCGAGCTATCGCTTATAACACAAAGGGCATCATTTACGATCGGAAGATTGTAAAACCATGTACGAATAAACGATGATAAAGCAAGGAACGGAAGTGAGTGATGTAACACTATCTGCTTAACCTTTCGGGAAAACTGAGTGACAGTTAGCTAGCGATGATGATATTATAGCCCTATCAATTCACTTTACATGGATTTGTTATTTTTTTCCGTTTTCTGACCCATAGCGAATTAACACAAAGGGCCATTTCTCTGCCTTACCACCTGATTCAAGAATTTAATTTCATTGATGTCTTGCTGGGATGTACACGATTTCTTCTATCATCCATGTGCCTGTTATATTTTCTCCTGACACTCCTTTCTTCGTAAATCTGCTCTACATGTTCAAAGAATCTAGGTAAATAAGTGTTCTTTTATTTAATCATGATCACTACGCTTGCTGTTTTTTGTATCTTCCTATTCATAATACGATTGCTTGTGATATTTGATTCACTTGATCATACCAAGTCTTCCTCACCCGAACCTACCTCACTATACAGAAAACCACCATATTTTCAACAAGTAGCAATTGTGACCCACAACACCGTAAGTGGCGACTGACCTTGATTTTGAAAATGTAAAATCCCTGTTATAAGGCAAGGTAATCTCCCCACTTAATTCAGGCCGATTACTCCAATAATGGCCGCCGATTATTTTTTTTCATTCCCCGCTCGAATCGTCTTATCTACTAGTTAAACTGTTAAATATGGCGTCGAGGCGATTATGGCCTCGAATTACCTGGTAATTTTGTTGTTATTATTTTTGTAATAATATTCTAAAATACTACCGCGGGTTGGGGAATTTTTGAATTTAGTTTCACGGGCACTGCGGCGAGATGAGCTACTCGTTGACGATTCGCGTTCTTTTAACATTTTCGGAAAATGCGACAGCGTCCATTTTGGATTCTGAACTTGTTCTGTCTTTAATCTCGTTCATTGGAATCAGTTGGAAACAGTTCCGTTTATTAAATATGGTGTTCGAATTTTTAATTTGGAATTGTTTTGATTTCGAATCTAGTCCCTGGACTAACAATTGATCGGTTTAAACATAGAATCAGTTGTGCAAATGAAATATTACATTCCAATTTTGAATCTAGTTCCTGGGCTAACAATTACTAGGATGATGTGCAAATTAAATATGATATCGCTCCAATTTTAAACTTGGAATCGTTCTGATTTTGAATTTGGGTTAACATTTCCCCCGTACAAATCTAAAATCGGTGGTTTAAATGCTATTGCTTGCTCCAATTTTGAAATTGGAAAAAGTGTCAAATTCTGTTTTGAGTAATAAAGATGTTCTAATTTTGAATCTAGCATCTTTACAAACAATACAACCCGGTTAAAATATAGAAACAGTTGTGTTAATAGAATATTTCGTACCAGTTTATTTTATTTTTTTATTTTTAATTTGTGCAAATTAAATTTCTTTTGATTTTGAATCTAGTTCTTTAAGATAAATTAACAATGGTGGAAAATGTGACAGCAATTATTTTTCTTTCTAAAGGCTCTATGATTTTGAATTTCGGATCCGAGTTGACATGTTGTGTACATCCTGGCATCGATAATTTCGCAGTCGGTGGCGTGGCTAGTGTAGATTTTGTGGATACAATAATCTATGGATTTGAAAATCAGTTTGTTCGTTCGTGAGTTCCTCGTGTGGCCGTCTGCAAAGCTATCTATGTCAAGCTGTAACTGAATAATTCGCTCCAATATTGAATTTGGAAAATGTGACAACATATTCTAAAGTTATTCTGATTTTTCGTCTTGTTCCAGAGTTAGCGTTACCCGGTTTAAACACAGAAACGATGGTTTAAGTAGATCGATCAATAAAGGAAACCTAAATGTGACAGCTTTTATTTGAAATTTTGACGTACTTTCAATGATTGACACTCTCCACACCGACGCCATAAAGGCGTCATTCTTTTATTTGTGACCAATATCTCTATTATTTAGAATAATATTATGACAGTTTTGATGACTTTATTTAGTTGTACGAGTATTGTAGGCACTTACACACAAATAAAAGCTCAATTGTTTAGTAAAACAGTTATTGCTTGGCAATAAAATGCAGACATTTAAAAAAGTGGAACTATTTTTTATTTCATTTCTATGACAACTCTAAGCTACTCACATTGAAATGTCATTATAATTTTTCAGATTCCAGTTTGACAAGTTCGTTTAAAAGAAACATAATTTGTTTTTTTACGTTTTTTAAATTTTTCAATAATTTTTATCTGTGGAATTGATTCTGTTTTTAATTTATTTAACATCAAACACATGATTATTTCGATGCATAAATTTCAAAAATACAAAAAAATCGCCTTTCCATCTTCCTTGCAAAGCGTTAGGTAATAAAAAAAGTTTAAGCTAAAATTGTTTTAAAATTTGATGTAGAATTTCGGAAAGTACCACTAATTTTTGAGCACCGTTTGATTAAAGTAAAAAAAATGCACTTGGACCAATTTGCTTTTTTAAATATACATTCATCGTCCTATAAGCCATCTCGGTGTTGTCATTTAAAACCATTTAAATGATCGCAGCGCCCTTATTTTTTGTACTATAAAGGTCAGACTGTAGGCTTTGCAATGACCAATTTCTATTGTTTTTCAAACTCATTTATTTAGCGAGTTAAAAATTATTTTTTAATAAGTTTTTAGTATTACAATACTCACTATACATTATTTTATTACTAAAACAAATTAAGTGGTTAGTGGCTGAGTCAACAAATGCGTCGGATATCACCCAGGTGTTTTTGGTTCAATTCCTCTGCTACATTAAAAAAAAATTGAAGTATCAAAGAGTTTTACACGGTTTTCGACTGCCAAGCACATGACGTCTATTTATTAAAGTCCTCCATAACGACATTGCGTATTAGTTTTTTTTTTTTTTTTTAATATTTTCGGATTATTCATAACCCAAGAATATTAATTTATTATTAAATAATTAATGAAATTAAAGAACGAATAAAATATTACGTTCCCAAAATATTGCCTTACAGAGGGCGCAACTGAAAACGAAATATTTTCATGTGTTGGTTTTTTTTCTTCCGTTACGTGATTGAATTCGAAGTTACCTTGAGGGAGAAAAAACTGTGATCGAATAATAAGAAATAATTATATTTGTGGTCTGCGGTTTTGGATGAAAAGGTTCAGTAGAAAAACCAGCCAAACTCTCGGCTATGTTCAGTTATTGATGTTATTGAAATTTTTTGTGAGTTCATCGAAATTCTTTTTTGTTGTTTTCGATTAGCAGTCTCCGTAGTGTAGCGATAAAAATGCTTTTTTCGGATAATGGTGGATTAAATTCCCTTCTAAATGTAAGTTTAGATATTTTCATCAAGTTATCAAATTTTATGAATATTTCCTTTCTTCTTCTATAGATGCCCTTCCCAGTCGAAGGTTTACGATCATATTGGCATTTTCACCCTGCAGATTGAAATTTGTGGAATTGCATCCGTACTAGTCACGTAAATTTCGATGTCATCTGTTAGGTTGTATTTAATTTTTTTAATAGAATACCGCACAAGACTTCCATTTGTCCGGAGCCAGTGGGACTATGGCATCTCCTAATGGGGTATTGTGTGAGGTTGGAAAGCATCTAGCCAATCAGATCTGGTCACCATACACGGTTAAAGCCATTTCAAATAACGTTTCGATTCTCAATGGCGGTCCTTTAACCAGAGCGATAATGAGAGCATTTACCACTCTGGAACTTGCCGCAAATATTCTACCACATCTCTTCCTTGAATCTTCCCTTGAATTTTTATCGAATAGAATCTTGTATTGGCGACCCTCGCGATTTACACATAATAATGGTGTGTTCTTGTATTTATATGTAGAATAATATTGCGTTTTTAACCACATTATGAAAAACTTTAAGGTACATTAGAACTCCTATCTGTCCAAAGTATTTTGCGAATGCGCCTGTACAGGGTGTTAAGAGATACCTAAATAACTTGAACCATCGATTTCTGAATTTCCTGACATTTTAGGTATTGGAAAGTTAGGGTCAGGGCAGGAGCTTGGGGGGTACCCGGCTGAGTTACCAGTGACGACATGAGGAATATATATTTTTTGTTTGTATCTAAAAAAAAAGGAAAGAAAACACCACAAAATGTCACCAATGAGACCAAAATGCCATCTACGTTTTTTAATATATTTATATTAAAATCGCTGGTTAAGGTTTGTCGGGTAAACAACACCCTTAACACCCTGTAAATCTACATTTCAAAAGCTTCCGTGCCTTAGAGTGCTCTGTTTAGCGTCCTCGTTCCCATGCCACACAGAGAAATATAGAAAACTTAAAAACTAACCAATCTGTTTCAACATAGTTTTAGATGGCCGTTACAAATCTTCATTCTAATTGAAAGCTTTCTAATTAATTGTTTATTACTAGCTGAAGCACCCGGCGTTGCTTGGGATTACGAATGGTATGGTGGAAACTTCTACACAGTAGTTCCTCTTATTTTGAACGTCAAGTGTGCAAAATTTCATCAAAACGTATCAAAATTCAGTTAATTCAAATTAAGGGATGGTAAAGGGGGACGGGAGTGGTTTTTAGAAATTTGACGTAGACAGTAACCTTCCTCTTGTTTTGAAGGTCAAATGAGCAAAATTTCATCAAGGTCAGCATAAAACTGTAGATTTGTGGACAAAAAAAAAACAAAAAAAAAAACAAAAAAAAATCAAACACCGTCCGCCCGGGACATTCTTCTTTATATGATAGATTTTTCGGTCAATATGACAACACAATATTAAAAAAAAAAAAAAAAAAAAAAGAAGGCCAGCGTAAGATGAGCATATGTCATATAATAATAGAGGAATGATAAATGTTTACGACAAAAATTTAACGTAAGGAAGATAATGTCATAGCCTGAACAAGGTTTCGAAAAAATCCATGAATTGAGAAAATATTATATTTGATTTCGTAACGACTGACACCAAAAAATTCAATGCTTTGACTTGAGTTAACAAATCTCGATATTCTAGACAAAGGGGTTTGTTATCCATCATTAATAGAGTGTTGATTGAGGAACAGTAATTCATTATTTCGGAGTTGGAAAGGGATGTTGAATTGGATGAGTCAATAATACAGTTGATAATTTTAAATATTCAAATTAAACCAAAGTCTTTTCAAGGTTTTTCCAAAGAAGAAAGGTTTAGAGTTTGTTTAATTTCATCATATTATGAGTACTAGTCTCTTTCAATTACTAACTTTCACGCAATTCCTCACAAGAAACGCTTTTTTACCGGTCGATGTGATGAATGTGGACAATACAGAAAGAAGACCAAATGACACTAGCATATTCAAGATGAAGGCCAACCACAGAACATTTAAGTGTTTTTAGTGGAGGAACTTATATTTTTAAAGTCAGAGGACGTCTATGATTGTAGGTAATTTATTGACGATATCATTAATGTGGTCTCGAAAAGAAATCTTGCAATCTGGAGTGACCCCAAGGTCCTCCATAGACATGATAGTAGATAGACAAACACTTTTTAGTTTACAATCAAACAGAACCGGATTTTTAGATCTATAAAAGGACAAAATTCTAATGAATATTGTTCATTATATATACATTATTTTAGTCCTGGGATATTTTTGCGTTAATTATTATTTACTTAATAGTAACTTCTTTATGGAGTTTTCATACTCATAATTTTACAGCACCTTTTTATTGGTCTCAATGAATATTTACATCTGCCCCGGGGAAGACAAGATTGTATTGGAAACCAGTTTGCTTCAATTCATAATAAAGTGGAGTATCATATTTATTTTTACTTCCTACCGTACAGGAGTCCTTATTATCCGGAATTGGTTAGGAGCCGAGAGGTCCAAAGCTTCGGGTTCGACGCGGGTTCAATCCTATGCAAGCCTAGTCTTCCACCGTTAATCATTTCAGCTTTTCAGATAATTAAAATTTTGTCATGTCATTCATATTCTTGTTCCCAGAAATGTTTGTATTTCTCTAAATAAAAAAAAAATACTGACCCATTCCAATAATATTATTGGGAAAAATAATAAGTAATTTTCTTGTACTTGTATGTGTAATGGTATTTCTTGGTTTCTACTAATGTTTGCTGTGAAATGGAAAAAACTCAATGATCGCAAAGAAGGGCATATTGTACTTATTTATGCAATTCTGTCAGAGCGAGCACACGACCTCACGCAACTCGTGATAGTTTAACACTAAATTAAACTACATATAAGTACGGCAAATACCGTATCTTTTGTTTGCCACTTTATGAGACTTACAACTTGTCTATGTTTGTTTGTAATGTCATTGTTTTTAATAGTATACGAGGTGTGTTCAAAAGAAAAGGTGAATTTTGAATTTTCGCGGGCTGTGTACATACGATTATCAATTTATATTTTTGTTATGTTGGTACATATATGTTTATCATATGTTAGCATTATCAGCCATTTTGGATCAGTGGTTTGTTTTTGAAAACTGGAAAGGTTAGTCACGTTTTTGGGTGTTCTTCGATTTTTTACTTAGGTTCGTTTTCTGAGGCATCATCAGTCCGATTGAAATGGAATTTTAGATTCGCTTTATTTTCTATGTCCTCATCAGTATTTCTTAAAAAAAAAATTTTTTATTCTTTTTAGAAAAAAATCGTTAATGTTAATCCTATGGAGGATTTCCTAGTTTTGGTCGGAACTTGATAGTCGTTTTCTGGGGCCTCATCAGTCCAATTAAAGTTAAATTTTAGATTTGCTTTGTTTTCTATGTCCTTATCAGCATTTCTTCAAAAAATTCAAAAAATAGATATTTTTCGATATTTTAGAAAAAAAATTTATTGTAAAAAATCGAAGAAAAAACAAAACGTGACTAACCTTTCCAGTTGTCAAAAACAAACCACTGATCCAAAATGGCTGATAATGCTAACATATGATAAACACATGTGTACCAACATAACAAAAAAATAAATCGATAATCGAATGTACACAGCCCGCGAAAATTCAAAATTCTCCTTTTCTTTTGAACACACCTCGTACATCATAGATACGCCATACACCTAAACTGTTTTTTATACAACCATGATCATTTTGACTATCATACTAATAATAAGAAAACTGCATTTAAATTTGCAATATTTCATATTTATTATGTTAACACACTTATTTATAACAGCTGTCTGTTTCATACATATATATATATATACATTTTTTTTTTCTTCATTTTGGGTATGGAGCATTTCTCATAAATAGGTAACGAAGAAGTACCATACATACTATCTAGGATCTGCCTACCCTTACGGTACCTCGGCAAGGTTTATCATATAACTTATTCATACAATCGCCGCGGTGGATTTGTGTAGTTATAAATTAAAAACAACTCAGCCATATGCCGAGCAGGTAATATTGAATATTTAACGGTGCCGGTTTACCATATAAATTGATCGTGGCCAGATCTGTGGAAGGCTTTTTGTACGTAGGATATAAAATATATTACACCGCCTTTATTATTATTTATAACTTATCATTCACAGCGCTTTTCAGCGGGGAAAGAAACAAAAGGGATGCGTAGAATATAAAAAAAAGAAAAGTAATTGAAATATGTAAAAAAAAAGATTGGATAGTTTTTTTTAACGCCTCCTTTAAGTATTTTCGTTAACGACTTGGTTTTGTTTGTGCCCTTTACTTACAGCTTATTTACACAGGACGGTTGAACCGTGCGGTTTCAGAACCGAGCGTTTAATATGAATATGGAGGTTGAAAACGATGGGAAACCGCGCGGCAACTGATGAATACCCTCATAGCTCTTCATACAGATTCACAGAGATTATTGGCGGTCGCTCGGCGCCAACCGCTCGGCGTCGCGATAATATCAGTACGAAGTTCTATTAACCCCGAGAACCGTGCGGTTTAAAACGCGCGTTCCAATCGGCTTGTGTGAATAAGCATTATTATTATTCCAAGTTCCAGAGCGGTAGGTACTGTCAGTAATGCCCTGGCCATCCAGCCCTTGCACAAACACGTCGATAAAGGTCAATAATTTGTCATCGTTCCATAAATCTCGACAACCGTGAGGTTTAAAACGCGCGGTTCAACCGCCTGTGTAAATAAGCTCTGGTGGAGGAAGGGTGGTGGGAGTGGGGGGTGAGTGCAACGCAGTGCTAGGGCTTTCCTCTACAGTTACATGATCGGAGGTTTTATTCCAGTTATTTACGAGCTCTATCGGCACTCAATCATGTTGAAGTAAGACACTATTCGGCGGACATTTTTCATTATTATTTTGTGCTTTTTCCCGACATTTGACGGGAATTTATCGCTTTCGTATGCTTTATTTTATGCTGCGGCGTGGGCTTGCGATATTTTGGACAACGTTCGAACATGCATACCTACTGTTTGTTACACGTGTATATCTTACTATGCTATAAAGCAAAAATCTCCTATTTAACTAAAATATGTGGTGGCAGATGAAAATTTAATTGAACATTAAAAAAAATTATCAACGGTCAATTATCGATGGTTTAAAAAGAAATAAAAATTGCGTATAACTTGTTTTCCTAACTGTGAAGCAGAATTCCGTTTATTTGAAGCACCAAAAACTCTTGATCGGCGAGCTCTGACATCATGAAATTTGTAGAATTTTTTTTAAGATCTAATCATTTGTAATTTAAAAGTCAACGAAACAATATTTACTTTACAACACTTTCCATCATGAGTTGTGGAGTTTTAAAATTTTAAAGGAAATCTATCTATCAATAGAATAATACTCGGCTCCATATTGCTTGTTCAAATTTTTTCAAACCTTTATAATCTACCGGTAGGTACTTATCTTTACTCCTACATTTATTCAAGGCCTCTTCAAGGCCTGCATCAACAAATCTCTTCCTAGAGCCCCCTCCTTGACCCGCTTCATAACATTGCCCACCGGGGGAGCGATATAATTTCCCTGTGTGGGCTTCGTAAATGGGCGCTCTTGTTAGGAAAAAGAATATTTGAAATCATTGCCGAAACTTAGTTTTAAATACTTAGTGA
Organism: Halesus radiatus; assembly: GCA_022606495.2. NCBI lineage: Eukaryota > Metazoa > Arthropoda > Insecta > Trichoptera > Limnephilidae > Halesus > Halesus radiatus. Next base: position 286,331 of record JAHDVE020006717.1, read on the forward strand.
ATTTTTATATTTAACTCGTTTGGAGAGCCATTTTTACATTTAACTCATTTGGAGAGCCAACTGACCATCATAGATAGCTAACTGACTGTTTCTCGCAGAAGTACTCGAAGAACGCCTATCTTCATTCACATTCATACGTTGTCTTATACAAACTCTACTGTTATTACGACGCTTGACCCGCCTGAAGTATGGGTTTGTGAATTCGGTCGTTTAGAAGAACGGCTGCGCGGCCTGTTTCATGCAAAACTTAATTTTTGATTTGAGGCCAAAATACTCACCTAAATCTAATGATATTTACTTTCATCAAAGGGTATAGCAAATATCTAGTACAGATTAGAAGTATTAAAAAAAAACCTACAAAACAAAGGACAATGAATAAATAGAATTTTCGCGATTTCGTGGGCAACTTTTGCAATTATTTGGGGGATAATGGTGATTTAAGAAGAGGTTTTACTCCATCTACTAAGAAAATATAAGGAAATATAAAAAATGTCAAAATAAAGTGTTGTAATGAACTCACATTTAGATTAAAACCGATCAATTTACGTTGGAACACTAATTTGGCATACATAATTTAAAGTATCGACCAGAAAAAACGTTATTTTTAAGGGTTTTTTTTATTTCATGTAATCATATTTACATAGCAAATATGACAATTAAAAAAAAATACCACACACCCCCAAATAATTGTCAGAGGTTGTCTCTAAAATCTTGAAAAAATTGATTACTTTAATGGCCTATATTTCGCAATTAAAACAAAAATAAATAAAATACTTCTAATCCGTACTAGATATTTACTATACCTTTAAGTTAAAAAAAGATCATTCGGTTTGGGTGGGTATTTTGGCTTCAAATCATTATTAATTTTTTTGTTAAACAGGGCGCAAGCCGCAGCAATGAGGAAAGCTGTATTTTGTCAAAAACTAACAAAAAATGTATTCAATTAAAGATCAGTGGAATTATTTGTACTTAATAAATGTAGTTTCACCAACTAACACAAATAACTTTCCAAAGCACTGTTATTTTACTGAAATTTCTTTATTTTCAAAGTGTTTTTGCTGTTTTTACCACAGCAGACTTCCAAGGGCGTAATTACTGCCCGGCGGGCCCCCCAAAGGTAGGATTCAACGTAATTATAGCCCCCGTGTGATGCGCCCATGGGTAGGTAACTACCTACTACCCATGTACCGCCATCGCGTTAGGCAACACAACTTCTGGCTATATTTTCGAGCATTGGTGTATTTACAAGTATAAGTATGTAAGACTTGGCAAACTAAAGAATGCGCGTGGCCCTTCGTGTAGTGCGCAGCTTTGCAGAAGTTATTCGGAAATCCAGAATGTTGATTAGTGGTTTTTTGACCGAAATCGGTTTCTGCGCATCGGCTATCATGCGCATTCCCTTATTTGCCAAGCTCTACAGGCAAATCATTTTAAAGGGCCCACGTTTGAATGCATTTGTACACCGCGACAGTGGTTCAAGTAGGTTTGAACTAGTTTGGAACAAGTTTTGAAATTAAACGGAGTAGTGCCCCAAAAAACCAAACTAAACTACTATTAGTTCACATCTTTAATAAATGAAAAATCTCTTTATGTTGTCATTTTTAATAAAATGAATAGGAAATGTTTTGTTTAAGCCACTATAATATACGTATATCAACATGTTTCAGAAGCGTAGGTTCCCTCATCAGGATTCACAGTGTACTGAGAAATAATAACAAGAATAGACAAATGATAAATATAGTAAAATAATAACATAAGAACAGAAAAATTACAAAGACAAAAAATCAATAAGTGATCAAAGGAAGTAAGATATTAATTTAAAAAAAAAATAATCGAAAAAAAATAAAAACATTAAATACTTAATAAATTTATACCAGAATTTTTTATTTGAAAATGATTAATTTATAGTTTTTAAACATGTTGATATTTACAAGTTAAATAGTGGTTTAAACAAAACATTTCGTATTTATAAAAAGCATTAACTTTGTAACTCGCCATAATTTACAATTAAAAACACATAAATTTGATCCGGTTTCGGAAGCACCCTTCCTTCGTCAGGAGAATATTATAACTAACTTATGATATAGAATATTGACAAGACATATAAATTTTAGGTGTTGGAGTGGGGGGTAAGCAAATGGGTAGGGGTAATTATAATACCCCTACCCATTCGGGTTCGTGTCGCAGATGCGACTGAAATCTTTTTATTTTCTGTTGTTTTTTTTTCGGTTACATCTTTCATTTAGGTTATGTTAATGTTATTTTCTTCAAAGATTAAATATTACAATTAGGTTTTAAAATCTCAATCAAAATAATTAATAATTAAAAATTGAAAACCTAGTCCGCCTCAGCACAGGCACCTCTAGTGAGAAGGACTATAAAAAAACATCCCGAATTACCTTGTAATTTATTATGATGTAAATAGAAAAATAAATGTACTGAAACTAAATTAAAACATAAATCTTAATATTCGCGAACCCTGCTTTAAAAGATTGTACCAAAATCTCAGTTTGCATGTTCCTTACCTCTAAGCCACAGATCACGGGACTCTCGTGTCTGATGGGTTGCGTGTTTGCACCCCGCGGGCCAGTCCAGTCCCAACTAGGTGTTTATCTCTCCTCTCCCATCTCCCCTCCCTTCTTATAGATGCTAAATTCAAAGAAATCCCGGCAGAAGTGGATGGCGGAGTCGGAGAGTTGACATTCCTGACGCACGTCAGAGGAGTCAACTGTCCTCTTGTATTAGATAATATGTACAAATTTACTTTTTATACCTACATATTATTTTACTTAGTTGGGTTCTAATGCATTGCCCAGAATCATTTTCAAAATATAAGTACCACCCTACTCAACCTAGGCTTTCCAAAATGATTTTGGATAATACGTAAGTAACCATAATAGCAGTGGCGTGCAGAACTAACCTTAAGAGAAAATCTCAATTCTCCATATAAGTGCGCGGTAAGACACGGAAATGAGTAATACCGACATTCTTAACGATAACTAACTAACTAACTAACCATCACGCCGTTTCAACGCAAGGGTAGGCAGAGAAGACGGACCGCCAAACAACTTTCGGCATACACTACCCCTGCGGGAAAACCGCGTAGTGGTTAGCTAGATAGTTGTTTATTATTTTTTATGGATCTACCTCATCTGCAAAAAATATATTTTTTAGAAAAAACATCTAAAATTTTTATACAAAATGGCTACATTATACAAAAACATCTAAATTATGAAAACATCTATGTAATTAAAAAAAAAATCTGGTTTAGGAACACAAAACAATTTTTTTCACAAAACGTTAGTAAACATCTAATTATTAATTATTAAAAAGAATGTTTTAAACTTCAAACCATAGCACACCCAAATTTGAGTATTGCTATTATTTATTTTTTCTTAATCATGTGAGGCTTAGGGAAGTGTAGTGGAGGATGGGAATAAAAAGAGGTCGGGGAAGATGAGATTAGGAATCATCTGACTACTTAAATCTAGTCCCTAAACATAGATTAAGTCATTTAATGCAACACAGCAATTTTGAACATCACCGGCACAAATATACTATATTTTAATTAGCTTTATTTTTATGTATTTGAAAATAGGAAGATACCCGTAAAATTTAAACGAAAAATGTTTTCCTTCCTTTGCCTACGTTTTTTTACTGTATCAATCGGGACTTACTGAACGAAATCTCCACAGATAAAGTTCCTACCCTATTTCCTTATACATTTTTAACATGTCTAAAAACAGCGTCATATAAAAATAGTTTTCACGCAGATTTGTTTTCAACCACAGATTAAATTCCGTAAATTTGTCGGCAGGACCTAAAAAGGAAAAAAAACTATTTTGGCGCCACCGAATCGAAGCGACCATTTCATCAAGCTATTTGACGTTTGACACAACATCCGGTGTCCAATTATTTGGCGGTAAATCTAGCCAGGATTCAAACCTTAAAAATAGCCGTCGGTCATAGAAGATAACGTGTAATTATTATTTCTCGCTAATTATTGTGTAGGTTTTTGGTTTTTACCTGAAACTCTGGCGAATTTCTGCCCGCTTTTCAGGCCCTCGGGGTATGAATGAATGAAAGGGGATCAGAAACCAAAAATATATTGTAGTTAGTTTTTACCAGTTTTTTCGTTTTTGCAGAAAAATATAATTGCATTAATATACATATATACATTCACATAGATCGGAAAACGCCCATATAACTTTTATTATAGATAATTAATTATACGTAGAATTTATAAATCATTATTTAAAAGCGAAAAAATCCTCCCAATAAAACACCTCGTTATGTTAGTACTATTACATTTGGAACATCTGACGTCACATGTGCATTCTGTTTTTGGATTAGTATAGACGCTTTTAATTCTCGATTTTGTTTTGTATTTTCTACATGTGTTTTTTCTTTAGTTTTGGCCAAATTTAAACTTTATTTGGATGACTTTAAGCTCAACAATTCTTATTCAATATAAAAAAAACTATTGATGGAATAAATTAGATTATTCACGAGCAAAACAATTATCAATACGTTAATATTATGATAATGTTAATGCTTAATACTATTATTATTCTTTGAGTTAAAGTTTGTAAAAAGGTATATAATTTTATCACTTATGTTTACTTATGGTTTAGTATGAATAGAATGCAAAATTGTGTGCGTCAAAGCTCATTCTTATTTTGACATTTGACGTTTTAACCTCAAAACTGATCAAAACCGATAGGCTGATTTGGAGCGCTTTGACGGGCTTTGAAAAATTGAATCTTTGAACATTATTTTCACTATGAAAACTAACTTTAGAAAAAAAAGAAGTATAGCATTATTTAAGTATGGACGTCATTATTATAAAAAAATATAATAAAAATGGACTGGATTTCCTTATTGCAGCAGGGTGTTCCAAGCGGCGTGTTGCTGAGGACCGTTATTAGATTAGTATTCTACTTATTATGGTGCTTGCCTGCCTTAGCGCCCGTTAAAATGCCCAGAGCACAAATAGTATGTATGTTAATCGAAAAAAAATAACTGTCATGCGCCGGAACCGAACTTATGACCCCCCAATTGAAAGTTTCTAGCATTTTCTATCTGAATTTTCTAGAAGTACTAATTGTAATCAGATAATTTAGTACGTTCGTCTTCATTTCGTTACTTTTCGTTGTCGACCACTGCCTAAAATCAATGCTCCAAATAAGGCAAAGAAGAAAAGCCGTTCTTTTTTATAAGATGGAACTGTTGCTGCGGAACCTGTTATTAGGCCGCTCCTAATTGGACTTGCCATCCCTAGTCCTTATTTTATTATTCCTTATGGTAGGCGCTATCAAAATATTGGGTCCTGTCCACGTAAAACGGGAAATACTCCCCAAAACAAAGATTTATTTAATGAAATATTTTTATTACATATTAAGTTTTAGAATTTAGCCTTAAATTTTAATCCCTGGGGTTTTCAAAAAATATCTTATTATACGTATCATACATATACATTGCTTGCATACAGCGCGTTTCAAGCCTGTTATTCGTGTTCAAAAAAGATAATACCTGTGAAATATATATTTTTTCCATATAATAAAAAGGACACTCTGTAGAACTTTTCGAATATTCAAATTCCATGATTTTGTTGTCCCTTTCTAGCTTATAGCATTAAGCAAGCGTAAACAATACAAAGGGCTGTTTCCCAGTGACGTTTGGCAAGGACATCACTGTCGGAAGTGTAAACATATTCACTACCAATACAGACAATCCTAATTTTTAGTTTGCGTTGTTGGTTTTTTTTTACAGTACACAGGAGACTCTGAGGGAAATAGTTTCCTTCAAGGCCTATATTATCTTTAGGGGTGCTGTGTGGAGGGTCTTTTGGAGAATAGGAAGGAGTGAACTTGGGCATTGAGGAGACCTGTTGTAAGATGAAGGAAACACAGAGGTCGGCAGATCATTCCACAGCCGAGCTGTTGAACACAAGAATGAGTCGTAGAAGCAACCCGTTTTCATGTGACAAATGTCAACCGTGTGCAAATGTTGAGCGCGCGTGTGGCGTGTTTCCCGACTATGCTCCGGTGCCGAAGGGATCAATGACGCTAGTTCCTCGTAGCATTTTCCATTAAAATACCGGTAGAATAAGGACAGATTGCATTCCGTTTGCGAATCTATCAAACGGACCGGGTCAACTCTAATTGCCTACATATCTATACTATAAATCGTAGAATAACAACTATATGTATATATGACCGATTTGCAGGAATTATAATTTTTTTAGTTATAATAATGAGGTTATATTATTAATTAGTAGTGCTGTTTGGAAGGTCTTTTAAGAATAGAAAGGCGTGAAACTACATTTTGAAAATACCCACCCTGTAGAAGGGAGGAAACACAGAAGTCATCTACATAGGATTCTTTAGGTCGCGTCCCAGTTAAATCATTCAACATTAATCATCCACAGTAATTAAACTTGCTTTTTTATGTTATGTCTTTAGGGAAGGAAAGGAAGAATAAGAAGTTCTGGGAAGGAAAAAGGTATGAGCGGTGGGTAGGAATCTGGGGTCAGTGTGTCCAGTAGTGACGGACGCATTAATCCATCCCTCCCACTGCGGTGCAAAGCGATGGGTCGAGAGTCCGGCTGTAGAGGTCAAGGTGTCTCCCTCAACCGGCCTCTCTCGATCCGGCCAACCACGCAGTTGGTAGGCAGATGCATCCACAGTCGACCTGGATAAACCTCATCCCATGAACCCGGGCACCCCTGCTAAGTCACCTACCGTAGCGAATCACTTGGAGTGACCTATGGCAGAGGTGTTGGTTATCCAATGAATGGTTCCCGGGGCGGCGGTACTTCATACCCGCTTCCCAAATTGAATTCAACGACAAGTAATTTACCTCTAGCCTGTTCCATTTTAATATCCATTAACAAGCTTAAATCAGAGACGATTCTGTTTTTATTAAAACATAACCCGAGGTTACCATTTTTTTGTAATTTTTTATTTATTATTTAATACATTTATAATGATAGGTTGTTTTAGCACGTTTCGGTGGCGTGTTGGCACGCGTTTTGCCTTTGCGGAATGGTCTCGGGTTCAGACCCTGGGCGGAACTATTTGATCGTTAATCGTACGGCTAACTTGGCGTGCAATTAACAGTTAAGTCGCCGTGTAATTATTTCATTATAGAGGTATCTAGTAAGGCGCCGAACCAACTAACTAAGTATCACGCTGTATTAGAGAGGTACGCAGAGAGGAAGTACTGCCACACAACTCTATCTCGGCACGCACTCCTTGCATTATTTATATTCATATATCGTTTTATACACACTTTTCTGTTATTCGAACTTTTGACATGGCCAAACTCAAGTGTTTGTTTCACTTATGTCTTCCTCGGACATCCCCAACATCTTCTACTGTTCACTTCTGCATCATATAATCTCCCAACACTCGAATAAGTTCATTCGCTCTACATGACCTAACCGTGGGCGAGAGGGACGTCGGAGAGTTATTATTTATTAATTCAAAATAATAATAGTATTATTACGCCATATGATAAACATAATGTTTTTAAACAGAAAAATATTTATTAAATATTTTATTAATTTGCATATGCTTAGCATTTATCAAAATCTTATCAGAAATATTACTTTTTCTGACCGTCCCATTATATGTTTTACAAAATATTTAAAATACGAAAATGATTTTTACAGTGGATAAAAGTATTTTTAATCCTTTATCGTTGCGTTTTTGTAAATAAACATAACCAAAGATTTGTAATCCTCATTACAAAAAAAAACATTAAAGTTACGTAGTGTTCATAAAAAAATTAAACCACACACTGTTTTTTTTTTAATTTATCTTATCCACAAGTTACAGAAAAACCTTCACAACTTTTTGTAAGGATAATCAACTTTTTAAATGTTTTTATAAAACATGCGTAGAACGGTGAGAAATATTATATTTTGATAAATGCTAAGCCCATCCAAATTTAAAAAAAAAAACCTAATAAATATTTTTCTCTTTAAAAACACCACGTTTATCGTATCGCACAATAATAATATCATTATTTTGAATTAATAAATAATAACTCTCCGACGTCCCTCTCCCCGTTAAGGGTCCTTTTAAAAATTTTATCCATTACGCTTACCGGCCTTGCATTCTTAACATGGTCATGCATGGTTTTACCCTTAGAGTAAAGGTTTTACACACATGCGATTCAGGAATCTCATTTCTACAGCATTCAGTCTGCTTTCATCCTTTCTTTGCTAGTTCCACGCCTCACTGACACACATCAGGGTTGGTGTCATCACTCCATTGTAGACAGCTAACTTCTTATTTTTTTTACAAATTTTTATGTTTGCACTATATTGCTACGTATGCCTTGATTAGTTTTTAACACGAACCAGAATATTTTATTTATTTATTTTATTTTATTTGGGAAAACATACAGTTATACATTATAATTTTTTTAAATGAATCTGTTACTTTGTTGCATTAATCAGTGAAGTTTCCGCTATATAAAAATATAAAATATAGACAATTTATAAATTGTGAAATAAATAGAAAAAGAAAAGAAAATGTAAAATTTTATAGGAGAAATTGAAAAAGAACATAATAAAGTAAATGATCCAGTCTCTTAGAAACACTGAATAAAACAAATTGAAAATATGTACATAGATAACGTAAAATCCAATGACTAAATAAAATAAATTTTAAATCTAAAAATATAAAAGAATATAACACACAGCAGGGGTGGGTAGTTATAACTAACCTTGCGATTTATTTTTTACTGATATGAATTTACTAAATTATCCTGAGGATAAATAGAAAACATTGTTGTATTTTGTACATGTTCTTCTGAAAAATGAGTTTTTTGTGTAGTTAGTTTTTGAGTGTGGGATGTGGAATAACTATTTGAATCAACTGATTTGAACGTGCGTTTCGCGCCGGACAGTGGAAATTAACGTTTTCTAGAAAGCACTATTTTTCAAAAACGTTGTTAATGATTTTATAAACGAATTTTTAGTCGGACATATTTCTTTTATCTTCTAGTGATGATAAATTAAGAAATGCCAATGATGTATTGGGAAGTATAACCAACCGATTGCGGCTCTTATTAGATCACTTCCAGAAATAAACATTAAAAGCTGTAAAACGTCATACATCGGTCCAATAATAACCAAATGGTCAATTGGCTTGTGTAGAGGGGAGTCTGAAAAGTTATTAACCGCCCTACCCATACGAACGTACGTGATACGTCCGCTATATGATCGCCCGAACGCAACAAGCCGTATCCCGTACGTCCAGGTACAAAAAAAGTTTTACTTCGTTTGTATTCGTATACGTCAAGTTGTTCCTGCGTTATCTAGTTTAGTATTTCGAGGCCAGCCGATTCTAACGGATGTGTTCAAGTATTTTCGTCTCTCCCATACAAGTTACGTCACACTAGTCACACGTATTGTTATTTCGAAATTTGATGTTTTTTTACCTACTTTATTAATAATAACCCAAATGACGGGCGGTTAAATAAGCTCATTTAAATTTATTCATAGTTTTATTCATAAAAACACTTACCAGATAGATTGATGAAAAACAATAATTAAAAAAATATTACACCACGCATAACTGGAGGATTTGGTTCCTTAGAACGGGCAATCTGCCTAGCTGGGAACTAATATCGACTTGACAAGTCATACCTGTACACATTTGAATTATTTTAAGTTGTTTAAATATTCTCAATCGTCATTAGTTATTATACAATATTATGTACTTTCTATTATGTACAAATGTATCTACATAGTGCAATAAATAAATTTCGGGAATAAATAGCTTGCATGGAGAGTTGACCACTTTGAACATTTTGCTGGCATTGCAAGACCTCGGTAATCGAAACAATTGTCTCTAAGCGTTGTTGTATTGGACTCTTGTGGTATTTCCTTATGCTTGGGTATAGTGGATTCACAGGTCTGCCGTGTAAAGGTTGGTACAGTATGCATTGAATAGTATTCTTTTCACAGGGCTGGTGCATCTGTAGAACCTCCTCGCTAGCATACCTAGCGGACAGTCAATGTCGGGTTCATCCTTGAGATCCACGGTAATGTTATAACCAGTATGCACGCCACATCCATAAAAGCTAAAAAGCTGCTTTCTACCCTAAGAAACCTCCCCATAAAAATAAATTAACATATTTCAATAATACGTCAAATATCTTACCAAAATGTAATTGTTTCATGAATTTGGTAAGGAATTTGTACGCTCATTTATTCAATTGAACACAAAAATCAGTGAAAGATGATAATAAAATGACCATATTCAATGCACAATTTTAACTCAAATTGAAAAACTACACACAGCCTATTTTTGGTCATAGAAGAATGCACGCTACTGGTTATGATCCAGGTATTTCACCTTGGATAAAAGCAGGGTTTTTTTTTAATTCAGTTATATTGGATATATATCCGAATATATATTTCTATTTTTATTTAAATGCTCATATAAAATTTTTTGAAATCAATTGAACGTATTATATCTCCCTGGGGCAGCCCTGACTTCTTTAAATTACTTCTCTTCTGATGGCATCTCCTAGCGAAGGTTTGCCATTTCATTAGGACAATCTTCACCCTTGGTGCTTAAGGCGATTTAAATTAAAATTTCAACAAAATCACGCGCTCCTTATGCAGGTGGCGACAAGTTTAAAAATCCCGCTTTACATCGGCCGCATGTTTTGATTTGCCCAAAAAAAACATCACCAAAATGCGTGTTTTATTCGATTTTGTAAACCTCAGACATATTTGTTAAAATGTTTTACAGTCATATTATAAAAAAAATAATTTACCACAATGAACAATATGAAAATATCGGAAAAAGGGTTCGTAACTAGTAGAGTTGGCGCTTCAAACATTTTTTTAATGTCTGTTACTTTATTTTTTTCTAGGCATATAAAAAGACACACCAAAAAATGCCCGGTTAAAGTGTGATCTACTTGGAGTATTTAATTAAATCATCGATGATATTTCTAGGTCATCAAATTCTCAAACCGAAAACACATGATTTTGCATTACTTCCCATTGCATCGCCTTAACAATTTTCTTAACTAGTTTGTTATATTTCCTCTGGTTCTTTTTCTGTATTACACATTATAGAAACAGATCTTTTATAATCATTGGAAGTTTTTAGAGTCATTATTTCTTTATGGTAATAACAGTAGAGTAAGGTGACCATTCGTTGTGGTTTTACCAGTACTGTACTGACCCTTCATCCCGGTTAGTTGCTATCCCAAATCAGTACACAAAAAATTCAACGATAGACTAATTAATTATCAATCGCCTTAAATCTGTTCCCAAATATTGCACCACGCATTTTCAGAAAGTGGCCAATCGCGACAGTAAATCAGTTATCGTGGAGTCAGAAGCGGTTAACACCACCGAAAATCAGAAAAAATATCTGAGAACACCATGAAGTTGAAAAATCTGGAAAGGTAAAAATTTTGTTCGGGAATAAGTCATAATTTTAAAAAAAATGCTCGAACTGCATTAGAGAGAATACCAAAATATATTAATTTATGGGTTGGATTTACTTTTTTTGTATTTCTTGTCATGCAACCAATGCAACAAATTCTAGACATTCCGTTTTGAAGAGTTTTATCCACTATTTACATTTGTTACTTAATTTTATTTATTTGTTACCTTTGTTAACCATGTTTCTTTGTTATTTTGACCACTCCCACTGTCCCCCCTCCAAATTATCACTTCCGCTCCCACTACCCTCACCTAATAATGTTTAATTATTTCTGTACTTGTTTAATTTAAGTTACTTTTAAGAACGCCAGTGAATGACACGGATTTGTCGAAACCGGTAGAAAATAAATAAAATTAACTAACAAATGTACATATTGGATAAAACTCTTCAAAGCAAAATACTTAAAACACCGTTACCGTTAGTTTTAAGATATAGATTTTTTAGTAATAATTTCTTAAATTTTATTACACTAAATTTTGACAGTATGAGGTTAAGGACATGCGCTAGGTGGTTCATGCTATGAGTGATGACGTCATGATACCCTCTGTTATCTGCCTAACCCGTGCGTGATTGTGGATACATTATAGCTGACTTTTATCGTCTTTGCGTGTTACGTAGATAGGTACATAAGACGAGATGAAAGAAATATAGATGATACGTTTAAATGGCTCAACCGATGAGTTTTGAATATAGCTTATTAAAGTTTTTTTATGGAATAATTTAAGCGGATTTACGGTGGTGTTGCATTGTATGAGATTTTGTGGACATCCTCCAACACCTCACAAATTTGAGCCACGTGGTTTGACAGTCGAACGTCTTGAATTCATATTAGTGTATCAATTGATTTATTAGATATGTCTACATTCAGTTCGGAAGCCTTTGGGCCTCATGTATGCATCATATACGCACAACGGCTGTGACTGCGGTTTAATGAGGTCCACGTCTTTCGAGGGAGAGAGAACCCTGGTAATTTAATAGTAGGGTCTACAACTAGGTTCTTGTTTTTCATGTCCAAGGTCTGCCACTGAGTTCGCCAAAATTTTCAGAACTTTGTGAATGTGGACATATCCAAACAACAGGACACATCGTAGGAGAATGTCCCTTCATCAGTTTCTTTATGGCATATCTGTGCTGAACCAAGTGACTCCCGATGCCGTCGACTGGCTGAATAACCTCATTATCCCATTATGACCTCTCCTCCACCATACTGAGAAGAAGAATAATTATTTAATAAATTTGTACTATATTTTTACAGATGTTCTCACTTAAGTGTGAACAATCCAGTTATAAAAACTTATTTAAGATTAGATAAAATTACAAAAAACTCAGTCAAAGGATGTATAATATGTGCACAAAATTACACATAATCGCTTAAATGATACGTAATATAAGTAGAAACAAGAAACACAAGAGACCCAAGAGACACAAGAGACACAAGAGACACAAGAGACACAAGAGACACAAGAGACACAAGAGACACAAGAGACACAAGAGACACAAGAGACACAAGAGACACAAGAGACACAAGAGACACAAGAGACACAAGAGACACAAGAGACACAAGAGACACAAGATACACAAGAGACACAAGAGACACAAGAGACACAAGAGACACAAGAGACACAAGAGACACAAGAGACACAAGAGACACAAGAGACACAAGAGACACAAGAGACACAAGAGACACAAGAGACACAAGAGACACAAGAGACACAAGAGACACAAGAGACACAAGAGATACACACACAAGAGACACAAGAGACACAAGAGACACAAGAGACACAAGAGACACAAGAGACACAAGAGACACAAGAGACACAAGAGACACAAGAGACACAAGAGACACAAGAGACACAAGAGACACAAGAGACACAAGAGACACAAGAGACAAGAGACACAAGAGACAAGAGACACAAGAGACACAAGAGACACAAGAGACACAAGAGACACAAGAGACACAAGCACAAGAGACACAAGAGACACAAGAGACACAAGAGACACAAGACACAGGAGACACAAGAGACACAAGAGACACAAGAGACACAAGAGACACAAGAGACACAACCGACACAAGAGACATAAGAGACACAAAGAGAGCCACAAGTGATACATAATATAATTAGTCCTATCATTGTTACATATTTTTAAGCCGGACATTTTTTTCTGAAACGGTATTAATTATTAATTCAACTATCAAAATTAACACACTTTCGGCCACGGAATCCTTAAGAGCCGCTTGGATGTTGGTGGCTTATAAAATAGTAAATTTCATCTTTTGCTAAGTAATTATCAAAGTAGACTTTAAGTGCAGCGGTTTTTTTTATATTTTTGTGAATTATTGTTGAATGTCATTATTTTTATGTGTGTACCGCACAAGAATCCCAACTGCTCCCAACCGTCTGGAGCCAGTGAGACTATGCATTCAGAATTGGGGTATGTTATGAGGCTGAAGGTAGAGGGGGGAAGGAGATGGGGAAGAGGAAGGCGGGGAAGTACCTGGCTATTCAGATCTGGCCACCTAACAAGGCTAAAGCCATTTCAAGCAACGTTCATATTTTGAATGGTGGTCTTTCACCAGACTGTATTACCGTTATAATAAATGACAAAAAATGAGTAAATTTATATGTAGGTCACTTCATAATTATTTTTAGAATTTTCGATTTCTATGATTTATTAAGAATATATTTATTGTATTAAAAAAAATCGTTAAACTAGAGCACCTGAGGGCGCTAGAGTAGCAATTTTTCCATCAAATGTCAGAAACTGTAGATATTATAATTTAAGAGTATTTGCTTATATTGAAGTATCTGACAAACAGGACTTACCAAAAGGATTTTGTTGTGCCGAGCGTGATCTAATTAAAGATGTTTACAAAGTTTTCGCTAATACTTCTTGTCAAATTCATTGTTTCGCTAGATAGTGATGATTCAAATTATATTCAATTGCCATTAATAATAAAAATTGGAACAAATTTTTGTCCGCCCCCTGTTTTTAAATTAAGCAAACTATCAGATTTATTTTATATTGATTTTAAAATTAGGTTTTACGTCTGAGAGTTCGATACCTTAGTTCAATAAGGAAATAACTCAAAATTTCTGGGTTTTGAGTTAACGATGAAACATGGTACAGAAACTCTCCCTTCTCATATTTAAACAAAAAATAAGTCTAATTCGTCCTAATTATGTAGTCAGATAATTCTTTATGGAATTATCATGAAATCAGCACATTCTTAGTTCAAAGGAGAAACATGTCAAATGTTTCCGTTTGAAACTTAATAAATGTAGCCATTTACACCTATGATATGATAGGTGTAAATGGCTTACTTACATGTTGCATCTATTGTTGTGTTATAGGTGGACAAAATAACTTTACATCGGAGCGATGTCTTTATGAAAAGTTTTCTCAAAATGAGGTATTTTGAGTTAGTTAGTTAAGATATATCAATATATGAATTTATACACTTGAGAAACCGTAATTTCATCGCTATAGTTCATCCTCAACAGTTTTATAATATCACTATATCTAATACGTAGAAAATATAATATTCATGGACTTAACCCATCAGTATATTAAAAAGGTGTGTCCGCAAAACACCAAACTCGCCAAGGGTGGATAAAAAAATTAAATTATGTATGTAATATAAATATTCCAGTATTAGGGGTTGTTTTCGGAATACGTTATCCAAATAATTATAATAATAATAATAATGTTATATTATCTTATTTTTTTATAACAAAATAATAAATAATGATATTCTCACTGGGATTTCCCCTGCTGAGGATTTCATTTACAAAATATTAAATTACATTATACGAAATTGATGAAAAAAATAAAAATAATTGTTGGGTGAGGTGTTTTAAGGTGTTTTAAGTGCAGTTGGGTGGTTTTTGGTGTTAGTCTGTATTTGGTGTTAATATTTTTTCTATTTCAGATCTACCTGTGTAACGTATCCAGTGTTTCATTTGATTTTTTTAATTTATTATGGGTGTTGTGATTTTTAAAGGATAGCGGCATTTTGTAGTGGAGTTTAGTACCATATTATAATAAGTTTTGTTGTCCAAATGTTGTTTTTGTGGTTCCTTGTTGTATGTGTTTAATAATGGTACTAAAGAATATGTTGGTTTTTAATCTATTCTTCTATGACATACATTAAACCATGTAAGACTGTAGATATTGGGTAAGCGTAATATATTTATTTTAATATGCATACCGCACAAGAGTCCCAACTGCTCACCGATAACCAGAGGCATTGAGACTATGGCATTCCCAATTAGGGTATGTTGAGAGGCTGTAGGCAGTGGGGTGCATTTCCAAACACCGAAAGTTAAAGTTTTTGGGTTTTGTTATTTGTTGTTTGATTGTTACTTTAAATAAAGGAAAGGGAAAAAGGATGCGGAAGGTAGTAACGGAGGTAGGAAGGTAGGTAGGAAGGTGGTGCTCGTGTCTATAAGGATGTGTGCATCGTCCCTGGCTATTATATTGGTCCTAATTGGTGCTAATTGCTTCCCTCTAGTTCTTCTTGCTGTATTTATTAACAGGGTGAATATAAACAAAACTATTCTTTAATATTACAGAGGAATTACCCAATGAATTCAACGGTTTGGTTATCGACATTGAATAAAAGAAAGCAGTGGATTTTTTCATCATCGCTCTAGTGAAATACTACAAATCAGAATCGAAACGATGTGAGATGATTGAAATGATTTTAACACTTTCTTACCGTACCTCAGTATATTTTAAAATATATAATTGGAATAAAATATGACGATTTTCGTTTACCAATTTGCTGGCATTACTGCGCTCTCTGAATTTTAGCTACTCGTTCAGGCGGTAGCCTTGTTTATATTTTGAAATGTGATTTTTGTGTTTAATCTTGACTTCTGCATCCGTTAAATAGTTTAATGTAATAAAATTAATAAGAAATGATTTGTGTACACTACTGTTGAATATATAAATATATGGATTAAAATTATTTTCTTACTTTGAGGTGTGGTAAAAGTATGTATGATCATTTGAAAAATGTTGAGGTTCGCAAAGAATGCAAGGCTAATTTAAGCGTAATGAATAAGATTAAGAAAGGGACGCTTTCATGGTTTTGCGATAAAGACGTGACACGATCATTTGAATCAAATACTTAAGTAGGATTATGTCAGTTGTTAGAAAAATAATGTATGAGACGATGTATAAATGTGAATGAAACAAGAAGTGGAGAAACGGGATGATGGTTAATTACTTTGTTCTACAGGGAAACTAAATTATAAGACCGTTTTAAAAAAAATTTAATAGAGTACCAAGATATTACTTATTTATGCACATACATATTATCAGCTGTACCATGTTATTTGACTATGCATCGAAATAAAATTGTCGGAAATCAAAAGTAATTTTAGTAAATAAAGTTTATTTAAATTAATGTGAATATTATACAAAAATCAAAAAATGTATAATTTATTGAAAACAAGAGAAATGTACACAAATATCGGAAACTCCCTGTACGGATCTATAGATCTTCTTTTAACCAAGGGTTTGTTCTAGCCTCGGGTCATTTTAGACGCCCTTGCCTCTCCAATTTGACCTTCTTCCTCAAAACCTAAGACCCAACATTTGCCCTTTTTCAACGCAAAGGCCCCGGCAAATATAATTGTTTAATTGCACCGGGACCTACGGAGAAACTGTAATAAAAACAATAAATAATACAATTCTAACAAATCATTATTGCGTACTGAAGAATAAAAATGTTTTCGCGGTATAATCATCATTTGAACCCATAACGAAATGGTTTAATTGGAAAATAATTGTGAAAAAGGTTCAACTTGTAATTAGGTAATTTATTTATTGAAATAAAATTATTGGAAAGGGGTTATTTTAATTATTGGGGGGTTGTTTAATAAGTGTTCGAAAATATTTTTCTAAAATAATAATTATTGAGAAGCATTATTTTTTAACTCGTAAATCTGTTCGAATGATAAAAAAATTAATTTATAACACTTTTTTAATAACTTAGCAATTTCTAAGGCGGTAATTCGTATCATGTGATTATAGACTTTGTACAATAGTTTTTTTACACCGCGCATTATATAATTTATGCATGAATAGTTGTGATGGTCTTGCGTTTTTTTATGTGATTACCATACAAGAGTCCCAACTGTTCGAAGTCTGTGGGACTATGGCATCCCCAATTCATGAGGTACATGGGAAGGCTGAAGAGAGTGAGAATAAGAAGGAAATGGGTGGAAGGGAGGTGAGAAAATACCTGGCTATATCGATCTGGTCGGCAAACATGACTATTGCGATTTCAAGTAACATTTAGATTGTTAATGGTGATCTTTTTACAGAGCGACATTTTTTATCAGATAGTATTTACCACATAATGATCACAATGACTATTAAATGATATATTTTTTATTTTTTCGAAAGTTCTTGTGGCGTAATGTGGCAAGCTGTTTTTATTCAGTGCAAAAAATATAAATTATGGATAGGTCTCTTCAAAAATTGTGGCGTAGAAACCTGTGGTAGTCGACTGGATAAATGTGTCTTAGCTAAATCCTTTATCGTTGCACAAGCAATGTTTTTTGCTTATAATGATGGCAGTAGGAGGAAATAAATTTATTTATTATATTGTATAAGACTTATATGGGCTTTTACATATTTTGTTTTAAAAATTTAAATTACAATAGTGACACAGGTGCAAAACAGATCACAATAGGTACATACATAAAGTAGATAGCCTTAACGAAATGCAACAACTAAATATTTAATTTGACTCACGAACAAATACAGCAATAACATGGTGTAAATACCATTCCAAATAATTAGCAACAGGGGTGAATAGACAAAACACACCTCACATTTACTGATACTTATACTCTAAAACAATCTTATTAATAATTGTTAGGAATGTATGTAATAATGGTCTTTTTATGTTTTATTCCATTCAGTTGAACATATCCACTATGTCTGAAAAAGTATTACCTTCTGCGTAAAGTCTAGGTACGAGTGAATTTTAAATGACTCAATCATGTCGTATATATGTCGTGTATGGCCTTTTTATCTAGTGAAAACCATGTACACTGACGGCATCCATGGTAGAGGGGTAAGGCTCTCGACTACGTGTCGTGGGTTCAAATCCTGGCTTGCGCAAGTAAATTTTATTTAATTAATTCGTATTGTTTCACAATTAATTCATTTAAAAATAATATACAGTATATTTGCGGAAGTTCTAGAGTGGGAGATACTCTCAGTATCTCCTTGGTGAAATACCACCATTCAGAATTGAAACGTGGCTTGAAATGGCTTTTAGCGGTGTTTACTGACCAGATCTGAATAGCCAGGTATTTCCCCCTTCTCCTTCCCCTCCACAATACCTTCAGCCTCACAACATTCCCCAATTGGGGATGCCATAGTCTCACAGTCTACAGACGGTTAGGAGCAGTTGGGACTCTTGTGCGGTATTCATATAAAAAATAAAAATAATAATGTGATCAAACATTCTCTTGCTCTTTTGATATTTTTACCTACTACCTACTTTATACATGATTATTACACCCTTAGATTATACTATTTTTTTATATAATATTTAAAATATTCAAATAAGTGCGTCTGATGGTCATGAATATTTAAAATCATTATTTCAATTTGCATATATTTAACATACCTGTTATTTTCCATTTATATTAGATTAGATTTTTTTTTATTAACTTCAAGATATTTCATTAGTATTTACAAAATATTAATAAAAAGGCCCGATAAAATACCGTTTAGTAGTTTGACTAAGTGGTGCTTGTCATTCAAAACTTTATACTAAATTTAAGTTAATTGTATAAAATAAAACATATATAACAATCTTCAATCTTTAAAACATAAATATTTCAAAATAATCTTACTCAAAAATATTTCTACTTATAATAAAAACATAAACATTCGACCGGTCAGTGGCTGAGTTGGCATCGCGTTTGGGTCTCTCCCAGGCGTCGCGAGTTCAATTCCTCGGCTGGCTAAGTCCTCCATTACGACACAAGCAATATCTTTCTCTTACTGTGATGGTAGTAGAAGATTTTCAAATATTGTCAGGTTATTCGTAACCTGGGAATATTTGTCTTTCTTTTTAAAAAAAAGAAATAAAATCAATAACAACAATAATAATAATAATCGGATGATTTTTATAGCGCCGTTTTTGTGAAAAATCACCTCAAGGGCTCTGTACAAATTTAACTTCCTATTCTTAGATTATTCCTATATTACATCTATGACTTTTTTTTTGGACATTACGCAATATTTATAGACCATATAAAGAGATGCAGTTAAATTATCAAAACTAAATACGGCTTTGTCTAAGTTTTCATACATGTTAAATTGAAAAAAAAAGAAGCTAACTTCATTTATTCCTTACGATATATTGCAAGACGCTAATACAAATGATAGGAGTTATGTGAAGTTGGGCGGCGGGTGAGGACGGGGGCCGAGGGGACTGATCCATAGGGCCCTCCAATCTTCTTTGTCTTTGTTGATGACGCCCCTGGGCGGCGTGACGGGACGCTTGGTGTTGGTCTGCCCATACGCCAGGTGGCGCTTGTCGGCCGGCTTCAGGATCTGGAAAGAGCACATCAGCTTGTGGACCATTTCTTGCCCCAGCCGGTGGTGTCCTTGTCGGGGTCGGACCACATCATTTCATATTTCATAATTATCTAATACAAATAGTTTCTATCAGCTAGGCAAGTCTTCAATATAGATACTTATTAACTGTTTTATTTTAATATAATTTTTAATTTCAGCAGGCAACATATTTAAATTTTGTTATTTTTGTTATTTTCCATATTTGTTTGTATGCTTAGGAACTATTAATCCTTCATAAAAATTAAGACAAGTATTTTAAGGGTGCTCCAGTCTATTTGTATTATATACTGTCTATTAATGTACTGAAATATAATTTTGTAACACAGAATTGCTCTTACTGAAAGAATTTTGTGACTGATAACGGAATATTATGCCTTTATTCGTATAAAATTAGGTTAGTTACTGGAAAGCGCACTTGGGGTGAACCTTCATAAAACTGCGCTATAGAAATTAACTCTTAGTATTATTATTATATAAAATGGGGGTACGTATACCCGTAGTGAAGTCACTCCCTGTAAGCCCTTATTGGCGACTGAGTCGGTACGTAGATCCAACGCGATCGACGCATTTGTTAGAGAGATACATCATAAAACATGTACACAGTGTTAGTCGAAACGGGTTAATATATTTTAAAAGTTTATTGTTAAGTTTTGTTAATACATCTAGTGAATACATCTAATTCCACTAGTGTATACGAGTATGAAGTATTCTAACCTTTTTTTTGCGCAGGATCCTTGGGGTGTTCAATCAAGGGAACCTTCGTGACGTTACAACCCTGCGCAATAACACTTTAAGCCCAAGTAAGTACTCATTAAACTACGTTAATTATTCTTCCGCAGCTTAACGCTTGGCGGTATGTTCAAAGTAAATTAATTACTCTGATAACAATCACAGCGCTGTAATTAAACATGTAAATCAGTTGCATAATAATATATTGCCATTATTCAATTATCTGTAACATTGGAAAATTAATGTGAAATCTTATCACGGCGTTTCTACGAATTCCCGGAATTGTTTCACGCGCTAATCGAGCTGATGCGCGGCCATGGTGGAAGACTTGTTGTCGGTAATGTCTGATTAGACATATAGATATATTTATTTATATTCAACTAGCTGAAGCACTCAGCGTTGCCCGGGGTTATGAATGGTTTGGAGAAAAGCTTTGAGGTTATGGTGCGTTACCCCTGCCCCTACTCCTACCCCTACTCCTACCCCTACCTTACCCTCACCGCCACCCAATAGTTTTCATCTTATTTTGAACGTCAATTATGCAAAATGTTAACAAGAAGTACCAAAATTCGGATTAAAGGGGTGGAAAAAGAGGGTGGGGATGATTTTTCAACATATCATACAGTGACCGTACTTTTGTTTCGTAAGTCAAATATGCAAAATTTCCAGAAAGGAAGAGACATTACATTAATACATTACATTAATACATTTAAAATTAATATATAGTATATTTGCACACGTTCCAGAGTGGAAGATACTCTCAGTATCGCCCTGGTGAAAGACCACCATTCAGAATTGAAACGTTGCTTGAAATGGCTTTTAGCCGTGTTTGGTGACCAGATTTGAATAGCCAGGTATCCCCACCTCCCTCTTCCCCTTCTCCTTCCCCTCCCCAATACCTTCAGCCTCACAACATTCCCCAATTGGGAATGCCATAGTATCACTGGCTCCAGACGGTTGGGAGCAGTTGGGACTCTTGTGCGGTATTTATATAAAAAAAGCTCTTTGCATGAGCATGGGTGAGAGATTTTATCGGGAAAGCTGGAGGCATTTGAAACCGGCTTATGTCCGAATCTGTACGCCAGAAAGGCTTACATTCGTATTTATTTATTTAATTATACACCCCCAAATCAGCTTTTACTTAAATTATTTGGAATATCGTATTATGGTGATAGAGGAGTAAAAGGTAAAGTAAAGGTTTATGAAGAAAAATTAATAAAAAATACTTGTATACCAATGGAGTAACTTACCTGTGTGTGCTGTAGATGACAGGAATAAGTACAAGATGACGGACACCCATCTTCAACGAATAGGTACATTTGTTGTCCCTGTTTCGCTAGTTACGTAGGCGTAAGCAAGAAAAAATGCTGTTACTGAATGATGTTTAGCAAGGACATCGCTGTCGGAAGTGTACACATATGCATCAATACCAGTGGCGTGCAGCCCATTTAGGCTGAAAAGCTGTGCCTATAAGATTTATGTTTAAAATGTAGTTTTTCTTTTAATTTGGGGACTTTTTTATGTCATAATCGTTCAACCCTAAGAAATTGTGTTTACTTAGCAAATATCTATTTTTTAGCTGCAATCTATCTTAATCGCATTTTCCTTCAAACGTTTTTCCTTCTCAAGTTAGTTATTTTAATTTATCGAAGAAAGCAATCACTTTGTGCCTTGACATTATAATTTAAATTAAACATTTTTTATATTAATTAAAGTGGCTTTTAACAATTTTTTCATTTAAATTAGTTATTTTAGCTTACATCGTAATGATTTACACAAAATGCACTTTATCAATCAAAATAATCCGTGAAGTTATCGACTATTTTGGTTGAAAGTTCGAGGAATGTTCTTCTTTTCATGTCTAGTAATTTTTGCAAAAGAAACAATACAATTTTTCTTTGAGATACACTTCTCTCTTTAGTGGTAATTTTACTGTTTAATAAAGCTGCCCGATTTAAAAAAAAATAATCCTTAGTTGAAATGTGTCACAGTAGTTTTAAGTAGTTAAGAATTTGCAAAAAAAAAGATAAAACAGTGAATTTCGACGTAATGGTAATGACCACCGAATGACCAACAAATAGCCCAACAACTGTGTAGGGCTCTCGTTGGAATACTTGCTTGCATTTCTAAGATTCGAGTTGTTATAAAGATTTTTTGTAATTAACACCTGAATAGCCACAGCTTACTATTGGTCAAGGTTGGCCACTAACCAATAAATAATATTTTTTAATTTAATACTATAAAAGTATCTGTCTAGCATTACCATTATCTTTAACATGTATAATATGATATGTACGAGGTTTGATAAAAAATTAAGGTGAATTTCGAATTTTTTTGAAAATTATTTATTTATTCATCAATATCCATTTTCTCCCCTTCAAAGTAATCCCCCTCAGATATAATGCACTTATGCCAGCGCATCTTCCAATCCTCGAAGCACTTCTGGAATGCGCTTTTCGGTGTGGCCACCAGCAGGTTCTTCGATTCTGACTTTATCTCATCTATTGTGGCAAAACGCTTTCTTCTCATTGGTCTCTTCAGTTTCGGGAATAGTAAAAAGTCGCAGGGATCCAAATCTGCTGAATACGGTGGTTGAGGCATGATTACGGTGTTGTTACTGATCAGAGGCATACAAATACAGCTGTGATGTATCATATACAAACTCGCCATACTGTTGTTCCATATCAGGGTATATTCTGATTTTGTAAATACTGACATTTTGTATCACACATAAACACGTTCCATTATTGTGTAAATTATCACTGAAAACAAGGGCAACAATCACTACATAATTTATTCTAAAATATAAATATGTTAGTTGTGAGCCTCTATTCCTAAACCATAGATGTTAACCATTCAAAAATATTGTTAAAAGACTCAACTATTCATAAACATGTTTGTTACTAGTTTTAAGTCACTAGTTACAGGTCTTAGTTGTAGGTAGCTAGCTGTATAAGTCTTAGATGTAAGTCACTAATTATAAGTCTGAATTAGTTAGTTTCTAGTTATAAATCTTAGCTGTAAGCCATTAGTTAATAACGTTGCTTGAAATGGCTTTTAGCCGTGTTTGGTGACCAGATCAGAATAGCCAGGTATTTTCCCACCTTCCTCTTCCCCTTCTCCTTCCCCTCCCAATACCTTCAGCCTCACAACATTCCTCAATTGGGGATGCCATAGTCTCACTGGCTCCAGACGGTTGGGAGCAGTTGAGACTCTTGTCCGGTATTCATGTAAAAAAAATAAATTTGTAATAAATCTAAGATGTAAATTATTACAGTGATTAAGTGATAAGGTAGGTTACATAAACTATGTTGTAAAGCGCCCTTGAGGTAATTTTCTCACGAAAACGGCGCTATAGAAATAATTCATTTATTATTATTAATATGAATACATACTAAATATGTTTAAGTCGCCTTAACTATGTTTATTAGACATATAATAGAAAAAAAGTAAGAATTTGTTGAATTCTCGTTCCTACAAGACACCGGTATCTGGTATGAAAAGAAAAACAGTTGTTACAAAACCTAGCACGACTTTAATGACATAAAATACCGACGTAATGATATAAAATATGAATATAATGATATAACATTAGAGGAAGGGTAGGTCCGAAGGGCGGATATGCCAGGGCAGCTAGGGGAAGGGCCCCGCCTCGTAAGCAGGCTTTTGGGGGTTCGAAACCGCAGTGGGGACAAAAAATTGAAATAATATCATTTGGTTGCAAATAATAAAAAAAATGTTATTGTCAGATCGAGTAGGTAGAATTAATACAATTATTTAAATTATACTATTCGGTGGATATTTCTACTACGAAACTATGGCAACAAATATATTTGTTTTGTAAATAACGTGGGTAGGTACTAGTAGTTCCTGCACGGCTTCACACTTTTCTATTTTGGCATCCTTTTGACGTTTTTACTTTGTTTAACAAAATGGAACGACATGTATATTGCAAACCGTTTTTTATAAAGTATATCAAAGTTTGTTTAAACTAGCTAAAGTACCCGGCGTTGCCCGGGATTACGAATGGTTGGGAGTAAAATTTTGAGGATGTGATTCCTACTCAGTAGTTCTCCTCTTATTGCGAACGTCAAGTGTGCAAAATTTCATCAAGAATTAACAAAATTCAAGGGGTGGGAAGGAGGGATGGGGTGGGTTTTAAAAATCTTTGTAGACAGTGACCTTCCTCTTGTTTTGAAGGTAGGGTGTGCAAAATTTCATCAAGCTGGGAAAAAAAATTAGATTGGTATACAAAACAAACACACACCGCCCGCCCGGGGTGTTCTTCTTTATATAAGAGAAAAAGAAGAAGAAGATTGACAGAAGAAGAAGACCTTAAAAAAACATGCAAATAACTTTAAGTTTTTTTTTTTTAATCAAATTGTGTACTCAATAAATAAGTCAAACAGAATACTAGAAATTAAAAAAAAAATTAAGAAATAGTTAAATCCATGTATGTGAACAAATGTATCCACGGGAATAAAAATTTGAATAGATATTAATAAAGGCATTTTAATTTTTTTTTTAAGGGATGATTTTTGAATAAATGACCATTTCAGATTCCCCCAAAACAGGCCATAAAAAATATTCGATTATCAATTATACTCCCAGCAAACATTGCTCTCAGTGAAAGATAATTTTTGAAGTTACGAAATAAAACAATAAGTTTCCGGAAATTAAATTTATTCAATATTTAAAAGATTTCTGGATACCCTCTTGGATATCCTGTAGATAAAACCACATAGAATGAATTGACAATTTTACTGTAAAATGAATATTTAAAAATAAGTCAAAATTAATTTTATTAATGCGGGTATGAGTACTGCCGCACCGGGAATCATCCGTTGGAAAACCAACACCCCTGTCATACTCGTAGGTCACCCCGGGTGGTTCGCTGCAGAATGCGACTTAGTAGGAGATTAATACGTCCGTTACTCTTGGACACACTGACTCGCGAATTCATACTCACCAATTATACCTTTTTCCTTACCAGATATCCTTTATTTTCTTAAAAATACCCTCCACACAGCATCCACAAATCTGACTTAGGCCCGGATCGAAATTCTCTTCCTCGGGGATTCCTGTGTGGAGTTAATGTATAAAAAAAACGAGTAGAATCTACATCAGCTTTCGCCCGAAATACAACAAAAAAAATTGTTGTACTAATTACATACGGAACAATATATTAACTATCACCTTTTTTTGCTATGTTATTCCAAAGCTCTATCTTGCTGAAAATGATGTTGCGACCTGACAAATACCGTAGAAATATACTAATACGCGCAGCTCTTGACATCTCCAATACATTGAGATGGCAACATGCGAATTTTGTTTTTCCATACAGTTTAATATATTTTCTGTTAAATGTAATTATACATCAAAAATTCAAAAAAATTATATTAGGAAACTTACATATGATTTTACTCCTTTTTTTGATAATGTATAAATATATTTAATAGGAGCTATTAGGATTTTATTAACATTTAAAGCCTCACTGGTCGCGCACTGTCCTAATTGTTTACAAAGAAAATAAAATATTCTTTACAACGGCAATACAGTCTAGAAGCCTAAAGACCTGGCCGCTAGAGGCGGTAGTGTAGCATGTAGGAAGTATTTTGACGTATGTGATATTTGATTACACGAGTAGCTTTGTCAAGAACTGTAAAAGAGTTATCGCTTCTTCATACGATGAGGGTTTGCCTCGTGAATTAAGAAACAACATAGAACCAGTGTGCTAAGTTATACTCAAAGAGAGTAAGGAAACTCAAGAAATTGATACATTAGTAATAAATGTCCAACGTCTCTTTTTCTTTTTATAAGAATGATGACGGAAGACAGAAGGCATTTCAATAAATAAGTACACCACCCTTCGCAATCGAACAAATAGAGGTATTATTATTTTCCGGTTCTACGACAAGAGACAAGATATTATTAAAAGTAATGAGTGTTGCCAGTTGTCGGACAAGGCCTACCACACCTTTCCACGTTTATAAACATAAATTGAATGTTGCCAACAAAACTAAAAATGGCTACGCGTTCTTGCGTGTTGCCTGTAAGTTAATAAGAAGTAATACGTAGGTAGGTCAAATAATTTTTATTGGTGGCAATAATAAATTATTGTAACTGTGAAAAGGGGAGTGGTAGAGACAATAAATGATAGAAACCAGGAAGATGGGTCATGAGACATTATTAGTATGAAAAGTGTGGTCGACATCGTTGGCGCCCCGCCTTTGTTTACACCTACACACCAAACGCATCCCTTTCATTGGCTCCTCGCTTTGATAGTCCGTGCAGTTTGGTCGTAGCTCAGCGACAGTCGTATCGATGTTTCCTTACCTAATCCCTAATTGCTTCTATTTTGACGGCCTCCGTGGTTTAGTGGTTACGATCATCGGCTACGCATCTTGAGGTTGCGGGTTCAAATCCCGGCGCGAGCAAGGAAATTTCAGTTGATTAATTTGTATTATTTCACAATTTTAAAACTTAAAATAATATGTAGCATATTTGCGGCATGTTTGGGAGTGACAGATACTTTCAGTATCACTATGGTGAAAGATCACCAATCAGGAACGAAGCGTTGTTTGAAATTACTTTAACCGTGTTCGGTAATCAGATATGAATAGCCAAGCACATCCTCACCTTCCTCTTTCCCATCTCCTTCTCCTTCCCACTACCTTCAGCCTCACAACATAACCTATGCCATAGTCTCACAGGCTCCAGACATTTTGGAGCATTTGGGACTGTTGCGCAATATCTACTCACATAAAAAAATATATATTTGTGCCAATAGTGGCTCATTGACATTTATTAAAAATCAGGGGTCAATCCTCTGTCACCTAAGTCCTTCATCACTGCACAAGAAAAGTTTTCCGTTTATAACGGCGAATTCAAATATTGTCAAATTATACGTAACCTGTTTGTATCTCTTTATAAAAAACCTACTGGTTCGAAATTATTTATTGATTAGTTAGGTAGGTACCAGTTATTTATTGTACGTAGGTACTTACATATTTGTCTACTATTTTTATGGTACGTAAAAATAATGTATTCTCATGTACATCTTGGCAATAAAATGTAGACGTTTAATAAAAATGTTATAAAAAACTAGATTAAAACCGAAGATATCAACCTTTTCCTGTTATAATTGTAAATTTTCCTCATTTTCTTTTCTTTTTTATTTTATTTTATTTTTCTTGTTTAAGAGTTTGCAAAACAGAATTCCTTCTTACCTTACCTTCGACATCCATGTATTAATACAAACGTACTATATACTGGCACTAACTGATACCAGGTATACCCACGCACTGGCCTTGTCTATGTAGGATCTTTATATACATTACACGTAGGTTAATGTGCATGTGTTCAGATGTATATATAAGTTAATAATAAAAAATAAATAAAAATACCGAACTAAAAACAACATAGAAAATGTACCCAATTAAATAACATCTAAATAAATAAGTCTAGTCCGCCCCTGCACAGGACCCCCTAGTGAAGAAGACTAAGAAAACCACAAAAATATTAAATAGTTTACAAAATACAATTACTAATATATCCATTACTAATATATGATTTTCTATCTTCAACTTTATTTCTGGAATAAACATTTTTTTAATAAAGTTATGTAGTTGTGAATTCTTGCTTGTCGTTTAGGTGTCATAATTGATTTGACAGCGAAATTATTGCCTTGTGACGACTATTGTTATCTCTAAACAATGAAACAAAGAAACATTAATTCGAAAATTTTATTTTATTCCAAATATTTTTTTTTTTCAAAATATACCTAAATGATAAAGTTTTTAAGTAGGTACCTACTTGTGCTTTCCATTTTGGAAATATTCTACCCAAACAAACCTTCTTCTTTAGAATATGTAGTCTGTGGCTAACCAGACTGGTATACCTATGGGCTAACCTCAATACAACATGGCGGATTCAATGTTTTACATACTAATTTTAAAACGTTATAGCAATAATTTTACAAATTGGATTTCATTCAAACTACTCTCTAAACCTTCCTGGCACTAATAAAAACAAACTGTGCCATTTTCAGCAAAACCGGTCCAGTAGTTAACGAGAAAATCGAGGACAGACAGACATAAAAACATTCCTTTTTATGTATAAAGATTTCATAAGTTTATTTAAATAATCGTTAATAAAAATAGTAGAACTAAATTTTTTCATAACTATACTATGTCTTTGAAATTTTATTCCTCACATTGAAATCTTAACAGTTCGTTATAAGGAAACAATGCAAAACATCATAATTTTATTTATTTTTTTTTAAATTTATATTTTCAATTTTTTTTTTAAATATTGTTCTAACATGCAATACAAAGTTATTTCGATACATACATTTCATTACTACAAATAATCGCCTTTTCCGTGTATTTGTCTTTCTTGGATAGCGTTAAATAATATAAAAAAGTTTAATCATAAAATGTGTGATATGAATCACCGTCTTCGGAAAGTATCACTAATAGTTATTTGGACCATTGTGTTTTTTTTAATCTTACAATAATCTTTCTCTGATCCATCTTGGTGTTGTCAATTAAAACGTTTTAAATTATCGTATCTCTCATTTTCTGTCTACTATAAAATGTCAGACTGTAATACAACATTAGTAAAAAAATCAATAAAATTCTTTAAAAAAGCACAAAAATAATGGCCGCCCCATGAACCACAAATAAAGGCTTCATTTCTCGTAATTTAAAATGCAGACAGTATCTCCACTTCTCACGTGCATCAATAAATAACACTCGATGTCTTGTGAGTCTGTCCTTGTGTTGGTCTGTCGGTTCGCCTGGTACAATCCAAGTAAATCTACCTGTCAGAGGTAGGTAACTAATGCGCTGGTGCTGGTAAAGGGAGCGGTCATCCTGAAACACACCCACCGCGTGTGTTTGTGGAGATACTCCCGATGTGTGCTGTAAACGTAACTGTACAGTAGTGTTGGGATTTTTGTGTACGCAGTATCTACATGTGCATGTGTGGTGCGTTTTTTTTAAATGTTGGATCTGCGCACGCAACAGGGATACATACTTTAAGGGTCGCTTTGGATGATGGAGGACGTAATTTATGAAAGTTCTAATCTTGTTGATGAATGAATCATTGTGAAGGATCGTGAGTCAAACTCTCATTGTACTGGTAAATTAGGCTTCTCCACTACTCGCGGTTCTGTGTCGCATGGATAGTCGCGGACACCGACGTTTCGAACGCCTTGATCAGTTCAACGTATCGGCGATCTTCCTCTGTTTCTCCTGTCGTATGCTTTGCCAGTGTCCATGGAGCTTTTCTGGGTTAACAGATTGACTTGTATTTCAAGGTATTTATTTTAAAAAGCGCACGTTTGAATGTATTTGTGCACACCGATAGTATCGCGAACAAACGTCAAACTGGTTTGAACTAGTTTGGAACGATAATATTCGGATACTGGATGCATAGCGACGTTTGTCATAATCTCCGAATATTGTCGTTACAATTTGAAAGTCGAGGTACTTAAGATTCTCTCGGTAAAATTAGGTTGCCGTTTTAAAAATTGAGTAATGAATAAAATTTGATCTTGGTAAACCATTAACTAGACAAACACAGGAAGTTTTATACAATCGTTATAGATGCTTGGAATCAGAAAAAAATGAGTACAGTTTCTACACCAGCACAGCTAGTTGTCAATTCAACTGGCATTTCTATGGGATCAGTCACGGAGAAGAGTGTTAAAAAAAATGTTTCTCAGAAGGGCATAAAAAATAAAAACCAAATAATGAAAATTCTATAGTTAGTTTATAGGTACAGCTAATATAAAAAAAATGAATAGTTTTCGAAACGTCAAGCGTTATAATGATAAATACATAAGCGAGAATCTCTTTATTCTGATTTACCTGCATTAAGTACTTGGCTTAGTATTCTCAGTAGCCAGATAATTCGCCAACTTTTCTTCTCTCCATATCATTCCGTTCCCCACTATCTTCAGCCGGACAACATTCCCCGAATTGGGGTGCCAGAGATTCACCAGTACAGGGTATTGGAACTCTCCTGCTGTACAAACTGGTAACAAAGCAAGTTTTAATCTTGTTATTACAAACTCACCTACTGTGCAAACTGGTAACAAAGCAAGCTTCAATCTTGTTATTACAAACTCACTTGCTGTACAAACTCGTAACAAAGCATGCTTCAATCTTGTTATTATAAACTCTCCTGCTGCACAAACTGGTAACAAAGCAAGTTTCAATCTTGTTATTACAAACTCCCCTGCTGTACAAACTGGTAACAAAGCATGCTTTAATCTTGTTATTATAAACTCTCCCGCTGTAAAAAACTGGTATCAGTGCTTCGATTTTGTTATTATAAACTATCCTACTGTAAAAAATGGTAACAAAGCATGCTTCAATCTTGTTATTATCTCCTGCTGCACAAACTGGTAACAAAGCAAGTTTCAATATTGTTATTACAAACTCACCTGCTGTACAAACTGGCAACAAAGCATGCTTCAATCTTGTTATTATAAATTCTCCTGCTGCACAAACTGGTAACAAAGCAAGTTTCAATCCTGTTATTACAAACTCCCCTGCTGTACAAACTGGTAACAAAGCATGCTTTAATCTTGTTATTATAAACTCTCCCGCTGTAAAAAAACTGGTATCAGTGCTTCGATTTTGTTATTATAAACTATCCTACTGTAAAAAATGGTAACAAAGTATGCTTCAATCTTGTTATTTGAATTTCGAAAATCAATTTCCCGTGAAATGAGGTTGAATGTCTCCTACAGTGGAATATAGTGTTATTTGCAGATGTATCACATGATTAAAGTATGCTGAGGACACAACTTTTAGAATCGTCAAAATGTTGATAATCTTGTCCGCTTGCCGATTAGCGTGCGACGTCACAGTTCGTAAAATGAATGGCGCGGTCATCCGGTATCCGTTACTGTCATTTGAATTGCATTGAATTGTGACTTGTGACGTCACGAATATCCGTTTTTCCCAAGTTCACTCTGAACGCTCATAACTTCTTCATTTTTATCGAAAAATTCATTTAATTAAAATAAAATATTAGAATACCACCTCATTGAAAAATAGTTCTCCATTAATATAATAAAAGGGTCACACCGTTAAACTTTTCGAACTGTGAAATCTTTTCAAATATTCAAAGTACGCAAATTTACCTGCTTTGGTTAAAAATAGACGTAAAATGACGGCCTCCATGGTCGAGGGGTGAGGCTCTCGACTACGAATCCGAAGGTCGCGGGTTCAAATCCAAGCTTGCGCAAGTAAATTTTATTTAATTATTTTGTGCTGTTTCACAATTAATTCATTTAAAAATAATATACAGTTCATTTGCGCACGTTCGAGAGTGGAAGATACTCCCAGTATCGCCCTGGTGAAAGACCACCATTCAGAATTGAAACGTTGCTTGAAATGCCTTCTAGCCGTGATTGGTGACCAGATCTGAATAGCCAGGTATTTCCCCACCTTCCTCTCCCCCTTCTCCTGCCCCTTCCCAATACCTTAAGCCTCACAACATTCCCCAATTGGGGATGCCATGGTCTCGCTGGATCCAGGCGGTGGGGAGCAGTTGGGACTCTTGTGCGGTATTAATATAAAAAAAATACAGCACAGTGCCAAATACAAAAATAATATATATAAAGGTATATTTTATTTATTTATAAAATTTCACATTTTAGATTAAGAATTAAACTTTTTTTTAAACCTATAAATATTTTATTACCTATGCACTAAAATTAGGAGTTCACAACATTTAGACACAATTCTAGGAAAATTTGAATATTTTTAGTTTCCTTTACATCTAAATGGAGTTCATTGAACATTTTAAAACCATTGCGATAAATATTATTTTATCTTCCTGAGAAATTGGTTTTCAGAAGCCTAAAAACGTCGCAACTTCTCGTAGGGTAGCCATGAACAGTCGACTAATATTAACCCCTTTTAACATATAATTGGGTAAAACTATGTTTTGTAACTTATAAATAAATAATAATAATATTTAATGATAATAATTATATTTATTTATTTGGAACTTGCATTTTTTACAAAAACATTTGAGAAAGCTTTGACTGCCCAACTAGGAATAAATCCCGTTTTAGG
Source organism: Halesus radiatus (assembly GCA_022606495.2). Taxonomy (NCBI): domain Eukaryota; kingdom Metazoa; phylum Arthropoda; class Insecta; order Trichoptera; family Limnephilidae; genus Halesus; species Halesus radiatus. The sequence goes on from JAHDVE020006717.1 coordinate 319,254, forward strand.
ACAGTCAAATTGACATATTTAGTTCATATTAATACATATACATATACATATACATGAAAGAATATAAAAAAATCCATAAGGAAAATTTGAAAAATATATATATTTTTTTTTTTTTTAAATTGAAATTTCATTTTTTAGTTTTGTGTAGAGTAATAATGAAGTACATATGAAGGTTTTATCTAAAATTGTACATATCTATTAATCAGCAAGTGTTCGCTAAATGGAGAAGGCATTGATCAGTTTACGCAGGACGTTTGTAGTTTTCATTTTCCATTTATTGGGTATGATGTTGAACAATGTTGGTCCTAAGTATGAAAACTGTCTTTGAACAAAGGATGTCATGGTTTTTGTTGAAACTATTGGATTGCTCCTTGAGTGTCTGGTATCGTGATAGTGGTCGATGGATGGGTAGTGGTGACGTTGTTTACTTGAGTGCAATACAATTTTCCTGATATACAGTTGCCTGACATCAAGAACTTGTATTTCTTTGAATAATTCATCACTGGGGTACCTGAAGGGTATACTTTATACTATGGTATTATAAATAAAACACGCTTACCTTATTTAATTAGAGTTGCAATGTTATTATTCAACACATTTAAACTAAATGTATTGAATACCCCTGCTTTGGGTAGAAATGGAATATTTTTCCCCTCCCACATATGATTCGAATACAATAGTCGTATATCTGCACGCTATGCGACACACGTAGGTGTGCGTGCGGCCGAGGGTGGTCTAAGACACTCCCATAAGCATGGCGAAGGTCGGTGCTATAGGAAGTCATGAATAAAAATGTCGTGCGTAGGTACCTACTCATTTTCTGTACATACATAAATCGTTTCTTATAAAATCCTTTCGAAAAATATGCCAATTTTACAAAATAAGTCAAAACATTATTTTTGATAAATGTTAATTTTTTTATAGACATGATATATTCATGGGATTGCAAATGAATAGGTCGATTTTAGTATGGGTGTTCCAGATATTTTATACTGAAAATGAAATGGTGCGGATTCAAACAAATATGTTTTGCCTGCGGCCCCCTCGATGGCTGGACCCCCAACTTGCTGCCTAATTTACGCAGCTGACATAATAACCCATGAATTCATAGGAGCAACAAATAATAAATATCCCTACAGACAGGTAAGTGTAGGTACAGTACACAAATTCTAAAAATTAAAAAAAATCGAACATTCAAAAAATCCTTTGGTACCATGGCAACACCGAGTAACACTGATTCTAGAACAAAGTATAGTAAATTTAAATGTGAGGTTATGATAAGATTTACACCCGATTTTAACTTTACGATTATGGACAGGAAAAATGACATAACTCTGTTTTATTCTTCTTAATGTTTTTTGTTTTTGTTTTATCTTATTAAATATATAAATCAATGTAAGTTTGTTTATTTGTTTGTCCTTGATGTTCTCGAAAATCACTGGACCGGTTTCGCTGAAAATAGCACGGTTTTTTATTAGTGCCGGGAAGGTTTAGAAAGTAGTTTAAATGAAATCCAATATGTAAAACTGTTGCTATAACGTTTTAAAATTAGTATGAAAAACATTGAACCGCCATGTTTTATTTAGGTTAGCCCATAGATATAACACTCTGGTTAGCCACAGATTGTATATTCAAAAGAAGAAGGTTTTTTTTGGGTAGAATAATTTCAAAATGGAAAACACGAGTAGGTACCTACTTAAGAACTTTATGATTTAGATATATTTTGAAAAAATGAACGTTTGGAATGAAATAAAATATTCAAATGAATATTTCTTTATTTAGAGATAGTTTCTTTCGTTGTCAAATCAATTATTGTACCCGAGGAAGGTCGGGTACACATCAGCTAGTTTAAAATAAAATAAAATAAAGTTTGATGGGCGTGTTTCACATTCGCATCATATACATGGCTTTATTTAGTATCATAGTAAGAACATTTAATGTTTATTGTTAGCTTTTATCATTTTAATGTTATTTTTTGTGTAACTATTTCATGTTGTGTTGTACTTTTCCGCGGTTCCAGCTTGTAACCTCAACACAACAATTCCATCTTCCTCTCACCCAATTTCCAGTACTAACAAGCCGCCGCTAACTTAGCGAAGTTAACGATATTCAGTGTTAATAACCAAGTGTTTCTATCTAACGAGTTGACGAACCCATCTGCTATGCCATTCTCGGTTTATATAATCCATCATCAAATCGAGGACTCTGGGGCAAACACGTTTCATTTAAAAAAATTGTGCAGTAGTACATTAAGGAAACACCAACAACAAAATTTCTGTTTATTTTTCTCGGCAAGTGTTAGAAAATAACAAAAAGTTCGAGTATTAAATTTACTTTAAATATGATACAGAATTATTGCCTTTCGGGAATAAGGAACTCGAATCCATAATTTGTTTTCATGGTTTAAATAATTTTCAATGTTTAATTATTCAAAGACCGCCAAAACGCTCCAAATCTATGGCTGGCCGGTTTTCATCAGTTTTGAGGTTAGAATGTCAAATGTCAAAACAAGGATGAGCTTTAACGTATATAATCGTATATTCCATACATGGTAAACCATAACTAAACATAAGTGATAAAATTATATACCTTTTTAGAAACTTTAACTCAAAGAACGATAATAGTATTGAGTATTAACATTAACATAATATCCGTATTGATAATTGGTTTTGGTAATAGTTGTTTATATTAAACAACAATTTTAGAGTTTAAAGTCACCCAAATTAAGTTAAAATTTTGCCAAAACTAAAAAATACATATTTAAAATACAAAAGAAAAACGGAAAAAAAATTTTTTTCATACTAATCCAAAAACAGAATGCTCACGTGACGTCAGATGTTCTAAATACGATAGTACCAACGTAGCACGATGTTTTGATGAAATTATTTTTTATTCACTTTTAAATATCGATTTATAAATTCTACGTATGAAAGTTATATATTTACAATCGGGGTTTGCTGATTTATATGAATATATATTTTTTAAGTTATTATATTTTTCACTGGAGTTCCTACCACTTTTTTTAATACCGTTTGATGTTGATGTGAAAAATATTCACTTTGACCATGGTGCTTGTTTAGTATCATAATTTTTCCTTAAAATCATCTTCATGTTGCTATTAACAACACCATATAAACAATCGCAGCGCCTTCCGTTTTTGTCTACAATTTCTTGACAGAATGTTCTCTGTGCAGGTATCAGTATCTACCTGATAATAATAATATGTCTTCGGACACGTGGGACCATACACGTGTGCGCCAATGTGCCATTATAAATTTGTACATTATTTATCATATATCTAGCCCCAGGCACAGGGTACCTACATGCCATGTCACGGTGGGAGGAGGCAGAGAATAATTAATAAATTAAAAACCACCTACTAAAAACATGAAGGGATTAATATTGATAATAAGTGTTTGTATTTTGCGATATTTGCCTTGCAGTATCCAAGATGGCAATCGATGTTACCCTGCTTCTTTAGTTTCTCCATAAATTTGCACAATCTGTAATGCTGTTTTCATTATTTTTTTCATAATTTATATCCTAATTTTGCCCTACATTTGTATGATGATTGTTATTTATTGTTGTATTATATAATATTGTTGAAATAAACTCCTGCTGACAAGCTACTTGCAGTGGCTTAGCGGGTATAAGTTTCCATTGTATATAATTAATATTATAAAATAAAATAAAATCATTAGTAGTTAATGTCATTTTCAAAAGTAATTTTCGCACGTTGATACCAAAAGATCAAAACATTTTCATAGAAAGCAAAGAGAAATGGGGTAAATATAAATATATTTTACGAAGACCTATGTCCTATTTTGATGTACTTAAGGTATGAATGATTGAAAAGAAGAAAAATATGTTTTTTCTTAACATTACCGCAGAGAAATGTGTAAATAACTGAAATATTTAAACGGAAACGTTGGTGGTTTATCTTGAAAGATGAAGGAAGCTTGCGCTTCCTCCTCCTTCTTGAGGGTAGGCTTCGGATAGCCTTACGGAATCCATCGTAGATAAAGGCAGGTTTTCTGAAAATTAGAAAAAACACACTGAATTAAATAAAAAATCACTGTTGGTTTAATATTGTGACCCAATACAACATGTTCCATTTAAACCTCTTCTTTTGATTCTTCCCCCTACCACTATAATATATCACCTACTATAATATATTACCTGACATAAAAACTTCATAATTAATTTACACTTTATATAATACATATTTAGCAACAATATCTGAAGAAAAATTAAAATTAAAATATTTGTTCAAATATCTTTGCTAGAAGTGTCTGTGTCAAATTTATGAATCCCTCAGGAATTCAGATTATTTGTGTATTTCTTGGCATAAAAAGTCTGCAATAAAACGCATTAGATAGGCAACAATTTCATTAATTTAGAGCAACTTCCATAGGTATCAAATAGCATTAAAAGAAGTGACGATTCAGAGATCTTTTGGTACCAAAATCAAATGATCGAAAACTGACACGGTCAATTCTAGGACCCCAGATTGTAAACCTTAGTTTTATACATGTGTGTTTTTTTTAATAATTTCAATATTTATTATTCAAGTTACCTTACTGCGTATTCAAAAAGTCATAGCTATGTTAAAAACTAGTACATATATCCATACGTAATATAGACTTATATATACAGAACAGGGTTTGTGGGTGGGTGTGTTCATCAAAGAATCAATAAATTTTATCTGACTTAGCGCCATAGTACCGAAGACATATGAAAATGGTTCAACTACAACAACCTAAATACCTGTGAAATAAATATTAAACTTTTTTTTTAATTTTCAAAAATGTATTCAGATCGCAAATCTTTGCGATCCTAAAAAAAATCGATTAGTGCCATGGCACGAAAAATTGTTCTACCCTAAACATAACAAAGTACCAGGGAAAAAACGTTATATACTTATGCCGACTGGGTTTCGTTACTACCGCAACTTCTTCAGGGCAGTATACTACTTAACTATTAACTAAGATACACATGTGTTATCGAATGATAAAAACGTGCGAGTGGAGGACCAATATATTATTGATTTAGCAACTAATATTTTCAAAAATGTCTTCAGATCACAAATCTTCACGATTCTTAAAATTTCATTCGTTTTGATGCCAAAGAACAGAAAATAGTTCTACCCCAACCAAACAAAGTACATTTTTTTTAAAAAATAATTTTTTATTTGGCTACAATTGTTTTCAAAATTGTATTTAGTATATTTATATTTACGAGTATATGTATTTAAATTTTTTTGTTTTTATTTTAAATTTGCCATCGACTATTCAATAAAAAAATTCAGATCACAAATCTTAACGATTCCTAAAATATTTTTCCGTTTGTTTCCATGTAACCGATGACTTTAATGAAAATATGAAAACCCAAGAAAGTACCGGTGAAATATATATATATTTTTTAAATTTTCAATAGTCGCATCAAAAACTTAGTCCGATCACAAATCTTTATGACTTTAAAATAGTTTTGAGGTTGCGATAGTAGGGGTAACACATCGCAACCTCAAAGCGTAAGAATATAAAGAATGGTATAAAGAAATAGTACCTACTAGTTTTCACTATTCCGTTTGTATTGTTATTATAAAAGTGGTTTTTTTGTTTTGTTTCAGACTAAGACGCAAAAACTCACCTTTCAACTGGACTATGACTACCATGGAGTGCGACTTCCCAATTCGTGAATATTTCTTCTTCTTGTGATGCCTTCTCCTATCCGGGATTGACTATCATCAGGGTAATGTGCACTCCGCCGGTCGCAGCCTGGAACAACTCGAGATTTTCTAACCCATAAATTGCACCATATTCTCATAAATACGACCTTTTCCATCAATCTTTCCCTCGATTAACGTTTGTAGGAACCTGATATTATCACGTTATTTTTGGGAGAAAACGTGTTATTGTTCAGCTACAGCAGCAGTATTTCGAAATAAAGATGATATGTTAACTTTTTAGTATTTTGCAAGAAAAAAAAAATTGGCGGAACGCCGTTTTACGCTTGTCAAAACTATAGACAAATAAATATGTAGAATATTATAAAAGACTATAATATTTGTTATCTTTTAGTAGAGTTTCAATACATATTTTTTTCATTTAGTCCATAAAATTTTACAAAGCTAATAAGACAATTTGTAATGTTTTCTTAGTCCTCCTCACTAGTAGTTCCTGTGCTGAAGCGGGCTTCGTTTCATTTAAAATGATTGCGGTTTTTAAATAAAACCTTAAGCTCCTACGAAGGTATTTTCAAGATTCTGGATAACTTGAGCCAGGTTATGATTTGATTTTTTAAATCATTTTCCTTTTTCTTTTCTGTTTTTCTTTTTTCATGAAAGTGAATTATATTTATATTTAGGATTTTTTTTACATGAATACCGCACAAGAATCCCAACTGCTCCCAACCATCTGGAGCCAGTGAGACTATGGCATTCCCAATTGAGGAATGTTGTGAGGCTGAAGGTATTGGGGAGGGGAAGAAGAAGGGGAAGAGGAAGGTGGGGAATACCCGGCTATTCAGATCTGGTCACCAAACACGACTAAAAGCCATTTCAAGCAACGTTTCAACTCTGAATGGTGGTCTTTCACCGGGGCGATACTGAGAGTATATTCCACTCTGGAACGTGCGCAAATATACTACATATTATTTTTAAATGAATTAATTGTGAAACAGAACAAATTAATTAAATAAAATTTACTTGCGCACGCCGGGATTTGAACCTGCGACCTTCGGATTCGAAGCCGAGAGACTTATCCCTCGACCATGGAGGCCGTAATGTAAATCAAATTAAAAATCTTATTATTAAGTTCTGCAAGTATTTTTAGTTTTAATTTTTTTTATTATTGTGACAGCTGTTTCGGCGTTTAAGGCCATTTTCAAACTGTATATAACTGTTATAATTAATAATTATTTAATAATACAATATCATCCTCGTTAAATACCACCATTCTGAATCTGAACGTTGCTTGTTTGGTGACCGGATATTAATAAGCAGGTACTTCTCAATCATCCTACCCCCATCCTCTTCTACTCACTCCCTTCATTGTGCGGCGCTCACATAAAAGTTAAATTCTTCACTTAAATCTATAATAAAGTAATAATTTCTCGTGCAGAATTATTATACATATCTTGTACGAGAATCGAAGGCCGACCCAAGTCATGCAATACTTAGACAAATTAATGATAAATTCCAATATCGTTCCTGCTGTTCCTCGGAGAGTTAAACTCAAACTACCGGTTATAATTAACGGAATTTATAGGTATGACTAACGGTTGAAGGTAAACTGGGTTGACTTAACTGGGACTTGTGGTCGTGATTTAGAAGTAGGTTGGTAGGCAGGTACTTTTAAGTATTGTTGTTAAAAATAATTATAGTTTATTGATTTGTTTCACTGGAAAAGCTTGTTATAAAAATATAACAGGTGATTATTATTCATGGACGTGTCTTAACGGAGAGGGATAATTTATTAGTTCGATATAATGATAATATTATTACGCAATACAATAAACATAATATTTACACTTACCATTTGTAAAAACCAAATCAGAAATATTATCCTTTTCTGATCGTCCTACGTATATTACACAAAATATTTTAAAATGTTGAATATCCTCAAAAAATACTTTGAAGGTTTTTCTTTAAGCTGCTGAATAGAAATTAAAAAAAAAAATAAAGTTTAGAATATTTTTTTCATTAACAGTTACTTCTGCATTTTTTTAATGCGGATTACAATGTATTGATTAAGAATCTTGGTTGAGTTTATAAAAAAAAAAAAAACGTTTCGGGAAAGGATTGCAATTACATTTTTCCAATTTTATGAATTATTTTAAATATTTTGTTAAACATACGTATGACGCAGTGGCGGCTCGTGACTTTTGAGTGAGCTAGAGTGCTTAGACTGAATTTTTTTTTTTAAAACATCCCCACCTACCATCTAAATCTCCATACAAAAAATTGCAATTTAAAATAAATAAAAATAAAAATCATTTTCGACTTCAACAACATCAATAACGTCGTATTTTTCAGTTTTAGAACTCTATCTCACTCAGAAGTCACGAGCCGCCACTGGTATGACGGTCAGAAAAATTAACATTTCTGATTTGATTTTGATAAATGTAAACCTTACGAAAATTTAAAAAAATACAATGAATATATTTGTTTTAAAAATATTACATTTATCGTATTGCGTAATAATTATTTTAAACAATAAATTAATAATCCCCTCCCCCGTAATTTTTAATAATTGCGAGGTTTTTCAGCAATGTTTGTTAGCAGTCTGCAGAGTGATCTAAATAGTCTGATGGATAACTAGATGATGAAAAGAACAGTGCCTATTTTTATTAATGCCAATACCGCACAAAAGTCCCAACTGTCCGGAACCAACGGGATTAATGCATAGCCAAATAGGCTACGTTGTGAGGAGACTGCAGAGAGTGGAGTAGGAAAATAGATGGATAAATGGCAAATTGGGTAGTACCTGGTTATTCATGATACTGGCCACTAAACATGGCTAAATATATTTCAAGCAACGAATCGTTGCAAAATGCAGGCATTTTAGCAGAACAATATTAAGGATAAACGAAACATAAATCGCGCTCATAGACTGCGCTATTTTAAATATATAAAAAAAACTTTTAGCAATTAACGCTTTTAAATATTGAAAAGATTTGTTTGTTGGCGGGTGTAAACGCGGAATTTGAAATGGAATAAATTTTTACTTTAGATTTAAGGCTCAAGTTCTTCAAGGAACTTAAATACAATATTTACTTACAGTAATACTTTATTCCATTTCATTTTTCATATGTATTTTGTTCACCCACCAACAAACAATTTATATCAATATTTAAAAACATTAAGTGCTAAAAGTGATTTATTCTAAAATGTTTTAATTAGCACCATCTTTGAGGGCGTATCGAATTTCGTTGAACATTAAGAATGTCTACCACGTTGGTTAGGTTAGGTTAGGTTAGGTTAGGTTAGGTTAGGTTAGGTTAGGTTAGGTTAGGTTAGTTCTGAACCCTTGACTCTGTTCCCGTAGCTATCAATCATTACCTACCAGTTTTCTCTGCTTCCTAAACTTTGCTATTTTTCTCCATCATTGCACAATCATCAGGTTCCGCCTAAAATGATAGAAGCAGAAGGAATTCTAATATTGTCCGGTTTGAATGCTTGTTTTATTTTTCAGGGTAGGTGCTGGTAGATGCATTTAAAAAAATGAATTTCGTGTTTGTCAGATCGCCGAGAATTCCATAGAAACTGCCACACCGCCATCGCTTACGCCTTCGGCAGCGAATCGCGTGACAAAACTAATTACACTATACCTTCATTTTCTCAATTTATACAGATGTATTGATATTCAACAATTTGTGCGGCTGCTTTGCATACGTAGGTATTTATTCGCAGATACAGTCATGTTCAAACATGAATGAACGTGGACAAAGGTGTCTCAAAATATGAATCGGTTTAACCACTGAATATAACAAAACCATCTCAATTCAGGACAAGAAACTGCATCAAATTGGCTGCCTGTTTTTATAAGATTCTCCTATAGTCACATAGGAGGATTTTATATTGTACCATCTGATGTGTACCCGGCCTTGCTCGGGTTTATTATATAAAGTTATGATGTTGTGAATTCTTGCTTGTCATTTGGGTGCCATAATTGATTTGACAGCGAAAGTGTCTCTAAACAAAGAAACTATTTGAAAATTTTATTTCATTTCAAACGTTTATTTTTTCAAAACATATCTAAATAATAGAGTTCTTAAGTTGGTACCTACTTGTGTTTTACATTTTGAAAATATTCTACCCAAAAAAACTTATTTTTCTTGAATATACAATCTGTAGCTAACCTATGGGCTAACCTAAATAAAACATGGCGGGTTCAATGTTTTCCATACTAATTTTAAAACGTTATAGCAACAGTTTTACATATTCGATTTCATTCAAACTATTTTCTAAACCTTCCCGGCACTAATAAGAACAAACTGTGATATTTTCAGCAAAACCGGTCCAGTGATTTTCGAGAACATCGAGGACAATGAAACAAACAAACTTACATTGATTTTTATATATATAAATATAGATTTAGGCGGTCAACTACATGATTCAGTAATGAGAACTTGTTCATTCACCTCAATCTAGGCCAGGAAACTGAATCAAGATGGCAGCCTATTTATAAAAAATCCTCTTCCAGCGTCCCTGTGTTGATTATTCAATTATTATTATTATGAGTTACTATTCTACAGGAGGATCTTGTGATATATGAAATTACGTTAATTACGTAACAATTGTACACTGTAAAATAAAACTCTTCAAAAACAAAATATGTACAATTTGTTACATAGTCAATGCCTGAGAATTAAATATACTACTTGAAATTTTTTTATCAATTAATATGTTTGTTACATCTATTTGAAATGATTTTAAAATGTCTGTTACTTTTATTTGAATTAAAATAAAATAATGAAAAAAACATGGCTACCGCCTGAAAGAGTAGCTAATATTCAATAAAAAATAGCGCACGAAGCCAGTAAATTATACCAGCAATTAAAAAACGAAAAACCGCAATTTTTTGTGCTCTAGATAGGGAAGAAAAAAAATTGAAATTTATGTATTTTCAAATAAACACGGTACGAAAAGTATTTACTCTAAATATCTTATAATGAACACCTTATTTCAGATATCTCTCGGACCTTCCAGATCCAGAGCCAAGTATCTTAACCGCCTAGGCAAGGGTAGGTCGTCATTTTATTATTCTATGCTGCTACCACCGCACTGCACAAAGTGTTGACGTGTTTGTGTACACCGTCTACTTACCTACAGAGTTATAGCAGTAAGTAGTTGCCATTTCAAAATACAATAGTGATTATTGTTATTTACCTACTTCGGAAAGTTCCTACTTGTACGGATGATGTAATAAACATAATTATACCTAGGTATTTTTTTAATGGTAGGTAAGTATTTCCATGCGTAATATATGAGAATCTACCTAACCACGATAATAATAAAATTTGAGTAAAACTAATGTTATTTTTATCTTCGTGGGTATCTAAAACACGTCGATGTTATGAACTACAAAAACATGATGATTTTTTCCAAGTGGTTTTTTTCTTATGTGACACCGAATAAGAATCTAATTACAGCAATAGAGGAACATTGTTCGGAAAATTTCCTTGTGCGCGTACCTCGTCTGCAATATTTTCAAATTTGGAACTGATGTCTTGTGAGTAATGAAAATGATCGATTTATAAAAAAAATCTTTTCACTTCCAGAAAAGCGATAAAGTAGGTACCCAACTACAACGTACAGGTTTGTCAAAATAAAGTAAAGGAAAATGGAGAGTGCTGTGATCGTTTAAATGCTTTTAAATTACAGCAAAAAGATGGTTGAAACTAATTGGAAAATTGATGAACCTTTAAAAAAGCAGTACGGTTCAAGTGAATGTTTTTCAGATCAATGTCAAACGGAAAAGAGATGATTCTATTCCTTAGAATAAAAAAAAGGAAAATTTAAAATCCTTAGAACACTAAGGAATTAAAATTTTCTAAATTGTTATTTCTTAAATCTAGTTAGAGAGATATATAATTACATGGAAAAAGTGTTTTTGTATTTTTGAAACGTTTTAAATAAGCCATTTATTGGATGTTAAATAAAAAAATAAAAGTAAGTAAAACTCTGTGGAAGAAGCACGCACTTCAGCACTGTTTAAAAACATAAAACTCATAACAAATGAGTTGATTCATTTTTCCCGTTCAGTCAACCTGGCAAATAATAACATCAAATTTTAACCTAGGAATACTTTTTGATCTAAAATCGGTGTCGCCGCTTTAATGGATGTTTTTAGATCCATTTTATTAAATTTCTAGTTTATGATTGCAGACTGTATTTAAGAAATCGATTACTTTTATTCTAAATTTGAAATGCGTAGTATTTTTTTTCAATTTTGTTCCAAATTTCTCAGTTTTTATCTTGGCAAGTCATGATTTTTCACCAATTTAAGAAACAATTTGTATTGTTCATTATAGAAATTATTTTAGGGTTATTTATTAATATTATGTAAGTGCGTTTGTTGTTTTAGCTACCTACCCATTATAAAAAAAAAAAAACAAATAAAAAATATTTTAATAAAACAAAGGCTTCATTATTTTCCATCCATCTTCCTGGTTATCCTTTAATGTTTTTGACAACACCCCAACAACCTTTTGTTATTCAAGAGATTAAAATTTTTAATGATCCCACCCACCAGGGTCAACCAGAAAAAACTTTGGAATATTTAGCTGTGGCATTTTCTCCCTAGAAGCAACTGAAGGTTCATTTTCATTAAATTGCTCAAAAAGATTTTAGACGCTCGGAAGAGATCCCTCATATAAAGCTATTCTTCAACACAATAGGTAACCTCTATGAGTAACTATGTAACTATAATATTTTCTGCATTCAAAATTCATTTTGAGAAAGAACACGATCAACAAAATGACAATATGAAACAGCGAACGTGTAATTTCCCGCCTGAAGACGCCATTTTGTTTCTTAACTGTCAGATCGAAAAGGCGCGGGAAACACCAGCCGTAGGTAAATAAATAATGTTGCTAGCGTATAATTTAATGACTGGATATATCACTGGCCGTGTGGGCGTGCAGCAGGTACCCCTCATAGCTCTCTATGCCTTTATAGGTGGGTAAGAACCGTATGTATTTGAATATTCATAACCCATTCGTTTATGTGTCTCTCTACATATTAAAATATTAATTTATGTCTTCGGATGGATGTATTTATGTAGATGTATGAAATAGAATAAATAGGGAGTGGATGAAAATATATTTTAAGAATAATAATAACATGCTGATGCCTATTTTGAAACGTTTGCCCCTTGCCGCTTTCACACCGCGGCCATATGATAGATATTATGAAATATTTAGTTTACCCTTTTAGAGATTTTTATTGAATTAGAAAATAATGTACAGCGAATCCCACCTAATCTGAAGGCGGCCTTTATTTTTTCTGCAACAGTATTTGAGAACAATTTTAAATCTTGTACTTAGGCAAACGATATTTCAAAAGTTTTTTGCTGTTGGCCAAATTATGAGAAGCGGCATGGTTTGGACATGTAGAGTGGATGCACGATGAAAGGAGTGTTAGAAGAAAATATATATATATGATGGGAAAGTGAATTAAAAGTAGTCTAGGACGCCCAAAGAGTACATAGCACGATGAGGTGAATCAAATACTTAAATCGGGTCATGAATAACAAAAGAGTATGTGTGAGACGATAATATATGATTGTGGATTAAGTAAGGAGCTTGTGCCAAGATAGAGCTGTGTGATGGTGTGGTCCATCCTCTCTGCCTACTTCTTCGGGAAACGGCATATTGGTAGTTACTTATAAATACAAAATTGATGGAAGACTACGCAAAGGAGGACCTCGAGTTTCATGGTTTCGTAGTCAACGTGGTTGGTACGAGTGAACTTCCGCACACCGTTTTGAGCCGCAGTCTGCAGGGAGAATAATACCCTGATGATGGTCAGCCTCCGATTTGAGAGGGCATCTAGAAGAAGAAGAATAGCAACACTTTGTGGTCACAATAATGAGGTTGTTCATGTTATTTATAAATGCATAATACTAATTACAGCGTGCTGAAGACAGACTTTTAGAATTTTTAGAAAATACCGAATAAGTTCCAAAGATATAAGACGTCGAAAAGTTGATAATCCTCTCCGACCAGCCGATAAGCGTGTGACGCTACAGTTCATAAAACGACTGGCGCTGCCGCATACATCATAAGCGCGGCAGTATGCGGTACTACCATTCGAATTGTGAATTGTACTGAATTGTGATTCGTGACGTGACGATCGGTTGTCTTACCCAATTTCACTTTGAAAGCTCATAACTTCCCCATTTTTGGAGATCTCGAAAAAATTTTTATTGTCGTTATGAACACTTTAAATTTAATACAATTACATCAAAATAAAATAAATTGAGAATGGATATTAATGATAAGAAAATTACATTGTGCCTGACTTTCCGAAGAATTGTTTCACCAAACAGATCTTCTATTTTTACTACCTAAGGTAGCAAACAGCAACCCGTATGGTTAAAAGTTTGACGAAAAAAAGAAACAAATATTTCAGATCCTCTTCTTCTTCTTCGGACGGCATCCAAAGTCACTTGGTTCAGCACAGAGGTCCACGTCTTTCTTCTACCGGGAAAATCAACGAAATCCGAAAAATCACACCCGCTTCTCACCTTTCACCGGGGGATAATCGCTTGTGAAATGATATTATTGAAGGTTTTTTAACTCTTTCTTTCTATCGAAATATGTAATATATGCGTAATTATTTAATATAATTGCGTATCTATTAAACAAAGTAGTAAACTGGTAGACGACTGAAGTGTGACAAGCGTTGAAGACAGTGTCATACCCAGGAAGGGGGGGGGGGGGTCTAGCTACTTTCCTCCTACAAAGTAATAAAATAAACCAATACATATATAAGTTCTTCCAAGAAGAACAAGTGTATCAGAGCAAAAGTTTTTGTTATAAATATAATTCAGAAAAATAAAAAACAAAAATATCAAAAACAATATAATTTCCGTTGTGATCTGAGTACAGAGTACGTAAGATTCAATTTCTAAAATTCAAATGAAACAATTCTTATTTTCAGTACATATAATGAATTTATGCCGCAGTTCCTAAAACAGTGGGTGGTGTAATGGCAGTGGCGTGCATTGCTCTATGAACAAAGGCTATGTTATTATCATCTTCCGCTGATTGTCATGGCCAACTGAATAAATGGGCCAGTTCCTTACCAAATTCACGGAAATATTTTAATCCCAAATTTATCGTACTTTCCTATTATTGTTTCATTTCTTTATTTGGTTCATTTTTATTAGGGTAGGCACAGCTTTTTAGGGCCTGCACGCAGTGGCGTGCATTGCTCTATGACCTAAGATAGGCTCTACGTAAATTTTCAAGTTCGGGTATGAATTATGCATTGACTATTTGAACACTGAATAAATGAGCGTATGAGTTCTTACCTATTTCTTAGAATTTTCGCATTTTAAAATTCTTCTCTTACCCTTTAATTTCTCTTTATGGTTCGTCGTTTATTCCAGTGAAGGCACAGCTTCTCAACATTTGCAGATTGCACGCCTGCACGCCATTGTGTAATGGTCAGCATAGTCGCCTTTCAAGCAGTTGGTTGGGGTTCGATTATCGACCGTGGAAAAAAAAAATAATTAACATTTTTTTTAAAAGAATATTTAAAATAGTGAAATTAGTAAATTATAAATATATGAAAAAAAAACAATAATAAAAAATTATTTGTGAAATATTTTTGAAAACTAAATTCTAAGAAATAATACATTTTTTAAGTTGTCCGAATAACAGAAGCAGCTATTCAAAATTAAAAATTTTCTAAAATGATCACCCCTGATTCTTGTTTTTTATGCGACATGTATTTTTTCTTAGGTGAACGGTACCCGGTTGCTGCTGTAAATAAACCCAAGATTTATATCAATAAATTATAGATTTTTTTAATTTTTAATATTTTATCTAAATAGAAGGGTACAAAATTTAAACTTCACAAATCCCACAATTATAAGATCCCGTGATTCGCGTGCCTCCGCCAATAATATCATAAACTGTGTACATTTAAAATGTTTGCTTAGTATGTATAGTTCGGGCCGTTTCTAATTGTGCGACTTATAGCATGGACCGAATTTTGACAAGATAATAACAAAAAAACATAACACCTCTAGTTCCCCTTCTGGCCGTCTGCAAAGATATCACGGTTAAGCACAATAGGTTAGTAGGTACCTAACTACCTATCCAATATTATTTATACACAGGATCGGGCCGCCATTTCAACTGATAAATCATTTTTTCCCCCTCCTCAAAATCTGTTAAAAATTATGACTAATGGGCGCGTATATTTATAAAGAAACACATTTATTATCCTGGCAATATTGTTTTCAAGATGGCAGCCAGTGGGCGGGAAACGGTTGAAGTAAATCTCGAAATTCAAAACATGAAATTTTATTCTTGCTATCGCCCATACGTCACATTGGTGGCAAGTGGGTAACACTGACTTTTATATCGAATGGACTTAAATGTTGTTTTTGTGGTATGAATGGAAGACTTATCAACAATGACATTACAAGCCACTGCAAATCAATGCTAAAATAACAAGAGATTTTATTTTATCGCCAACAGGTTTCGCTTTTCCAAAGCTTCGTCAGGGAGGGAATTTGAATGATTTTTAATTTTTATTATTAACTTATATTTAAATCTTCCGACCTTAGATGTATTTGGGATGTTGTGTGGAGGGTATTTTTGAAGAAACGAAGGAGTGAACTTAGTTCTCGAAGAGATGTTGTAGGAGGCAGGGAACACAGAAGCTGAGCAATTGAACACAAGAACAAGTTGTAAAATGACCCCTCTCACGTGACAAATGTCAACCACATATTAAATTGTCGGGCGAGGTTTTAGTGTGTTGGATTCGCATTGGTGTCGAAGAGACCAACGCACAAAAAGTGTACAGGTGAGATATACAAAATATAACAAGAGAGAGACAAAATATAAAACGAAACATTAGAACAGTTACACAAAGGTGTGATTACATGTAATAGAATGGGATGACACATAAAAAAGAAAGAGACAGAAGAAGTGGGAAATATTGAGTTAACGGGTAATATATCTAATATGGGACTGTAAGACAAATTACGTTGATTATTAAGAAGATTTAATTTTATTTTTTATGTAAATATTCCAATAGTCAGGACCCAGCGGGAAAATGATATTCCCAATTGGAGTATGTTGCGAGGCTGAAAGGAATGGGGAGGGGAAGGAGATGTGGAAGAATTAGGTGGCGGAGTAACTGGCTTTTCAGATATGGCCAAAAAGCACGGCTAAAGCCACTTAGCACCAAGCGGTTTTTCATCTCTTTACCCTCCACACTCTCTCCAAGCTCACAATATACCTCGATTGGGGATGCCGTAGACCCACTGGCTCCGAGCAAGTTGGGACTTTAATAAAAAAAAAAAAAAATAACGCATTCCGCCAAAATGAGGACCATTCAAGACAGTGCGTGTTTTGCGAACGATTTTCAAAACCATCACGCAACGAATTCCTTTTGGCCATACCTATCGATGGTTTAGTATTGTTGTCTTGTGTATTGTTGTGAGCTGTGTCTACCCAGAGATAGATGGCGTTGCATGGTTGTATTATTAGGTCCGTCCGCCGGGATTCGAATCCGACATCAGGGTTTGATTGATCGCTACAAGAACCATCCGACAGGAAGATTATCGACCGAGATACAGAGATCAGTGTTAGGATGGGATAAAAGGCGTAGGAAACCATCAAACTTTAAAAAAAAATTATTAACTTTAAAATTTTACAAAATATAGGACAAAAAAGTTCCGATAAACGTATTTTTACTAGTTTGACTAACAGGTGCATTTCATAAAAAACCTTATAAAAAAATTACAGTTAAGGTACTTACATATATATCTATATAAAATAAAAATACATGTATCAAACTTAAATCTTTAAAACATAAATTACTACTTATATCTATAAAACATTTTAAAAACAATAAATCGTACATTAAATAATATTTCCTAAAAATCTAATCCAAATAGTTTCTTTTGCTTAGCCAAGTTTTCAATATATTTATTTATTAACTGTTTTATTTTCATACTTATATTTAAACAGCTAGGAATCATGTAATCTAACGTTCTTTGTCCATATTTGTTTGTTTGATTAGGAACTATTAATCCTTCATTAAAATTGAGGCGAGTATTGTAATTGTGCTCTAGTCTATTTGTAATATACTCGTACATAGGGTTATTAATGTGCTGAAATATAATTTTGTACCACATAATTGCTCTTACTGATGGGAGTCGATATATTATTCTTATTGAAATCAATACATTGTTTAAAAATAATAGCATTAAAGCAATAAGCGCGAGGAGTGGAAGCAACCCTGAAGCAGACCGAGGAAGAGGAGATTGGACTGTGTGACTGGAGGCGAGTGGCGAGTGGCGCGGGATCGCAGCCAGTGGAGAACATTTGTGGATGAGGCCAAATTCCACACTGGGATGATTTTAGAGGAAGACAAATTTTCTTAGGTTAGGAATAACTCGACAATATTTGATTTCTCCCTACTATAATAATAAAAATAAAATAAAATGGTCGATTTTTTCATAGCGCCGTTTAATAATAATAATAATAATAAAAAAGAGTAAATTTCTATGGCGCAGTTTTGTGACGGTTCACCTTAAGTGCGCTTTAAGGGAATTAAATAACAAGGGGAGAAAACCGCGACTAAATAAGCTATGGAGGATTAAAAGAAAAAATGTCCCGAGATTCTGTTTCTACGTTCATGAATTTATGTTTTTTATCGGATAAGATTTTTTGAATAATTTTGTTTTTAATACCCGTTTTAACTCTGCTATGCTATTCTGGATGTTAGCAATATTTGGGGGAAGCTTATTCCAGATGACCGGGCCGGATATACGAAAAGCGCGATCATAGTATAAGGGTTTATTTGACCGAGAAGTTGAACCCAGTAGCAGTATTCAAATCTGCTGACCTCAAAGAAAGCTGTCTATCACCTGGGTCTTGTCGGACACATAGTTCAGATATATAGGCAGGTGCCTTTCCCTGGAGTGCTTTGAAGGTTGTTAAGCAAATCTTGAATTCTATTCTTTCAGGGAATCGAAGCCAATGTAGGCGATCCCTTAGAAGTGGAGTTATGTGACAATATTTAGGCTCATCATTCTTGCCGCCGCATTGAAGACAGACTGGATCCTGTTGAGTTGTTTCTGGGGGAGACCAGCATATTTTTTTTATATTTTTTTATATGAATACCGCACAAGAGTCCCGTCCCAACTGCTCCCAACCGTCTGGAGCCAGTGACTATGGCATCCCCAATTGGGGAATGTTGTGAGGCTGAAGGTATTGGGGAGGGGAAGGAGAAGGGGAAGCGGAAGGTAGTGAAATACCTGGCTATTCAGATCTGGTCACCAAACACGGCTAAAAACCATTTCAAGCAACGTTTCAATTCTGAATGGTGGTCTTTCACCAGGGCGATACTGAGAATATCTTCCACTCTGGAACGCGGACAAGTATACTGTATATTATTTTTAAATTAATTAATTGTTATACAACATAAATTAATTAAATAAAATTTATTTGCGCACGATCCCGAGATCTTCGGATTCGTAGTCGAGAACCTTACCCCTCGACCACGGAGGCTGTCATATACCCAATGTTAATTTGGACGAATGATCCTAAGGACTGAAAATACCAAAATATTGAAAATCCAATTATCCAGAAGATTCTAAAAATCAAAAGATTTAAAAATTCTAAAAATTCTAAATTCTTTATATTAAAAAATTCGAATGATTCAGAAACCCGAAAAGGGGGAATTTTTTTAATGAAATGGTTTATGATTCCTGATTAAAATCCACATTTTGGATCCGTTTCTCGCCGATCTCGCTTGAGCGTATTTCGACGAAAGCCCTTCGATTTGAAATCTTTCAGCCCCCGGGCCGGACAATAAATAATCACGCTGGTCTGAAGGATTCACATAAAGCATTCCGGCATACCGTCACGCCGTCTCCCCGTGGGGATAGGCATATACACCACGCATTCCTGGCCTCTACAACGCGATGATTAGTGATCTATCGAAGCAATCAATTTTCTGACACGCGTCAAACAAAAGCAGTTTTTTAAATCTTGCATGTAGGTTAGATACCAAAAATGGTGAGTTTGGTAACGCCCCCGCCACACTAGCGACTAAATTCAATCGAAGATCTAACAAATAACGAATAAAATATCAAAAATGCAAATTTTCCAACTTAATGCGGATACTATTATGTATAGACCTGCCACATACCTATCTTCCATACCATTGTTTCTAATACACAGTCTTGGTAACAAATACTTAAATGATTTGGATGTATTTGACAACAATCTAAGCTTGACAAATTTTGAAAAAAAGTTTGATCTAATTAATTCTTCCTAGTTTATAAATTTGTTAACTAC
This sequence comes from Halesus radiatus, assembly GCA_022606495.2. Lineage (NCBI taxonomy): Eukaryota > Metazoa > Arthropoda > Insecta > Trichoptera > Limnephilidae > Halesus > Halesus radiatus. Next base: position 339,309 of record JAHDVE020006717.1, read on the forward strand.
AACTTTTTTACATTATTTATTTATTTGTTATTATTGTTAATATGGACTTTGTGAATATTATAATATTTACTTAAATGTCCACAATGTCTACAGTGGAGAGTCCACAATGGAGTGCTGATACCAACTCTGATGCATGGCAGTGAGGCGTGAAACTGGCAGAGGAAGGATGAAAGTAGACTGAATGATGTAGAAATGAGATCTCTGAGACGAATGTGTGGTAAAACCATGTATGATCGTGTGAAAAATGTTGAGATTCGTAAAGAATGCAAGGCTGATGTAAGCGTAGTGAGCAAGATTAAGATAGGGACGCTTAGATGGTTTGGGAAGGTAGATCGAATGAATGATGAAAGGAGTGTAAGGAGAATATATGACGCGAATGTGAATGGAAGAAGAAGCCGGGGACGTCCAAGGAAGACGTGGCACGATCAAGTGAATCAAATACTCGAGTCGGGCCATGTCAGAAGTCGGAATAACGGAAGAAAATGTATGAGACGTTGTATGAAAGTGAATGAAGCAAAAAGTGTATGCCAAGATCGAGTTGTTTGGCGGTACGTCCTCTCTGCCTACCCCTGCGGGGAAACGGCGTGATGGTAAGTTAGTTAATATTATTTACTTTTTCTGTTCCTGTGTATTTTAGCTTTGGTGATTTTTTTTTCTTTTTTCAAGTGTTACTTAACTTTTGTTGTAGCTTTTCTAGTGTAACTTGTGTTATGTATGTTTTCTATTTTTTTAATTTTCTTATGTGATTTTAAAATAATGTATCTGTATGTAAAACCCCTCCGGGCGTTTAAATAATAGAAAATAAAATAAATAAAAAATTTAATTATATACCTTTTACCGTCTTGCCCGATTAAGGCACTGCCTTTATTCTTACCGTTAAACATATTTTGATTAACTGTGGTTCCCATTACATGTCGATACATTTTTAAAGAAGTATGTGGATTATTTAACACAGTATTATTAAAAATTATAGTTGCATTAAATTTATTAAAAAAAATTAACGCAAATCGAGTTTAATAATAAATCAAATTTAAACGTGTTATTTTAAAGTTCTGTAATAAGTCGTCGCAATGTGGGTTAACCGCAGTTTGAAAATGGCCTTGAACGCCAAAACAGCTGTCACAAAAATAAAAACTAAAATACTTGCAGAACTTAATAAAAGCATTATGAAATTTGATTTACATTACATTAAAAAATAAATTAAATGGATTTTTAGGAATTAAATATAAATACAATGAATAAGCATTACATATAACTAACACGTGTAGTTTATTACAATTTTTAGAATTTAAATCTCTTTTATATGACATTTCGGGCTTTTGGCGCAGGTACTTTACAAACATCCCAATTTCGTTAATTCGATTAATTTATTAGCATTATTAGGCCACAAATAACTCAGTAATGATATTTAAAGTCAATACTTACGATAAAATACAGTTTTTCTTTTGTTAAATCTATGCAAAATATCGATATTTTTAAAGAATGTCATTCGCCGAATGACAAGCTGTCATCCGAGAGAGCCGGAATCACATTTAAGCAAAAAGTCTTTAAGCTTAAGGATAAGGACAATGCCTTAATCATAAAAAAAATAAACAGAATCAGGACCCTGGAAAGTCAAAACAGCTAAAGCTGTGCAAATTTTATGAGGCTAAAATTAGTTCCAAATTTTTGGTCATAAAATTTGGAACTTATGTACTTATACGAGATGGTTTTCAATTTTTCCCATTTTTCCATAGATTTTTTTAAAGTATATAAAAATCAATGTAAATTTGTTTGTTTGTCCTCGATGTTCTAAAAAATTACTATACCGGTTTCGCTGAAAATAGTACAGTTTGTTCTTATTATTGCCGGGAAGGTTTAGAGAGTAGTTTGAATGAAATCCGATATGTTAAACTGTTTCTATAACGTTTTAAAATTAGTTTGAAAAATATTTAAACCGGCATCTTTTATTTAGGTTAGCCCATAGATGTAACACTCTGGTTAGCCACAGATTGTATATTCAAAAGAAGATGGCTTTTTGGGTAGAATATTTTCAAAATGGAAAACACGAGTAGGTACCTACTTAATACCTTTATGATTTAGATATATTTCGAAAAAATAAACGTTTGGAATGAAATAAAATATTCAAATGGATGATTCTTTATTTGGAAATAGTTACTTTCGCTGTCAAATCAATTATGGCACCCTAATGACAAGCAAGAATTCACAACTTCATGACTATATTTTAAAAAAAATCCCGAGCAAGGCCGGGTACACATCAGCTAGTATTTCAATAAATGTCAATTTATCGGCACTGAAACTGTTTTTTTTTATTTTTATAAATATTTTCTACGTGTTTCCATTAGTTTCTCTAGAAAAATTCACACACGTATCTATGCACAAGGAAATTAAATTGTTGAATATGCTCGTATGGCAAAATGTACATGTAAATATACATTTGTTTTTACAAGAAGAGCATAGTTAAGTTTGAATTTCATTCAAAGAATAGCGCGAAATACTGTGATTTTACATAAATAACTTATTACCTCCCAAGCGACAAAATTCACATTAGTAAAGCCAGTGGGTTTGTTATAAAAACGCAGGTCCCTGTAGTTACATACTGAGATGCCATAGAGCGATCTATTCCACATGAAATATCATTAACCTTTAAACAAAATGTAACTATAAAGTTGGTACCGTTAATTATTAAGTAGGTACATAATAATTTATATTAGGGGACAGCGGGGTAATGGCGAACGGCCGGTAACTCCGAACATTCGAGTTCTAGAAGGTTCTGATACCTTCACACCTACACCGGGCCATGCATAGGCCGCTTAGCCAATCAACACCGAGCTGAATTTCGTAGCGGGTAGGTAAGAAGATAATAACCGTTAAATAAATTTTATAATTCTTTCAAAATGATGTAATATTTAATTTGAAACGTTCTTGAATTGTGGTATTTATCTTCTTATTTTATTGGATTATTAGTATTGTATATTTTAACGTTATTCTTTGATTTAGCCATAATTTAGTAGATTGCACCTTTATATTAAAATTTACTCAGTTCGAACGCAACCAATCATTAGACAACTTACCTTAATTTACTGTACGTTTATATGCCTTTCAAATATCGAAGTTATTGCATCTACTGCATTATTTCTGTACGTTTATATGCCTTTCAAATATCGAAGTTATTGCATCTACTGCATTATTTCTTCTTCTTTTTTCTGAAATTCTCAGTAAACAACGGACTCCATTAACTTACTGTAGAGATATTTCAAGCCTTGCTAGACCATTGTATTATTCATCACAAATTTAATCAATTTTAACAATCGTGGTGTTTTAATCGAATGAGCAACAATTAGCCATCTGCATTAAGATTTTCTCGACACATTCAATCTGTTCAAAAGTCCAAGATTTACAATCTTGCGTTGTTCGAGCTGGCGCAGACAGTGCAGTCGCATTTTACAAACGTAACTAGGACTTACCTACATATTCGAAGTGTGAAACGAAATCAAGGTTTATGGTGTGGATTTATCGTTGATGTGGTTTTGTTTTTCGCATAAAATTTGATTTTCTCCGTGTGCTTCGGGAAATTCCGAAAGGCAATCCTATAGTTTTCTAAACAATTTTCTAAATTTTTTTTTGTTTATCAAAATGTATTGCTTCGTCTCTAAGGACAGATACCAAAAGTGATAAATAATAAATAAAATACTGAAGAAGATAATATTAAAACATCCCAACTGAAACACGAATCCGAAAAAAACAACAGAAAAATAAAAAGGCATCAGTCACATCTGGGGCTCGAACGCAGGACCTCTGTCTATCCGGGACAACCGCTTTACCGACTAAGCTAATGAGACCAGTTCAATTTATGCCATCTTCACAGATATCATACTTCAAGTTCAAGGCTTGTTAATATTATCCTCCATTTTAAATCTCATATTATCGGCTGCTATCCTTATGATGATTGCAAAGTTCTCGATACCTTTTTATTTTTCTGTTGTTTTTTTCGGATTCGAATAAAACTATCTTCTTCAATGACTAAATATTACAATGAAGTTTATAAACTGCGATAAGTTAAAAAGATTTAATAATAAAAAAATTAATTATTAATGCGATTTTTTCTTCAGTGTTTTCATTTTTCTTTCGGTGTTCGCCATTATCCCACTCTCCCCTATTAGTTGGTACCTACATCTCTGCGACCCATAAAGTAAAAAAAAATAATAGAAACATTAAAAATAAAAACACCGAAATTCACACAAAGCTGTAATAAATCGTAAGCCATAAAATAAAACACAAACCCGAGGGTTATGTACGTACCAAAGAGTAAAATATTAAATACCTTATGGATGTATGTATTTTATTTTTCGAAACCATTTATTTTAAACAATAATTCAAAATGTAGGATAATTAATCAAGAAATATTTTTATACGAACGTTTTTTTTAACGTTCCGAGTTTTATCAGGGAAGAAAAGATATTATTTATAAAACTTTTGTGTAGATATACGTCATGTTGTATTGAGTCAAATCCTTTAAATACAGGGTGGTTGGGAGATTGGTGACTGTTAGAAATTTTTCATGGTAGGTTGATGTATTTTATTTTATTTTGTTAAGTTGTTTCCTTTTTTGGTATGAATGTGCTGGGTTAGTGGTAGCCAGGCGGGTGTCGCATCAGCATCTCGAGCAGTACATGACAACACGTCTGTTAGGCGAAGAGTTGGTTTTTTACGTGTTAGTAATAGTGTGTTTAAGTGGGGAAGTGTGACGTCACATACCAACAACACTTTATTTTCTATGGTCCTCGGATTATAACAATCAGAGTAGTCGGAATAACATACTTGTTACATGAGAATGGATCGTTCTAGCTCGTTCTGTTCAACAGCCCGGCCGTTGAACGATTTGCCAACCTCTGTATTTCCTTCCTCCTACAGGATACTTTCAAGATCCACGTTCAATCCTTCACAGCATCCTCAAAGGCGACATAAGGTCTGAGGGAAATTATTTTCCTGTGTGGAGTTAATATAAAAAATAAAAGGCTCAGAATCAGAATCAAATCAAATCAAATCAAAATAAAATGAACACAAGAAGTCGGCAATTTTTATAACGCTGTTAACTTCAATATCTCCCTGTTTTTGTATGTTTTTTCTCTGTAGAGTAATATTTTCGGCTCGCCCTTACAACGTATAATCAAGGAATTATAAATTGGTACGGATAATATATTTTTGAGTTCGTACCGCAATACCGGGCAGCCCGGCAGAGCTGGAAATGATTAATGTGCCCGTAAATCTAATTGCCCGACCATTTAAATCTGACCCACACGGTACTATTTATTATTTATGGTCAATTCGACGATACAGACGGGGAAAAGTTCTGTACACCGACAAAAATATTCAGCTTTACTTTGTTTGTGTGTTACTTTAAATTGTCTCAAATATTACGATATTAGAGACAAAGGGAGGAACGAATATTAACTAACTAACTAACCATCACGTAGAGAGGACGGACCGCCAAACAACTCGATCTTGGCATACACTTCTTGCTTTATTCACATTCATACAACGTCACATACATTTTATTCTGTTGTTCCGACTTCTGACATGGCCCGTCTCAAGTATTTGATTCACTTGATCGTGCCATGTCTTCCTCGGACGTCCCCGGCTTCTTCCATTCACATTCATGTCATATATTCTCCATACACTACTTTCTTCGTTCATTTGCTCTACATGCCCGAACCACCAAAGCGTCCCTTAATCTCGCTCATTACGCTTTCATCAATCAGCCTTGCATTCTTTACCAATCTCAACATTTTTCACACGATCATACATGATTTTACCACACATTCGTCTCAGAGCTTTCAGTCTAGTTTCATCCTTCCTCTGCCAGTTCCATGCCTCGCTGCCATACTTCTTGGCTTATTTGGACGACTTGTTGTAGGAATAAATATTACATAATAAATATTAATATCGATAAATAAATAATAATAATAGCATGGAAGCTTGCCGACTGTCGCCGAGCTACGACCAAACTGCACGGACTCTCAATGCGGCTATGCAATGAAAGTTGCGAACCCTTGGATTAAATACTGGTTACTCCCCTTGTTCTTAATACATCCTTTGGACAGAGGAATAAGAATGCCCTACCAAATCAATAAAAAAATAACAGAAACGAATATATTTAAAACTAAAGTTAAAACATGGCTGAGAGAACTGAGTGATAATAAACTTTCAAACATTATAAAGACAATTGAATATTTAGTAAAAAAAAAAATTCAGGCCGCCTCAGAACGGGAAATCCTAGTGAGGAGAACTGTGAACACTGTGACTTTATACTTCTATAATAATAGCCATTACACGTATATACTCTCTATATAATATGGTTTAAACTTATAATTTATTACTTAAGTCACACACATGTACAAACTTTACATAGAAACTAATAAAATATAAAAACTCTACACAGTCTAAACCGTCTGACGTCAGTTTTGCTAATCACCTGATCAAAGTCGTAAACCGTTTAACGCTTTGTCTGAAATTAGAGATAATTTGTATTTTTTACTGTTTTTATTACTGAATAGATAATAGACACTAGAAATACCTTCCATGTGGATTTGAATCGAAACTAATGTAGCTATTGACTTAGTCCTTTTTGGTTCTAGCCCCGAGAGAGCCAATGAAAATACAGCGCTCTGTCTCTTTTACACTCCCTGACGTTGTATAGTTATTCCATTCCATTTGATTTTAAATTTGTACTGAGAGTGCGAATTTCTGAATTTGAAATTTAAGGCCCGAATGGCCAGACTTTTGGATTCCGAAACAGGCCCACATTGCGTTTCTTGTGTTCTTCTCACAGAATAAACATCCTTTTTTGAAATATGGGCAACCAAAATGAGGGCTGGCCTGCCATTGGCATCTTAGAGATAACATGGGCTTTAGTCGATTACAAGCGCTCACCGGGTACGGCTCTCTAATGATAACTGCAAAATGCCTACATGACTGGATATGTCATTCTGGAAAAGATAGAAAAAGCATTGGTGTAACGTTTCGTCTGTTTTACCGTAATAAATATTCGTGTAAATTTCCTTTTTTAATGTAAAAAAAAAAAACTGAATGAACACTGAAAGTTTGCACGCAGGTAAGAAAAATGCTCTGGGCCACGGCGCCGCGGTCAGCGTACTGTGACTCTGTTCGTTGAATTCATTCGTGGTCGGAATGATTTTTGCGACATCGACAACCGCTTCACCCCCCTTCTAACTTCCCGCGCAGGAACAATATTTTACAATGATTTTGCAAGAAACGTAGACTCTATTTATATACATCAATGTTCTTTTTTATTCCATGATTTTCATAAATTGTAAAATTCCACAAATTAAAAACAATTGTTATTTCTTAATTTTTGCTTACAACAAATGATCCTACTAAATTAACTAAAACACGTGAACACCTCAGCAAAGGTTTTCCCAGTGAGGTGTTTACGACACACTCATATAAACAAATAAACCGTTTTCAGTTACAGTACCCATCGTTCCTACCTCAGACATACTCTACAATATGAATACCTCGTATCATAACACTTACCTATTATTGTATCATTAATGTATAATCTAAATATATAAAAATTAATGTACGTTTGTTTGTTTGTCCTCGATGTTCTCGAAAATTACTCTTCCGGTTTCGCTGAAAGCACAGTTTGTTTCTATTAGTGTCGGGAAGGTTTAGAAATTAGTTTGAATGAAATCCAATATGTAAAACTGTTACTATAACGTTTTAAAATTAGTATGAAAAACATTGAACCCGCCATGTTTTATTTGGGATAGCCCATAGATATAACACTCCGGTTAGCCACAGATTGCATATTCAAAAGAAGAAGGTTTTTTTGGGTAGAATATTTTCAAAATAGAAAACACTAGTAGGTGACTAATTAAGAACTTTATGATTTAAATATATTTAAAAAAAAATAAACGTTTGGAATGATATAAAATATTCAAATGAATTTTACTTTATTTGGAGATAGTTACTTTCGCTGTCAAATCAATTATGGTACCCTAATGACAAGAGAAAATAAACTTAATAAAAGTTTTGAACATAATTAAAAAATTACAACAGTTTGAAATGACTTCTTGCCCACCTGTATGTTTTCTGGATGTTCAAATTTTGTACATATAAAACATAAAACTATTGGTGTGTGCACATACGAGTAGGTATCGGGTAAGTAGAATATATTACAAATGTTGTGTTTCCGGAAATCTAAACAGTAACATATTTAATAGTTGGAAATTTACAAAATGTTTGAAATTAGTCCACGCCGTTGGGGAAATGACGGGTATATTATTAATGCAAATCGTTTTCTAATAAAAATTAAGTAATTATTAAAAGAACAATTATAGACATTATGGCTATCCATGCCAGTGATCAAATAAATGTAAAAGTATTACCAATCCAAGATGCAATCTTATATCGCGAAATATCTTTAAGAGGAACGGCAGCGCGGCCTGTTTCATACACAACTTCGTTTTGGATTAGAGGTCAAAATACTCACCTAAACCTAATGATTTTTTTATTCATCAAAAAGTATAGTAAATATCTAGTACTAATTATAAGTAATTTATTTATTTTTGTTTTACGTTATGAAATATAGGCCATTAAAGGAATTGTTTTTTCGCGATTTTAGAGGCACCTTTAACAAATAGTTTGGGGCTAACGGCGATTAAAAAAAAATTTACCCCATCTGCTTTGAAAATGTAAAGTATTATAAAATAATAAATAATTAAATAATCATTATTGTGGACTGTAAATTAAATTAAAAACGACCACTTTTTTTAAAATGTTTTGTTTTTGTATTTTTATTTACGTATTCATATTAACATATAAAATATGATATATTTTTATTAAAATACTATAAACCCACAAAAAAAATTCTAAGTTGCCTCTAAAATTGTGAAAATTGATTTTATTTCATATCATACTTCATAATTTAAAACAAAAATAAAGAAAATACATCACATCCGTGCTAGATCTTTACTGAACCTTTAATTAAAAAAATATAGCATTCAGTTTGGATGCGTATTTTGGCCGCAAATCCAAAATTAAGTTATGAATGAAACAGGCAGCACAGCCGTTTCTCTCAATTCAAGTTTTCTGCCCTAACATATTTAAATATATTTTCGGATCGTTTTCCATTTTTTGATTACAAGTTTCTAATCTGCTCACATTGACCAGTAACGGTTTTGGTTATTTTTTGTTTTTTTTTTCAGCATGGTACCCGTGGCGTGCAGTCCACAAAGGCTGAAAACCTATGCCTACCTTTAGAAAAAAAAAACAGTACATAAAAATATAAGAAGAAAAAATAAATGCGACAATTTCTGATGAAAATGAGAACATGAAAAATGGCCATATTCAAATATTTAATACACGATAATTCATACCTAAACTACACACAGCCTACCCTTGGTCATAAATGAATGCACACCACTTCATTTGGCCGCTTAACACACTTTATAGGGTATTTTCTTTACTGGTCAAAGTTACAGTAATTATACGATATTTGTAAATGTAAATAATTATTATCAAAAATCTCAAATAAAATCATGTTTCAAATAAATACCTACTCTTCTTCTGCCAATAACCTTCTAATAAATCAATGACAAATAGGATTTTAACAGTAACTTCAATATTGTGCAATGTGCAGTGTTTTCTAATATATGTGTCCTGTGCGTGCAAAGTCATATCATCTCAGCCCAAAACATTGTAATTTAACGTTTTAATCTGGAGTGCCCTACCAGTAGATGTTTTCTGTATGTGTACATAATAAGATAAACCCTAGCTAGTAGTATTTGTACAGCGCCCTTGAGGTGATTTTTCACAAAAACGGCGCTGTACAAATCATCCAAGTATTATTATTACCAGTATTTTATAATTACTGAAGTAAACCTCAGTATTTGAAAAAAAAACACGTGAAAAGAAGCCTGCACGGGTTTTGGTCATAAAAAACTAAACGTGGGAGTAATTGACAAAAAACAGATAGAATTTTTCCTCAGCAATGCCGTTTCCATCGAACGTGGCCCTGTTTTCCAATAAAAGGAGTTTGAAGGGTACCAGTTGTGGTTTTTAATAAATGTAATCTTTGCCAAGTATCATTTCGATGTCTTTTACTGCAGTTGAGTTAGGTTTTTGTTTTTTTATAAGATTTCAATTCATTTATAATATGAATTAATTCTTTAAAAAAATTAAATTAGCATTGTGGGATCATAAACCATAGTAAATCATTTTTAAAATGTTATAAATATTTATTTTTACTGACTATGTACATGCAAATACGGATATTTCAATCAATGGTCAAAGTTAGAATAAATGAGGGGAACTTTGACCACCCCCAAAAATACCTATTGAAGGCTTACTCGTATTGAAAATTAGAAAATTTTAATATGTCTCTGTTTCTTGTTACTAAAGCGACCATAGAATGAAGAAGAACACAAGAAATGCGATGTGGACGTGTTTTGTGATCCAAAATTCTGTCTATTCGTGTCTTAAATTTCTAATACAAAATTATTTTCTCAACATTTAATTTAGATCAAATGGAATGGAAATATACAATTTCATTATTTATTGAGGCTAGAACCAAAATGGAATAAGTTAAAGATCAAAGGCACACCGGCTTCCATTTAAATCTACATGATATTCTTTTTTCTATGAAACCGACTTTAATCGCCCGTCCTTTGGGTTATTATTCAAAAAGTAGGTAAAAAACCATCAGTTTTTTTTTTCATAAGATTTCGCAATAACAATACGTGTGACTAGTGTGACGTAACTTGTATGGGAAAGACGAAAATACTCGAACACATCCGTTAGCTTCGGCTTACCTCGAAATACTAAACGAGCTGACGCAGAAACAAATTTGACGTATACGAATGTTTTGTGGGTTTCGGGTATAGTTTTTTGTACTTGAACGTACGGGATACGGCTTGTTGCGTTCGGGCGATAATATAGCGGCCGTATAACGTACGTTCGTATGGGTAGGGCGGTTAAAACCGAAAATAGAATCATCGTAATAAGATTTTTATAAAGGTTTATAGTTCAAAACCGGTTAAAATTAGAATGTCTTGCGGTAGGTACCAAAATAAAAATTAAAAAAATTAAAAAACGATCTTCAGTTGGTGGAAAACCGTTTTTTTAAACATATTAATATGCGTATTGATGTAAAGAGTTTATTATTAAATCTGATTCTTTCCTCACTTACATGTCGATACTTCTTCCCTGTTCACATGTCATATCTTCTAAATAAGATATCTACCGCGAGATAAGATTATAACCAAATTAAACAGGCATTGTATTTTGGCATTACGCATGTATCAGAGGAAACCGTAAAGTTCACGTAGAAGACTAAAATACACAATGCGTGTTTACCTTGAACGTAATATGTTTATATTGAACGATATAGACATTTCGGGAAACATGAAAAAGTATGTATTTTTTACGGCTTTTAAATAAATACGATTTATGATATTATAACGAATATTTAATTGATATTTTATATTCATTTTTTTTACTTATTTAAGTTTATACCAGATACCCAGATGCGACTGATACATTCTCATTTTCCTGTTGTTTGTTCGGATTCGTGTTTCATTTGGGATGTGTTAATATTATCTTCTTCAATGATTAAATATTACAATGAGGTTTATAAACTTAAATAAGTTTAAAAAAAAAATCTTTCTAGACTTGTAAAAAAAGTCAATAGATGTCTCATATAAAAATAAAAATCGGATAGGCATATCCGAGACTCTATTCCGATTGTAATTGTGTTCGGGAAGATCTTTGTGATCATCATAAGGATAGCAGCCAATAATATGGGATTTAAAATGGAGGATAATATTAACAAACCTTGAACTTGAAGTATGATATCGGTGAAGATGGCGTAAATTGAACTGGTCTCATTAGCTTACTCGGTAAAGCGGTTGTCCCGGATAGACAGAGGTTCGAATTCATGTTTCATTCGGGATGTGTTAATATTATCTTCTTCGATGATTAGATATTTTATATCTTCTATTGGATCATAGATTGCGCAATACTTTTAAGTGCATTTGGTCGACAGTGTGGAGGACTGTTAATGTTGGGTTGCGATTACATATTTATTTCCATAAATTTACTTAAACCAATGTTTGAAAAAAAGTTTCTTCATAGAATACAAAAAAAAATAAATTATTGTATCGAGGAAAGAAGTTAGAAGTTTATCAATAAAATATCCAAAAATAACTCATTATTACTTTAAGTTAGGACACATTGTCGTGCCTAAAATTGCTTACTGGACTATACCTATTCTCAGATCTATAGAGGACTGGAACACGTTACAAGAAGATGTAAACAAAATGGAGGAATACTGGTAAAACAATCAATTACCTAAATATAAAAACAGTTTTCGATTTATTTATATTATCAGGTCATTGAACATGATTGTAAGAAAGTTTAAAACATATGTACATGCATATATACCATTAAAAGCTTCTTTTTTTATTATTTATTAAAAAAATTACATTATTATAACATAAATATAACACAATACATGTTTTACTTCTTATTGTTCTACCCTGTATAAGTTGGTATCAGGTAGCTAGTAGTTATGGGCGAAGTATATAAATATATACATAATAATAAAAATAAAACAATTCATATTAGGTGACACGTAAACAATATTAAAAACTAAACAAAATACTTTTGGAATAAATATAAAAAATAACCAAATAGTAAGTTATATGCTACATACGAGTAATATACATTAACTGTACAGTATATCATTATCTGAGTTCAGGGAGTTAATTTGTTTTTTGAATTAGTTTCGTATAATATTATATGGTATGTCATCATCTTATACCTAAATATCCAGAGTGGAAGATACTCTCAGTATCGCCCTGGTGAAATATCACCATTCAGAATTGAAACGTTGCTTGAAATGGATTTTAGCCATGTTTGGTGACCAGATCTGAATAGCAAGGTATTTCCCCACCTTCCTCTTTCCTTTCTCCTTCCCCTTCCCGATACCTTTACCCTCACAACATTCCCCAATTGGGGATGCCATAGTCTCACTCGCTCCAGACGGTGGGGAGCAGTTGGGACTCTTGTGCGCTATAAATTATAATTGTAATTTCTTGGGCATCATCTACGTAACAATCTCTAAACATTTTGTTATGGGGGGACCGTGGAAGGAGTCAAAATAACAAGGAAACATGGTTAACAAAGGTCATGTACAGAATGCTATTATTTTATATAATTTAATCAATTATTAGAGACAGGCCAGAGCTTCAATAATAAACAAAAAATAAATAAAAAATAATTCATTAAACAGAATAATAGCATCCTGTACATCACCTTTGCTAACCATGTTTTCTCGTATCTATTTCATGAGTGATTGAGTGTGTTGGTGAGGAGTGACTGACAAAGGTGTTATATATACTGACCTATATTAAGTTTTAATTGCACCAGTCTGAAGATGCCCGAGATTCGGAACGGTCTGAAATAAACAAGTGGAAGATACAAAGGTTTTTAAACGAAAATATTCGTAATGAAATGGAATTCCACCACGAATCGTCAGTTTCAAAATTAGAAATAAGATATGATGGGTGTTTTATAAATTTGTTTTGTACATTTTCAATGCGACCAATATTGGTTTGATATTGAGGATTCCAAATTACCTCGGTGAAATCACGTTGTGACCTTACATATGGAGCATATATAGCAGAATTAGTGTATGTGGTATACGAGTATACAAGGGTTTTGCAATACGTATAATATAATCCATTAGTTTGTATGATTTTTATAACATTTTAGAATTTTCTAATTGTAAGTATAAATAATTAATGGATTTTTTTTGTGTAAAGGTAATAACATTACACTTGTCTATGTTAAGATACACTTTTTTGTTTGCTTTTGATAATATTTTGTATGTACTAAATAAACACCATGGATTCATTTGATGGAATTTAATTGTACTAAAACACGTTATTTTTTATTACGTAAGCAATTTTAATTTATACCGTTTGTTTCGTAAAAAAAAGTATTCTTTGAATCGTCGAACTAAAAAAAATTACCCTCCACTTCAAGACAAATATATTGTAAAAATTCATTATTTGTATCAATATAAATACAAAGAATGTTCGGTTACCTACGGTACTCTGCTCAAGCATATCCTATCGTAGGTTTGATAGCATCATCACCGTTTTAATTCAGATACAGCCGCTCAGAACCATAAGTTTTGTACTACGTACAACTTTACTGAATTATTCTATACCTGCAACATACTACGTTTACCGTCACTTTTTTTACTCATTTTTACCTCAAATTAACAGTTGTAAATAGTAGGTCAATTTGTATTAAAGTTATAACGTGTTATTAACTTAAATTACTAACGAATAATTTAATCAAAATTGAAACAATCATTTCTGATTGATTTATACGTGTGTTCCTCGGTGCGAGTCTTCGCTAATTTCCAAGTTGCAGCTTCGCTACTCGCCGCTAGATGTCGGTATGCAGGTTAATTGTATAAACGGCTAATTATGTATTTAAACCACGCGGACGGATGAGTTAACATTTCAAAGTGTAATGGTCTTGTTAAGCAAATAATGTAATACCTATGATCACCGCTAAATTATAAGTTTATTTTTTAATAAAGGTTATTGTGTTAACATAAAAGAAAATACAACTAGGAATCACTTATTGTTATATAAATTGATAGAAAGTAACTTGTTTTTTTTCAACGTTAATATTTAGGACAAGGAATTTAACACTTTTTTTAAGAAATGTGTAAATGTGTACATTATTTGGAAGTAGGTAATCATTTATTACACAAATAAATATCATTATAATGATGTTAGGTACCTAATGTTGTATTGAATTATTTAAAAAATAAAAATACATAAATAATATAGAACAAAGTTTAGATAAACAAACTATACAAGAAAAACATATATTTTTGGATGAGTTTTACCGATGTTCAATTCACGGCCAAAAGTCAAAATATGCCAAACTGGCATTTTTTTTCAATTTGAACCATTCGTTGGATAACCAACACCTCTGATATAAATCACCTCAAGTGGTTCGGTACGATAGGTGACTTAGCAGGGGTGCCTGGGATCATTGGGTGAGCTTTGTCCAGGCCTTGGCGGCGGATGCGTCCGCTCATCAAGCGCGTGGTGGGCCAGGTCGGGAGAGGCCGGGATAGGAAAGCCCCTTTTTTATTTTTATGTGAATACCCCACAAGAGTCCCAACTGCTCCCAACCGCCTGGAGCCAGTGAGACTATGGCATCCCCAATTGGGGAATGTTGTTAGGCTGAAGGTATTGGGGAGGGAAAGGAGAAGAGGAAGAGGAAGGTAAGTAAATACCCGGATATTCAGATCTGGTCACCAAACACGACTAAAAGCCATTTCAAACGACGTTTCAATTCTGAATGGTGGTCTTTTACCAGGGCGATACTGAGAGTATCTTTCACTCTATATGACCTCTTCACCTCTTTAGCGGACTCTCTCGACTTATCTCCTTGTACCGCAGCGGGTGGATTAATGCGTCCGTTTCTCCTGGACACACTGATCCGAAAATTCCTATCCACCCTTCATACAATTTTCCTTCCCTTAAAAAGACGCTCCATCTTTAGACGACATAGACTCTGAGGGAAATTATTTTCAACAAAAAAAAACGAATGTTTTTGTGGTTTGGATCCTGCTGAACTGACGTAGTACACTGTTATTAAGAGTACTGAACACTAGATATAATAATAATAGTCTATCTATATGTATAAAAACGAATGTTTTTGTGGTTTGGATCCTGCTGAACTGACGTAGTACACTGTTATTAAGAGTACTGAACACTAGATATAATAATAATAGTCTATCTATATGTATAAAAACGAATGTTTTTGTGGTTTGGATCCTGCTGAACTGACGTAGTACACTGTTATTAAGAGTACTGAACACTAGATATAATAATAATAGTCTATCTATATGTATAAAAACGAATGTTTTTGTGGTTTGGATCCTGCTGAACTGACGTAGTACACTGTTATTAAGAGTACTGAACACTAGATATAATAATAATAGTCTATCTATATGTATAAAAAAGAATGTTTTGTGGTTTGGATCCAAGCTGAACTGACGTAGTACACTGTTATTAAGAGTACTGAAACACTAGATATAATAATAATAGTCTATCTATATGTATAAAAACGAATGTTTTTGTGGTTTGATCCTGCTGAACTGACGTAGTACACTGTTATTAAGAGTACTGAACACTCGATATAATAATAATAGTCTATCTTATATGTATAAAAACGAATGTTTTGTGGTTTGGATCCCAAGAACTGACGTAGTACACTGTTATTAAGAGTACTGAACACTATATATAATAATAATAGTCTATCTATATGTATAAAAACGAATGTTTTTGTGGTTTGGATCCTGCTGAACTGACGTAGTACACTGTTATTAAGAGTACTGAACACTAGATATAATAATAATAGTCTATCTATATGTATAAAAACGAATGTTTTGTATGGATCCTGCTGAACTGACGTAGTGCACTGTTATTAAGAGTACTGAACACTAGATATAATAATAATAGTCTATTCTATGCATAAACGAATGTTTTGTGGTTTGGATCCTCGAACTGACGTAGTACACTGTTATTAAGAGTACTGAACATCAGATATAATAATAATAGTCTATCTATATGTATAAAATGAATGTTTGTCTGTCTGTCTGTCCTCCGGCTAGTACTGCAATAAAACGGATTGTGATAAACTATAAAAAAACATTATTTAATCATACCAACACGACTTGGAAAAGCAACCCGTTAGCTGTGATGGGGGCAGTTTACATATTTGCTGAGAAAGGACATGAAAAATAAGATGGATTGGTGCATAAAAATAAAATAATCATTCTGAAATCGGTTGAACAAAGCAATAAAAATGTTTAAATGTATATATTTTTAATGTATTCTAGTTTATGTAAGTGAAAGTTCTTATTTTCTTCAAGAATTAAGCAAATTGCAAAACGGCAATCGAGAATGACGAATCTGTGACGATATTGGCCGAGTTATTAGGCAATTGATGGGGTTGTTACGGGATTGACCGTATTACTAGATTCATATATTTGTTATACGAGTTACTAAGCTGTTACTAGATTGATAGATTTACTGCGAGATTTAAGATTGACCGAAGCTAATGGAAAGTCCCTTTCAAATGGCGTAAGGTCATTAACCTTAAATACTGACAGATAAAACTTCAATGAAAATAGTAAGCAATCAGTGATATTAACGACAATGGGGTAAATACTAACTTCAAGTAACTGTTTCTACGTTTTAAACTCACGGAAAATGCTTTGTTGGTCTGAATCGTTCGGTGAATGCATTGAGAGAAATATAACTGATTATTGAGCACACGATACAACGTGGCGTCGGCCGGAAAATTCCATAGACAACCAAATTTTGTAGTAGGTATTAGGGATGTGAAAGTGAAAAAGTACCTACCAGGGAGTCGTCACATGCCGTTCCGAATGAATACATTGTCATTTGCAAACCCGTGATAAGACGATGGTGAGTACAGTGGGTATAATTCTTGGAATAATGCAAAAAGGTCAGGAACTGAAAAGCAATCTTAGTCATTTATTTTGATAGTCGTGGGGTTAGTCTTAAACTAGAGTTAATCTTAATTAGACACAATAATTCAATAAAACTAGATAGGCGAGTACTATCGAGGATTATCATGAGAGTCACAGGCACTTCCCTTTACAGATGGCTGTCCAGGGTCCAGTGGCTGCTTTGTATGCAGAGTCCTCGCGTTTGCACTAGGTATCCAAGTACCTCCGGATCGGGAGTAATTACAAACGCGGCGATAATCAGAGTCCTGGGTGGTCCCCGGGGTTTGATCTCCGAAGGGCGAAGATCAGTAACTACCTGGGCAGAAGCAGGGGTTTACTCGCGGTACAGAGCCTGGGCGACTCTGCCGTAAATCTCTGAAGGGCGGAGATCGCCTTCTGCGACGGAAGCGTAACACTCACTCGCGGACAGAGCCTGGGCGACTCTGCCGTAGATCTCCGCCCTCCTTCTCGGATCGAAGCGTAAAATTCACTCGTCGTCAGAGGACCTGGGCGGCCTCTCCGAGAAGCGAGAATAGGAACCTTCCTGATCGGAAGTTTCAAGCCAACTTCTGTGCTTCCTGCACGGAAGACTGGACCCGACTGTCCTCTCGTCAGAGAGCCCCTGTCGCCTACCTGTAGGTATCCCGTTATGACCCGTATTGTTCAGCGGGCCGTTCCGCCGGGCGGCTCATTTCCTTTGAGGTGTTTATTGCTGTCCCGTAAAATCTCAAAGGAATTGCCGACTTTCTAAAATAGTAATTAAGGATGGTTTATTTTACGATGTACTACTTTACAATAGGCTCCGCTAGCCTTTGTGCTAATTTATTTTATGGCCGGTCTCGTCTGGGAAATTTTATTACCTGAAATGCACATTTTAGACTAAGTATCTCTGTGAATTTGGTCATTCTTATAGGTATTACAGAAGGATAAATCACCCGGGTCTCCTGATTTGTTTTTTTCAAAACATTTACACAAAAACTACGAAACATTAGGGACTGGTTATCCACTCTTGCACATGCATACACAATATTTTTGCTTTCGGTGGCCGATGGAAAACAATTTTGTATAATATTTTAATAAAACACTTTTTTTAATGGCTTTTCACCTCAAAGAAGTATACTTGCCAGTGTCGCGTAAAGAATACTAGTGAAATGTTTGTAGGTATGGGTTAACATTTTAGGTAATAGTAATTACAATTACATTACATAATATTAAATATGCTAAATACACACAAAATACGAGTTGTTTTTTTCTAAATGAGGGGTAAAATTGAACATTAGTAATTTTTAGAATCTCAAGATTGGGATTATAATTTGATGTCATTAAATTAAAAAAGGGTAAGATTTTAAATACGCGTTTGACGACAGATGCTAATAGGGATGCAATTTTGTTGG
Organism: Halesus radiatus; assembly: GCA_022606495.2. Taxonomy (NCBI): domain Eukaryota; kingdom Metazoa; phylum Arthropoda; class Insecta; order Trichoptera; family Limnephilidae; genus Halesus; species Halesus radiatus. The sequence continues at coordinate 358,302 of JAHDVE020006717.1, forward strand.
AAGGTAATATATCCATATTGATCATATAATAAAAGGAAAAAAAGGACAGTCAAACAGTTGAGCAGTGCCTTTAGAAGCAGATTAAACTTTGTTTCCAGTAATAGGTGAAAAATAATCTAGTACGTGTTTTATAAATTATTGATTCATAATGAAAACTTTAACTACTAATTCAAACATTTTTGGATAAAAGTATTTTGTTTATGATATTGATCAATGTAATTTGTGTGTAATATTTCTACTTTCTAATTATTTAATATATTATAAATAGATTTTATAAACACAAACTTAAAATAAATTATAAAAACATATTCTTGACTTGAATTGTTTTTAAGATGGTTTATCCACGAAAACGGCGTTGTCGAAATGATCCATTTATTAATATGGTGTTTATATTATAATATAAACATAATAACTTTAAAAGTTGATGAAACATAGTTACTCTTTTCTCAACTTCAACTTTTTGAAGTTTGCTTGGGTCCAAAATTCTGCTTTTTCTTTCGCTCTGAGATAGATCCATTTCATCTGTAGCATTGATGGCGTTCTCTTCATCGCTGCAGTGATAAAATCAAGCTTTACGAATTAGTGGTGGGCGAAGCGGCTCGGTTTAGTGAGCCAAATCAGCTGTTTGTAGTGTATCGGTTCGATGATCCGGCTCGTTTGAACGACGGTTCACGTCCCCCCGCACCATGCCCTCTCCCTCGCTAAATTGGCCATCCTCAAGACGTCCTTGAGACGCTCTTACACCATACTTTTTTCGTCCAGTTTTCACGTGGATTGTCTTTACAGAGAACTGATTTAGTGATCCGGCTCACTTAACCGAGCTGCTTCGCCCACCAGTATTATGAATACGTCTGGGAAAGATATAAAATTGCCCGAATGGTTTGGGTGGTGAGTATATGAACCGCCGTTCCATCCTTCCCAAGCGTTATCATAAAACGGGCAATATGTACAACAGTTTTCCCTATCATAATTTTTTTTTTCATTTAATTTATTATCATTTTCACAAATAAAGTACAACCGGCACCCTTTACACCCACATGGCTGTGGGGTATTAATTTTACTTTGAACATTATAACCTCGCTAACCATAAAAACGCGTTCACAGCTATGGTCATTTCCAGATGTGTTAGTTACTCTTAAGCGGTAATTGGACGTTACCTATTTTCATACAGATTGGACGTAAATTGTCTATTTCTATGGACTTTTGTATGTAATTTTCCATAAAAAAGGCAAATTACGGGCAATCTGGATGAAAATAGGTGTCGTCTAAGGACGTCTTAAGAACGCCTTAAGGTGTTCTTAGACGATCCTTTTTGTCATCGAGTTTTCATCTGGATTGTCTTTTTCCATGGAATTTTCTATAGAATTTTCCATAGAAAAAGAAAATACACGAGCAATCTGGATGAAAAAAAAGTATCGTGTAAGAAATTGTGTCGCTTTGGAAACCACACTTTATTAATCGTTAATCAACGGGAAATTTCAAATTACGGAACCGCTTCGCTCAGCGGAGACAAGTATTGCAAAGTCAAAAAATAAAAACTCGGTTAATATATTTTTTCCGTCGGCCACGCTACTGGGCCACCCAATCGTCTGGAAGGCACTTAAGAGCGCCTATAGGATGCGTTGTTTCACCGAATTCGAAGGATTCATCAAACTTTCAAAGTTAATATTCAAACTCTGTGAAATCCAAGTTACGTTATTATTTCATTATTACCCAATTGTATCACAGTGCTTGAATAATAACAGAACTTGAATAAAACATTCACAGAACTTGAATTTTAACTTTGAAATTTTGATGAATATTTCAAATTCACTGAAACAACCCCTTTAATTTTTTTACTGTGGCAGATATTCTTTGAAATAGGTCGATTTGATGACGTCTTAAGAATATGATGGAGTTTCGAGCATCAGCTACTATCTCCTAATAGTAGTATCTTATTACTCTTTTTCTGTTTTAAATATATTTTCGAGTTGTTGGCTTTTAATAATAATTGCCTTGTGTTTGCTAAAATGTTGACGATGGCAAGCAGGTAGGTAGAAAAAAATAGTAATTTTATTTTAGTTTATTGCTAAACAATAACGAAATATTAATCATAAGTGTGGCATATTATAGTCGGCAATAATACATATATATGCAGGACGAAGAACTGTCAGCAGTCCTAAACTTTTGGAGATCACAAAGAGAGGAGACATTTCTTAGAAGCGTTCAGGAAATTTCAATTTAAAGCAACGTTTTGATTATAAATGGTGGTTAATAAAAACCAGAGCGATACTGAAAGTATTTTCCACTCTGAAACGTGCTGCAAATATACTATTTATTATTTTGAAAGAATAAATTGTGATATAACACGAATGAATCAAACAAAATTTACTTGGGGACACTGGGATTTGATCGCATGACCTCCGGATTCGTAGCCAAGGAACATAACCGATCAACCACGGAGGCCGTCAAATAATAAGAAAGAAAAAAGTGACAAAAAACCAGTGGATATAATTCTAAGATTTGTATAAATAAAAATAAAAACATTCTTTAAACTAGCAGCCACAAATTTTGTAGCTTACATGCAGCTTCACTGATGCTAAATATTTCAATATCAAAATCAAGATTGCGCTCCCCGCCGGCAGGACCATTGGCAAGTTGGTCCTGCCGGCCGGGAAATAAAACAGTATATGCTGTCGGTGACGGAGATAACCACCGGAAACAGAGAAATTAATGCTATCCATCGCTTTCTAAAAATCCGCAAACGGATCTGTAGAAAAGTGTATCCATGTACATTGTACACATCCGTTTTGAATTGCAGATGGTTAATTATGAGTATATCCAAGAGAAGTAGCCATATTACCTAAGGTATAGAATTCTAAGAAATTTCGTAAGAATAATGTATAACAACGAGACTAAAAAGAAATCACATTATTATATAATATGGACCGTATATTCATCCACAAGTCTGCATGTGTTTTATCAATTTAGAATTCACCGAAAATGTTGAATTGCAGTTCGCACATGAAAATGACCGTCCTCCCGTATGCGTTTTCAAATGCATTTTCAAATTAGATTTCGTCGCACAGCGAAAATCACAGATTGTACACAAAACTTCCTTTTCTCTACAATGCGTTCGCATGTGCGATCTCAGGTTTGATCTGTTAGCACACTTAAAACTACAGTAAGAACACGGGAATGGTTTATCTCCACTGTGTGTGAGCAAATGACTCTTTAGGTTAGATCTCAACGCGCAAGTGTAAGTGCAAAGCGTGCAGAGAAATGGTTTCTCCTTAGTGTGGGTCAGCATGTGCGTTTTCAAGTTAGACCGAACAGAACAAGAAAAACTACAGACTGAACACAAAACAGGTTTTTCTCCCGAGTGAGTCAACAGATGGGTTTTTAAATTAGACTTAACCGCACATGCAAAGGTGCACTGCGTACATGAGAATGGTTTTTCTCCGCTATGTGTGAGCATGTGCACTTTTAAATTAGATTTTAACGAACAAGCGTAAGAGCAGGACGTGCACGAAAAAGGTTTTTCTCCACTGTGTGTAAACATGTGTGTTTTCAGGTTAGATTTCTTTGAAAAGGTTGCACTACAAATTTGACAGGTGATCGGAACTTTTTCTCGTCCGTGCGTTTGCTGATGTGTTTTCAAATGTGATTTCAACGCGCACACGAAACTGCATTGTGAACACGCGTAATTATCTTTAGAGTGCGCATTACGAATGTGCGCTTTAAGTTCCGACTTCTGTGGAATTGAGAGATTGCAGATCGGGCAGATGATTGGAGTTTTTTCTCCGTGATTCCTTAAAGTGTGTTTTTTCAAGTTTGATTTCAACGAGCACACGAAACTGCAGTTCGAACACGAGAATGGTTTTTCTCCACTGTGAATTAGCATGTGGCGTTTTAAGTTGGACTTCAAGGAGCAAATGAAACTACACTTGTCGCACGAGAAAGGTTTTTCTCCAGTGTGGGTGAGCATATGAACTTTAAGTTTCGATTGTAAGTAGCAGGAAAAGTTGCAGTCCAAACACGAAAGTGGTTTTTCAGCTGGTCTGGGTTTTCTTTGCTTCACTCTCCTGGGCCGTTGGATTTCTTTAGGTTTTTCGACTGAAGGCGCTGAAAAATAAAGAAAATATGTAATAAAATCTAAAATAAAGTTTCAGACATTTGACTGTATCAGAACTCCCCTATCAACAGACGCCAAAAGACAGAATTAACGAACATAAACTAACAACTACTGCATTTATTATGATGGTCTCCTGGATATCCGTGTAAATAGTTATAATTACTTAAGTGCTACCATTATATTAAGAGTTTATTCTTACTGTAACAAAACTGTTATACTGTTTTTGTATTTCTCAATTTGTGTAATACTTGCTGAGATTATTATAATATTACTTAATTACTATTAAGTAATTGGAGTCTGCTATAATATAACAAAATTGTCCCACTCTTTTCACATTTTTTTTCAACTTGTCTATGTTGTTTTATTATTGCGCTACTATTTGTACGATTATTTTTATTTATTGTTGTACTAGATAATATTGTTGAACTAAACTACTGCTGACAAGCTACTTGCACTGGCTTAGCGGGTACAAATTCTCATTGAATGAATAAAAATATCGTAGATTAAAATAAATTAAAATAAAAAATTGTTTAGGAATCATTGAGTTTTCATACGAAAATGGATACAATTAAAATCAAAGACACAAAAACAATTACACCGACTATCATCAGTGGTGCGCTTTCTTCTCCTACCTAAACCAAAGATTGAGACAGTCCGCAGTCACTGAAAATATAAAATGATGTGGACGAATTCGTGTGTCGAAGTAGGCTTAATTTTATCTTGCTTTGGGTGAAAATGATCAAACTTTTTCAAATATTGAAACTCTTTCTAGAACAGAATATCAAAAAATTCATAGACCTGTCCGAGGAATAGGAGGCGAAAGGTCCTATGTAAAATGACATCTCTAAATCTCCTCTTTAAAAAAATTGAGACTTCTGACGATTACTGATATATACATAAAGAAGTTATGTCTATTAGTACGGCCATATCCAAGCAGGTTCCCACTAAAACACTCAACACATAAATACAAGGCAAGATTTTCACAAAACTATTAATACCACAAGCCAAATAAAAAAAAACATGCTTCAAAAATGGCCTCACTACATGGCAATTAAATTGTATAACAACCTTCCACGTAATATCAAACAAACACACGATCTACTTGTATTTAAAACATCGCTAAAAACATTCCTTCTGAACAAATATCAGTACACCAAACGACTACTTCGTTTGAACGCACCAACAGGTTAAACTTCTCTATATTTTAATATCAATGCATAAATATATCATTAAATTAATTAATTAATACACTTTGTATTCACCGCCTTATCAATACACAGATATCTACATTTTTTTTGTATTCTATATACTCCTGATGAAGAAAGCGTCGCTTTCGAAACATGTAGATATCTGTGTATTAATAAAGTGGTGAATACAAAGTATATTTTTTAATTAATTTATTCATAATGACGCCACAAAGTGAATACCAATCGTTTGAAGAAATTACATAAACATATTGTTAATTTTTCTTTATTCATATAAATACATATGAATAAATGATTTCGTAGCATTTCGTACCTGGATCATTTTCAATCCTGTCAACATCTTCCAAAGGGTCCTTGTTCACATTCGAAAAAGATACCTCCACTTCTGTGAACACTATAGATTCTTTCAGTTCATCATCGTCTGCCTTTTCGAAATTGTCATCAAAAGCCAATTGCTCGCATTTTACTGAGCCCAACTCTGGTACTGCGATATCCATGACCCTATAAATTAAAAACGACACAATTTTATAAATGGACAGTGCAAACCAAGAGCTGACAAAAGTAATAACGTTACTTATAATGAAAACGTACGATGTTATAATAATAATAGCACTGTTTTAAAGAACATCTCTTAGCGAATAATCACGTGCCGCTTAACAACGAGCCTTACACATAACTAGAAAGAAATCGTCTTAGATAAATTTACGTGAACAATTGGACATTAATAAACGAACGAATGATAATAATATAACATTAATTAATAAAGTAAGGAAAATTATTTATTCACCACTCATCTGTTGTTCACACGACGAAAGCAATAACAAAGAAAACAATATCATTCAAATGCGGGAAAACGTATTATAAATACAGTACCTCACAGAGGAGAAAATTATTTTCTACCTAAATCGGTTTTACCAGTAATAAATCATTTTAAACACCGTCCAAATTAAAAGTAAATAAAATCATATAAGTAAGTCGTCGCAATTAGGACTAACCACAGTTTGAAAATGGCCTTGAACCCCGAAACAGCTGTCACAATAACAAAAACTAAAATACTTGCAGAACTTAATAATAACATAATTAAATTTGATTTACATTAAATTTCTATTGCATTACTGCGAACATAATTAACAATGCAAAAATACGCTTTAAATATACGATAAAATCAGGATATTTTCCAGAATGTCGAGACTTGTTAACTCAAGCCAGGGCCACGAAATTTTTGGTACCAGTTTAAATGATTTTTGTCAGGCTTTACGAAAATAAGCGTCGAAGAATATCATTTAGTACGTCTAAAATCATGGACTTACCATAACCTTGTTCAATGTTCTCTCAAAAGTATTTTTTTGTCTAATTTTATCATCGCTTCATTAATGTATATGTGCTGTTCTTTTTCTGTATCTCTTGTGTATCTCATTTCGTGTTGTGTATTGTATTGTAATTGGACAATGGTTCGTTAAAATAAAAATAAAAATAAAGGGAAGCATTAATTTTTTTGTTCATTTATCTTTGTGTGATAAGTTTTTAATTTGGTACTCCCTTGATTAATGAATTCTTTTCTTTACCAAATTGAAAATATAGACTAAAGCACAGTTGAAAATTCTGTCAATATCGTCTTGGTGCAAGAATCGAATCCAATCAGAATCGAAACATAACTCTGAGAAGCGTAACAAATGCACCGATATACAGAATCCTGAGAGTGTGTTACTTGGGTCATATCTAATTGCCCTACCTGTGTCTATCTATACTAACAATTATGGCAGTATTATTGATACAACGGCATAGGTAGCATTACCGCAATAACGTGACAATTTTATTATCAGAATTGAATAATTGTCAGACGTCGATGTGTTTTGTACGATATTTGCCAATATTATGAATTACAGAGGTTAATATTTTAATTTAATAATAATTTATGCGTTATGTGATGGCTCGTATAAGTAATAATTCAACTTACAAGCAATTGGTTGCTAATATTGCCCAGTAGAATATTCAAACAATGAAACGAAATGACAGCTTCACAACTCTTTCGTACTATATTTATTTTTATCTATGGAATCTTAATATTGATTCCATAGATAGAGGTAGGAGCGATAGATGCGCATGCGTCGTAATAAAATCAATAAGGAAGCACTAGTTTACTACCAATCACGATTCCTCGACAGGGGTATGCAGATAGGATGGACTCTTTTGTCTTGGCGCACGCTCCTTGATTCATTCAAGTTTATGCATCGTCTCTTTACTCATCTGTTATTTTGACTCGTTGACATTACACGACTTAAGTATTTTTGTTCTGATAAAAAAATTTTAATGTCCATTGAACTAGAAAGAACCCCCCCGCCCCATAAAACATTTATTTAATAATCAGCTGATGTGTACTCGGTCTTACTCGGGATTATTTATTTTTTAGGGAATAAAGTTATGAAGTTGTGAATTCTTGCTTGTCGATTGGGTGCCATAATTGATTTGACAGCGAAAGTAATGACCTGTGACGACTGTTACTATCTCTAAACAAAGAAACATTCATTTGGTAATTTTATTTCATTCCAAACATTTATTTTTTTCAAATTGTACCTACTTGTGTTTTCCATTTTGAAAATATACTACCCAAACAAAGCTTTTTCTTTTGAATTTGTAATCTGTGGCTAACCAGAGTGGTATATCTATGGGCTAACCTCAATACAATATGGCGGGTTCAATGTTTTTCATACTAATTTTAAAACGTTATAGCAACAGTTTTACATATTGGATTTCATTCAAACTACTTTCAGAATCTTACATTCAGAATCGAAATATTGCTTGAAATGGCTCTAGCTGTGTTTGGTGACCATATCTGAATAGCCAGGTACTTTCAGACCTTCCTCCCCCCTTACCTTTACCTCTTCACTCTCTCAAGCCCCATACAACCAATACCAATATGAAATTCCATATTCCCATGGACTGTGGGCAGTTCAAATTCTTGCAGGGAATTCATAAACATCCACGTGGATTTGTCTTTTATACAAATCTTCAGTTTTATTCCGAGGTTGATGAAAGTTTGCACACTTGTCGTTCAAAATAAGAGGAAAATTATTGTGTAGTGACAGGTGTAGGAGTTACGCATCACATCCTCAAAACTTTACTTATTGTGTAGTGACAGGTGTAGGAGTTACGCATCACATCCTCAAAACTTTACTCTATATCATTTATAATCCCGAGCAACTTCTGGTCGTATTTCAGCTACCTTTTTTTATTATATGTTGCATCTTTTGCTAAATCAATGAATATAATAAAGTGCGCATAAATCGCAGGGGCCGAGTGCACACCTCCGTTAGTTAATAATAAATGTTTATCTGGCAATAACTTGTTCTTTTACGTATTTAATTTTTACATGTAATTTAGTTTGAGTAATTGCCAAAAAGGTCCTTAGTCAGTTATGCACCCCGGAGCTCGGAGTACTGATGGTTTTCAGCAGTGCCTACGAAAGTTAAATGAAATAACATAAAGGTTTATAAACTCTTAATGAAGTTACATAAAGGTTTATAAACTCTTAATGAAGTAACATAAAGGTTTATAAACGTTTAATGAAGTTACATAAAGGTTTATAAACTTTTAATGAAGTTATATAAACGTTGATAAATTTTTAATGACGTTACATAACGGTTTATAAACTCTTAATGAAGTTACTTAAAGGTTTATAAACTTTTAATGAAGTTACATAAAGATTTATAAACTTTTAATGAAGTTACAAAAAATCTCTACACTTTATTAAAATAAATAATGAAATTAAAAATAAAAAAAATTAATTCTAAAACTAAAATATGTATATATAAAAAAAACCGTGAACACAAGTATCCATTGTATAATTTATCGTTTATGGTGTACGGCTGACTCAGAACTTTTTAAAGCATTTTAGCAATGTTGACCTTCGAATAAAGAGTGGTATTTCATTCCTAAGTTTTGTTGACGAATAGCTGCAACTACCCTCAAATTCAACGGTTCGATATCTGGTGATAACAAGCACATGGTCTGTTTGGCTTAGTTAAAATATTATGAAGTAAATATTTTTCACGATCTGCCAATTTTGCTCATGCGCTAGATTGTGGCGTAGCGCGTATTTATGTATGTAGAAATGATACCTTGTTGCGCGTGTTAATCCCCTTCCGGCTGGTATTTAAAGATAATAAAAATTATTAATGTTGTTTTCGGAGTTGAATTTTGGTGTCCCCGTCAAGTACCGGATACCAAGGACTATTAAGCCTAGATCCGTCGTCCCTATTATGTCCCAACGGATTAAACAGTTATGGACTAAAATTCAAAATTTACTTAAATAAAAGTGACCAAATACAACTTCGTTTCATAAAATTGATTTCAGGGAAAAAAGAAAAAGGTTTAACGTTCTCCCCTTGCATAGTGAGGTGGATTACGAAATGATGCTGGATGAATTCTGAAATACATAATTCAAAACCCCTGTGAACCACAACTACCCCACTAGGCGTAGAGAAGAACAAATGTATATACGCGTTCTGCTGTCATTCCGCCCATACGTCTCAGCGGAGCCAATCTTGAAATCTGCGGCGAAATCAAATACTTGGGGCATGTCATCACTGATGACCTAAACGATAAAAATAATGTAGAACGCCAAAGGAGAGCACTGAGCGTACGTGCCAACGTGCTCGCCAGGAGATTTAACAGGTGCAGTCCTCCGGTAAAAAAGCAACTATTCCAGACATACTGCATGAGCTTTACACTAGCGAACTATGGACAAGATATACACAAGGCGTCATGCACACCCCGAGTACAATATAACCACGCTTACAGGGCGCTGTTCGGCCTCCCTTGGCGATGCAGCGCCTCTCAGATGTTCGCAGAGGGAAGGGTGCACGGGTTCGCTGCTTTGATGGGCCACAGAATAGCCGGGACGAGTCAGCGCTACCGGAGATCGGAAGACTCTTGTCCAGGCCGCCGCCCAGTGGCAGGGCGCGCCCCTACATCGTAGATGGAGAATTTTCCTCGGACCATTGTAGCATAAGTGCTAAACATGTTATTTTTATTTTATTTTTATTACTTATTTTTAATATTCTATTTGTTCATCATGTAATTTATTATTATTTTTAAATGTATTCTTTTTATAAGGCAGACAGAGTATTGCACTCACCGCTTTGCTCTGCTGAAATAAAGACATTATTATTACATCATTAATAAATCACAAAACGTACACGGAGATAGAACAGAGACAAAATTCCTGAAATATTTAACGCGACATCTGCTTCGAAAATAAAAACAAAACTCAGATAATTCTACCTCCGTATAACATAAAAACAAATACCATGAAGTACATGCATAGATACGTACCGTAAGTTAATGATAGAAATAATTAAAATATCGTAATAAAATACGTATCAAGTAAATGCAAAATATTGAGTTTTTAGAAAAAATACCTAATGATAGTATTTTATATACATTGTAATCTTATTCTTACATACAAACTCAATATACTCAGTTTGAAAGACTTATATAAAATACAATTGTAAAAATATATACATATACTCGTAAATTAATGGGTTTTTGTAAATTTTAAACGCCGCTGTAAAATGTTTCATTATTTATTTCAAAATAAGTACCCAGTTAAATTACATTATCTATTAAAATAAATAATTTTGGCTATAGTTCTATGAGATATTATTAAATGTAGTTAACTATTTCACTTGCATCTGAGGGATAATTTTTTTAAACGAAACAATCAAGTCCGCACACAGGGTCCATTTATAATGGAATTGTAGAAGTCGACAAACTAGAACCAGCAAACACGCAATAGTGCACGCTTTGTGATGACACTGTGCCGAATTAACCGGCTAACAGCTGAAATCATCGGCTGCATTGTTCTTCTCGGTCACTTCTCCGCCACTTATGGTGAAGAGTACGCCAATTCAAGAATACCATCATTACTGCCATGGCTGCCTGGATGGAGTCCCCACTGATGGCCCTCCGGAGACCGTCAGATATCCACTATCCACGATTTGTGATGACATTGTGCCGAATTAACCAGCTAACAGCTGAAATCATCGGCTGCGTTGTTCTTCTTGGTCACTTCTCCGCCACTTATGGTGAAGAGTACGCCAATTCAAGAATACCATCATCACTGCCATGGCTGCCTGGATGGAGTCCCCACTGATGGCCCTCCGGAGACCGTCAGATATCCACTATCCACGATTTGAATTAATACTTCATATATATTTTTTTGGGTTATTATTGTAACCTACGGAGAGTAGTGCATTACACCACTGTTGCATTGTTTCTAGCATGTCAGTTCCACAGAGGACAGTGGAATATGGAACAATTCACATTACTGCTGACATGACTGCAGAGTTCAACAGAGGACAGTGGAATATGGAACAATTCACATTACTGCTGACATGACTGCAGAGTTCAACAGAGGACAGTGGAATATGGAACAATTCACATTACTGCTGACATGACTGCAGAGTTCAACAGAGGACAGTGGAATATGGAACAATTCACATTACTGCTGACATGACTGCAGAGTTCAACAGAGGACAGTGGAATATGGAACAATTCACATTACTGCTGACATGACTGCAGAATTCAACAGAGTGATGCGGAATATGGAACAATGCATTCACATTATCAAGGACATGACTGCAGAGTCTTCAAAGACAAATATGGAACAATTCAATATTACCGTTGACATGACTGCAGAGCTAACAACAGACAGTGGAATATGGAATGGGCCTCACATTACTGCTGACATGACTGCAGAGTTCAACAGAGGACAAGTGTGGAATAGAACACCACATGTTTGACATGACTGCAGAGTTCAACAGAGGACAGTGGAATATGGAACAATTACTGCTGACATGACTGCAGAGTTCAACAGAGGACAGAATATGGAACACCACATTACTGCTGACATGACTGCAGAGTTCAACAGAGACAGTGGAATATGGAAACGTAATTCACATTACTGCGATCGCAAGAGTTCACCAGAGACAGTGGAATATGGAACAATTCACACACCGCAGAGTTCAACAGAGGACAGTGGAATATGGAACAATTCACATTACTGCTGACATGACTGCAGAGTTCAACAGAGGACAGTGGAATATGGAACAATTCACATTACTGCTGACATGACTGCAGAGTTCAACAGAGGACAGTGGAATATGGAACAATTCACATTACTGCTGACATGACTGCAGAGTTCAACAGAGGACAGTGGAATATGGAACAATTCACATAACTGCTGACATGACTGCAGAGTTCAACAGAGGACAGTGGAATATGGAACAATTCACATTACTGCTGACATGACTGCAGAGTTCAACAGAGGACAGTGGAATATGGAACAATTCACATTACTGCTGACATGACTGCAGAGTTCAACAGAGGACAGTGGAATATGGAACAATTCACATTACTGCTGACATGACTGCAGAGTTCAACAGAGGACAGTGGAATATGGAACAATTCACATTACTGCTGACATGACTGCAGAGTTCAACAGAGGACAGTGGAATATGGAACAATTCACATTACTGCTGACATGACTGCAGAATTCAACAGAGGTAGACCTCAACAGCTAATGGGAAAATGATATTTGTGCTATAAAAGGGATCACTTTAGTACTTTGTAAAGGAGTTTATAATTCTGATTAAATTATCAAAGTGCTGTCATTTTTTCACTCATCGGAAATGTTACGAAACGCCAGGACTCACAGGATGACTTCTACAGAACTATACAGAACATTTCTCTAAAAAAATTAGGTATTCGAAAGGACTCTTCTTCTGACGTCTTTTTCCATTAGATGTTAGCAATTATCAGGTGGAATTTAATCAGTGTACGCTGCAACATGAAACTACTCAGTTCAACTATATAAGTCACGTTGGTTTCAAGACCACGCGTTGCGGCTTCTTCCTTAACTACGTTTTACATCAATCGATAAATTTACTTGGATCTACTTATTAAAAAATAAATTTATATTATATTCTGTTCATTCATCCGCAGTAAAATGCCAAACCATCTAAAACATGGATGTTTTCATCTTATTATAAATTGTTTAAAGTAATCTAATCAGTGCTACTACAATTATACAAATAATAAGAAAACAATTTATTCATTTTATATGTGTGCGCATATGAGATGTCAAACTATGCTTCCGTATACAAGAGTAGTCACATTGCGGACACTGCAGTGGTTTTACTCTATCGTGTATCAAAATATGCCTCTTCAAATGCTGTTTCTGCGAGCAAGTGTAGCTACATATAGAACACGAAAGCGGTTTTAAAGTGGAGTGCGTCAGCATATGCGAATTTAGCGTTGTAACATGAGCGCAAGTAAAACCACACTGCGCGCATAAAAGGGATTTTTCTCCCGAATGCGTCAACATGTGGCTCTTTAAACACACTTTAGTCGTACATGAATAGCTGCAGCATGAACAGACAAATTGCCGTTCTCCTGTGTGTTTAAACATATGTATGTTTAACGACCTTTTAACTTTGCTTGAATAACTGCATAGGGTACACGTAAAAGCCTTGATTCCAGTGTGAGTTAACTGATGAATCTTTAAATCGTTATTCCTTGTGCAAGAAAAACTGCATTTAGAACACTGGAATGGTTTTTCTCCGCTGTGTTTTAACATGTGAGTCTGAAGATGGGTTTTTCTCACAGATTTATAATTGCATTCAGTACATGCGAAGGGTTTTTCACCGCTGTGCGTCATGAGGTGGTTTTGGTAGCTGTGTTTTCTCGCGCATTTGTATGGGCATTCCGGACATGAAAAACGCTTTTCTTTAGTATGCGTTAGCATATGATTTTTTAAATATTTTTTATTCGCGCAAACGTAGCTGCACTGGTCACAGTAGAACGGTTTCTCCCCCGTGTGCGTGCGATCGTGAATTTTAAGGTAAGACTTGCTCGAAGTTGAGTAATTGCACTTGGTGCAATGAAAAAGTTTCGCTTCTCTTGTATGCGGAATCAAAGGCTTATTGTGTTGAATTACCTCAGATTTAAAACCGCATAAAAAGCAAGAGAATGCTTTATTTTTTGTATGAAACAATGTATGTCGAATCATCTTTTTCTTATCAACGCATTCATAGCTACAACCAGCACACGCAAGTGACTTTTGATCGAATTCGCCACTCTTCACATTGCTAGAGCATAAATAACCACACCTTAAACAGGAGATTTTCTTCATTTTTCTTTTATTCGATTCTTGCTTGTTTCGTCCAGATATCTTAAAGCGCTTTCCTGGTGAATTTCTTTCATTTCCAACATCTTCTAAAGCAGTTGATTCGTCGACTTCTATTTTAACAGTCGTAGCAGCCAGATCAAAACCCGGTGCGTCATCGTTTTGATACAGCTTGTCTTCGTCGTCATTATCGCCAAAATCGCAAAACTCTTCCTTCGAATCATTTAAGATTATCATATCTTCCATGAAGTTTCTGGGAATTTTTTCATCGCGAATGTATGCCGTGATGTTTACATGGCACGTTTGATATTCCGTCTTAATCTCGAAGTCCGTACAGAGAGTATTAGAAAACGATAGTTCAGTGGACTTGGATATATTTAAGTCTTCATGTTGAGAAATAAAATCGACCTGAAAAATAAACTTGATCAATTATGTATTTATTAATGAATGAAATAGGGTTGGAGTATAGAAGTGTTTTGAGGGCGTGTTTGCGTGTCACAAGTAGCTCAATTGTCTTTTTCTGGTGAAATTGATCAAAATATTTCAAATGCTTTTGAGTGAGAGACCACTATTCAGAATCGAAACCTTGCTTGAATTGCCTTAAGCCGTGTTTGGTGATTATGAGGCCAAGCCTGTATATTTTACGCTAGCTAACAAGTTATATCAACTACAAACAACACATTTTTACAGTTTTCACAAAAGCAGCATCGTCTCTTGCGTTTGTGTTACGGATTTGTATCTAAACGTAAACGCAAACTTAAGTTGTTAGCGTGATACGGACTACCAAACTGTCAAAATGTGTTGTTTAAGACCGATTTAACTTGCGTTAGCTGACGCAAAAGATACAGACGTAGTCCCCTAACAATATATACGGACGGGAGCAGTTGGGACTCTTGTGCGGAACTCACTTTAAAAAAAAAATTAAATATCGATATCTTTCTCAACAGATAATCAATTTGTTGAAAGGTATTATTTAAATTGACGACATCAGTTTTCTTCCGAGTTGGTATATTTCACACTTCTACGACGTAGAATGATTAGGTTAAACAGATGGGACAAAATAAATACTTTTTTATACTCCAGACTTACAGCGATAATAGCTACCTACCGGCCACTCGACAACCGCTCATTCAAAATATTCTATATGCACAAAACACAACAACTTAATAAACAATTGATTACCTTGATTATCTCGAGAAAATGATACCTTTCTCGTATCCCGGTCGTGTAACAACTAACTTATTTCTACTCGCTTCAGCGTGGGGATGCTGTGTAGAGGGTTTTATCAATGATAGGAGGAGGTAAATGGTTGTTAGATTCTCTCAGTATCGCCCTGGTGTAAAACTACCATTCAAAATCGAAACCTTTCTTCAACTGATCTAGCCGTTTACGATTTGAATAGACAGGTACTTCCGAGTCTTTCCCTTCCTTCTTCTCTTCACCCTTACAATATACCCAAATTGGGGAAACCAAAGCCGTACTGCCTCCGAGTAGTTGGGACTCTTGAAAGGTTATCATATTTAAATAAAAAATAAAATAAAATCCAAACAAAAATTACAAAAAAAATCACCTTTTTTTCCTCGTCCAGTTCTGCCGACTTCTTCTTGAGGAAATATTTGGTTTTTAAACACATTTCTCGAAAAAGATTAACCTTTTTCAAAAATGATATACACCAGGAACATGCGCATGCCTTCAGCGGGTTGGCACTGCCCAAGTTTTTCTAGAAGTAAAAATGTAAACATTAAGTTTTTTCCTGATTCTGACAATCTTTAGAAAATGTCTAATTTTAAAATTTTCATTCAAATCGTTAAAAACGTTATATATAAAACGTATCATTCCATTTAATCCGGTTCGAAGGACCAAATGATTAAAAAAAACTATTAGGGTCAACCGCGTTCAGAGTTTCCTGCATTCAGCCTTATTTCAATATCCATAGCAGCCTTTCCATCTCTCGTAAACATACTTCCCAAATACACAAACTCATCCACTTGCTCTAAGTATTCAACATTCACAACTATATTACACACTATTTTCGTACTCTCTTTTTTAAACACCTTGACTTTAGACTTACTTACATTTATCATTAACTCATTTTTCATACACGTGTCGTTCATCCTAGACACAAGACTGTAGATTTCCCATGCCGTTAGGAATCAGCACAGCATCATCAATATACAACAGGCAACATACGTTAAGGGGCCAAAGTCTGTATCTTTTGCGTCAGCTAACGCAAGTTAAATCGGCCCAAAACGAGACATGTCAACAGTTTTCATAAACGCATCGTTGTCTTTTGTGTTTGCGTTACGGATTTGTCTCTTAACGTAAACGCAAACTTTAACTTATTAGCACGATACGGACTACCAAACTGTCAAATTAAGTTGTTTGTGGCCGATTTAACTTGCGTTAGCTAACCCAAAAGATACAGACTTAGGTCCCAGATAGTGCGAACTATCCAACTAATAATATATAATTACCTTTGTTCCAGCAATGAGATCCAAAATAAACTCATATTTAGAGTTCAACGGAAAGGTTTTTCTATCTGTTCGCAGACAGCATTTACACAGACCCATCTCGGAGCTTGCAGTTTGTATATTAGCCCTTTAACAGTATCAATTTTTATGTTATCAATCACTGTACCGACACTTTTTCACAAACACCTAACATATATCACAATTAAAACAGAGGGGTGGCGCCTCTAGGGCCACTAGCGTAAAACCATCCCGGACGCGTCTACCAAAAACAATGGCATTTGCGACTCTTTACTTGGAAGGGTCACATCTCTTCACCCTGTTTGCATACTCGTTAATCGTTTATCCAATATCTTGATCGTAATTAATAAATGTAATATTTATATGTCCATAATAAACTACCTTCGGAAAAATGGTGGGACTTATTACTATATGGATTCCTCAGAAGCCACAACATAAGCTCTACACTATTTTATAGCTAAAAACCTAATTCGTATTCCATTTAGAAATATCAAAATTAGAAACAGCATCTATCTACAGTGGAAAATTTGACACTAACAGATGCTTCAGATGCTTGACTGGGAAATCTAGGGATGGTCTCACAAACAGTGATGCGCGTTATTTGTATTCTCGAAACAATTTGGTAACATCAATATTCAACTCTAATTTGAAGTTAGAAAATATTATTTATTTATCAATTGATATGATTTATTTGTGAATTGATCATTTTATCCTTTGTGTAATATTATATTGTACACAATTTTTTTTTTTTCATTATTCTTATGTTATTTTTTTCTTCTTTACTAATTGGGTACGTGGGTACTGCATTATTTTCTACATAATGGTAAACTCGATAATGGGCGAAAATGTATGCGACCACTCAATTCTATTTAATAAATAGTATAAGTTGGGGTAGTCTTGTAAAATAATAGTGAATAATACGGTTAAGGTCAAATTTCTGCCCGTTATGAGTTATACTACCTTGAAAGTGATTTTCATATGAGAATGTTAGTCTTGAGAATAATTATAATATTTGAATTAGATTGACGCAATATTTCAGTATTTTTTTAGTAATAGCAGAGTTTGGCAAACTAAATAATGTGCTTGACCTTTCGTGTGGGGGAAAGTATTTTTTAAATACGTTTTGCGTTGAAACATTCAAAATTCCCGTACTAACAAGTTTTATACTGCTTGCGAGTACACAGTTTTGAATCGTGAGTAGAGGGCATATGGCAATACTCTCCCATTTGTCAAAGTGTAATGCCCCGACTACACGATCGGCTAACGTCCCAACCCGACCTCGGTTCGGAGTTGGGACGTTGGCCGATCGTATGGCCAACGTTCCAAATACGAACTCCAAACTAGTGATGCCATTTTAGCTGAAATCTATCGATCTACCGATATTTACAGAAAGTCTTCCGAAATTTATAATATTATTGACACAATTGATTTCTCATTAGGTACTCGTAATACTGGAAATAAATTATACGAACCTATTATTCATTAATTTTCAAATCACCAATCCTTTGTTTCTGTTCTTTGTGAAGTTCACTTCACAATAAAAAATATCTTATCACATGTTTTTGTCTTTCAAAATGTTAAAAAAAACATGACGAATTTCAATTTGATAGTCCCTACCGCTTGTCGATAGCTATTGCGCCAGTTTTAGCTCCGTATTTTATTTTTACGCACAGCGTGAGTCAGATTGCAGTTCAAAAAAAATACTACAACTAGGCCCGATTGATTGTACATCGGAATACATACATTTCGTTATTGAGGTGATTTTTCATGAAAAACGGCGCTATACAAATTATTCAATTATTATTATTATTAGCACAATATGCATTTTTGGTCATTTATTTGGGGGTTAGGTGCATATTTGAGTCTTTTTTCGTCAATATATACATAGTTCAATCACGTTTTATTCTTCGCGCAGCACGTCCGCCGGGATCGCCTGCCAAACTCGTACTCGTACTGAACGGCCAATGTGTGGAGGCCGGTTTTTACGAGTTCAGCCTATTAACAACAATTCAACTATTTTGAAGGTTATGCCAACTAGTTCGCTAACGCATATGAACTATCTCTCTACACAATTGCACAAACGTAGACGGGCGGGTGGCCCAATGGTTTCGCCAATAATGGGCAAAACGAACCGTATGGCGGCAAAATTCCTGACCCAGAAGAGGCGTGGCCATAGGAAAGGAGAACGGTATTACTAGACCTAGTATTTCTGGTCAAAACCAAATGTCTTCGGGCGGGGCAATAGTATGACCGAAGGAAAAAATATGAGTTTTTATTTTTTAACTTAGCAATAATGGCAATACTCCTTGTCTCCGCTAAGCGCAGCGGTCTTGAAATTTGATATTTCGCTTTGGAAATCGCGCTTTACTTATCGTTTTAAAATAAAAATGATACATACCTATGTCCGATACAATCCTTAGGTACATGAATATTTTAATTAGAAACGGGGGGAAAGGGGGGGTCCACTAATCTTCTGAACAGTCTGAAGTTGGCCGTGATAGGTTGAATCCGGTTCGGTCATAAATAAAACAGAAAAACATTTTTTAATCACTCAAAAATAGCCTCAAACAACACATTACAGATTGCTTACTCAAGTAATGCTACAAATTTAAAAAAAAAAAACATTTACCGCACAAGAGTCCTAGCTGTTCTGTCCGAACAGTCTGGAGCCAGTGAGACTATGGTATTCCCAATTGGGGTATGTTGTGCGACTAAAGGTAGTAGGTAGGGGAAGGATATGGGAAAGAAGAAAGTGGGGTACTACCTGGCGATTCAGACCTGGACACCAAATAAGGCTAAAGCCGTTTCAAGCAACGTTTCGATTCCAAATGTTGCTCTTTCATCAGGGCGATACTGAAAGTATCTACCACTCTGCTCGTGCCGCAAATATACCACATTATTATTTTAAATGAACAAATTGAGATGAATAACTAAATTAATCAAAAAAAAATTACTTGCTTGGGATTTGAACCCGCGACCTAGCCAGGGATCGGAACCACCACGAGATGACAAATAATTTATTTATAATTTTTTTACGGGTAATTAGGAAAATGTAATAAAGAAAAGGTTTCAAAAGACAAAAATCCTCAAACTGTAATCCATAAATTTTATGAAAATCGTCCTAAAATGTCTGGAAATAGGTGCAGTTTGAAAACCAGTGAAAGAAAATTTGAACGTTTTACCTAAAATCCCAGTACGTATTTCATGTGAAATTTAAAAGATTACACTTTGAGGATTATTGCCTTTTGAAAGCTTATGCATTTTAGTAATTACCCGTATAGAAAAAATAACAGATAAATCATTTGTAGTATTTCTTGAGTTAGCAACCTGCGAAGTGCGTGTTTTTGGGTGCAGACTATTATTAAATATTTTTTACAGAAAACCCCACACAGGAGGCTCTGAGGGAAATAATTTGCCTCAAGGCCTATATCATCTTTGGGTATGCTGTGTGGAGGATCTTTTAGAGGATAGGAAGAAGTGAAGCTGGATCTTGAAGAGACCTATTTTGTAGGAGGGAGGAGATACAGAGGCCGGGCAGATCATTCCACAGCCGAGCTGTTGAACACAAGAAAGAGTCGTAGAAGCGACCTGTTCTCGTGTGACAAAGGTCAATAGTGTACAGATGTTGGGCGCGCGTTTGGCATGTTTCCCGACTGTGCACCGGTGCCGAAGGGATCAATTATCAGAGCATCTTCCATTGAAATACCGGTAGATCAAGGACAGCATTCCCACCTGATGGGTGTGCTTTAAAGATTAAAATACTTTTTTTAAGATAGGAGAATTCATCAAAATGGACCGCCTGTTTTTGCGAATATACAGAGTCAATGATTTTTTTCAGATATTTTTGAGCTCTCAAAGGGGCTGCCAAATTCTACAGTTTGCACTTGCAGATTTGTAGAGGGTCAGAAATTGTGTACTATTAAAATATCTACGGGCTCTGAACAATACGCCCAGCTTCCGAGAGACTAACTTTACTCGGGCTTCGATGGAGCCCCCATACCTGAGCTGGTCACTTAAGGTTACACCAATCATGTTAATGGAGGGCTTGTTGGGAAGATTGCTTCCATTAAAGGAGACTAGGTTGTCTTTTCGATCCCTCTTAAACGTAACCAGACATGATTACAACACATGTAAGAAAGAATAATATTTTTTTATAACTTAATTATCTTTTTCGCTAGATTTACTTTTGACTGTGTGTTATCTTGCAATATATTCAATTTGATAAAAGTAATCTATTTAGGTTTCCATGGCTACTACAGATAAGGAGAAATTGATTCAGATAAGGTGCCAAACTTGTCCATGTCATCAGAGATAGTGGTTTTTCATTTGAAACATCATAAGTATTGAAAATTGAAATGTTATTTTAAAAATCAGTTCAGTTTGTTGAAAAATATTTGTTTTTGTAACCGGAACCATTACCTGAGGTAATTTGTATTACATACTAGGTCAACTGCTATATTTCATGGAATAAAAACTAATTTATTTGACACGCCAACTACTGGGGACATTATGTAAATTGAGTAACTAATTCAAACAGCCGGTCAGTGGCTGTCAGTGGCTCTAGTAGGAGATTTTCAAATAACGTCTTTCTTTTAACGAAGAAAAAAAAGAAAAAGATGCACTACATTTCATTGCTTAACTAAATGATGAGTACTTAGTACATCTTACTTCCAGTAAAATAGGTCAACCATTATCATTTTTTTTTAAATTTTATTATCGAACCATTGTCCAATTACACAAAATACATAAATATGCATTTGAGAGAACATACAAGTCAAAGCCTGAACAAGGTTAAGGTGCTGAGCCAACACGTCTGTTCTGCCATATAGTATATTAAGTTATAGCATTCCTTATAGCAAGTTATAGCATGTGCTTCTGATCGGTCAAACCAATAGAAGAGATATACAATACGCCTTTCTCAATTTTCAATAAAATAGTCTTGCTATAGCTTAAATGTGCTTCTGATCGGTCAAACCAATAGAAGAGATATACAATACGCCTTTCTCAACTTTCAATAAAATAGTCTTGCTATAGCTTAAATGTGCTTCTGATCGGTCAAACCAATAGAAGAGATATACAATACGCCTTTCTCAATTTTCAATAAAATAGTCTTGGTATAGCTTAAATGTGCTTCTGATCGGTCAAACCAATAGAAGAGATATACAATACGCCTTTCTCAATTTTCAATAAAATAGTCTTGCTATAGCTTAAATGTGCTTCTGATCGGTCAAACCAATAGAAGAGATATACAATACGCCTTCAATTAATAAACAGTTCATAGTTAAATGTGCTTCTAATTTGTCAAAACCTAATAGAAGAGATATACAATACGCCTTTCTCAATTTTCAATAAAAATAGTTCCTTGCTATAGCTAAATGTGCTTCTGATCGGTCAAACCAATAGAAGAGATATACAATACGCCTTTCTCAATTTTCAATAAAATAGTCTTGCTATAGCTTAAATGTGCTTCTGATCGGTCAAACCAATAGAAGAGATATACAATACGCCTTTCTCAATTTTCAATAAAATAGTCTTGCTATAGCTCAAATGTGCTTCTGATCGGTCAAACCAATAGAAGAGATATACAATACGCCTTTCTCAATTTTCAATAAAATAGTCTTGCTATAGCTTAAATGTGCTTCTGATCGGTCAAACCAATAGAAGAGATATACAATACGCCTTTCTCAATTTTCAATAAAATAGTCTTGCTATAGCTCAAATGTGCTTCTGATCGGTCAAACCAATAGAAGAGATATACAATACGCCTTTCTCATTTTCTTTAAATAAATAGTCTTTATAGCTTAAATGTGCTTGATCGGTCAAACTAATAGAAGAGATATACAATACGCCTTTCAATTTTCAATAAATATCTTCTGCTATAGCTTAAATGTGTTTGATCGGTCAAACCAATAGGAAGAGATATATACACAATACGCCTTTCTCAATTTTCATCAAATAGTCTTTATAGCTTTGATCGGTCAAACCAATAGAAGAGATATACAATACGCCTTTTCAATTTTCAATAAATAGTCTTGCTATATTAAATGTGCTTCTGATCGTCAAACCAGAAGAGATATACAATACGCTCTCAATTTTCAATAAAATAGTCTTGCTATAGCTTAAATGTGCTTGATCGGTCAAACCAATAGAAGAGATATACACACGCCTTTCTTAATTTTCAATAAATAGTCTTGCTATAGCTTAAATGTGCTTCTGATCGGTCAAACCAATAGAAGAGATATACAATACGCCTTTCTCAATTTTCAATAAAATAGTCTTGCTATAGCTTAAATGTGCTTCTGATCGGTCAAACCAATAGAAGAGATATACAATACGCCTTTCTCAATTTTCAATAAAATAGTCTTGCTATAGCTTAAATGTGCTTCTGATCGGTCAAACCAATAGAAGAGATATACAATACGCCTTTCTCAATTTTCAATAAAATAGTCTTGCTATAGCTTAAATGTGCTTCTGATCGGTCAAACCAATAGAAGAGATATACAATACGCCTTTCTCAATTTTCAATAAAATTTCTGAAAGTGGAGCCAAAATTGGTGCAAAGTAGGAACGGTTTACGGTAATAAATTAAATTTGAACACAAAAAGTGTGTATCCATGACACGCTCAAAACACTTAATGAAAGTCATTTCGATGCCTCAGTTCTGAAGTGTAATAACTCAAAACTTGCAGTTTTTAGTTTAAGACTCCAAGCGGAAACTGAACTGTTTTGGCATATTAAATGTAGGATTGTAAAATAGTTGATTGATTGTACTATTTGGTGGTAGACAGAGAAACTCGATATTATTTTTCTGGCATAGCTTGAGAACGTTAATGGATATGTGCGCGGACAAATTGTCGCCTATTATCACTTTTTTCCCTGATTGACTTTTTAATTTTGGAAGGAGCAACTTTTGGAACCAATTTGTGAAAATGTTCATGTCGAACCACCCACTAGGACTACAATTATATCGGATACCAGGTGGCCCCCCTTCAGTCCAAGTAGTCCATAGACAGGTAGACTTATGGACGACGTCTATGGGCAGCATTTCGCCTTCCGCATTGCCACAAAACATCAGGGAAATTGCGCTGTTCGATGAATTTCGTATAAGTTCAGGATACTTAGTACCTCTTTTGATGATTACTTTTTTATTACCAGGATCATCAGTGACATTCGTTTCATCGAAATTCCATATGTTGGCTGGCGGCACGCCTTCAATTGCTACGCCAACATTGTCAATGAATTGCTTTAAACTTTCACAATTAACAGCAGCTCTTGATCTTTTAATATTTGCCGCAAATCTTTTAGACAAGTTTTTATGTCGGTGTAGGAATGATGCCCCCATTCTGAACCTGGCAAATTACTTTTAAAGACCTTAACAGTTCGACCGATTTTGTCCAGGTAGGCTTTAATAATAATACGCAAATCGAATTCCGATAGAGGAAAGCCATATTGTCCCATTGACTCTATGCATTCCGAAAACTGCGATTCTTCTTCCTCGTTAAATACAGTTGGAAATCCATGTGGACGCACTTGCGTACGTGTCCTTTTAGCTTTTAATCTGTTAATAATTGTTCCTCTTGGTATTCTATACACTTCTGAAGCCTTTCTTTGGGTCAAGACTTTATTTTCTATAGCCAACAGACATTCTTGAAATACGTATGATCTGGACATGATTAATCTAAAACAAAATAAATATTACAAATAATTTCCGTTACGGGGATACATTGCTCCAGGAGCATTGTATCCCCAAAAGTATGTGCAAAGAATACTCAATCTCGAAAATATCCTATTATTCCAAAAATATCACAAAATTAAAAAATATCTCGTCTACAATTAGTTAATGAAAATCCTTATAAAGTGATATAACACTCACCTGTATTCGTCCAAAACATTCTCAGATGCAAATGGATTTTGACGGAGAACGTAAACCACAGCAAGCACACACTCAGAGGTTATGACAGAGAATGTCAAAAAAAGTTCGACTTCCGGCAATCTATCATATTAGTTTTGCCAGAGGAAGAATAGTATTTAACAATTATACTTTTTAAATTACTAAAATTCGCGAGTGCTTCCATCTAGAAAAAGTCAAATTTTTTTTTTTTACTGGAGCAAAGTTACCTCGTAAGTAGGAACGTTTTACGGTACTATTTTTTTTTTATATGAATACCACACAAGAGTTCCAAACTGCTCCCAACTGTCTGGAGCCAGTGAGACTATGGCATTCCCGATTGGGGAATTTTGTGAGACTGAAGGTATTAGGGAGGGGAAGGAGAAGGAGGAACCATGTACTTAATATACCATACTACACTGTTTCAGGAACATAAGCTATGGAAGTAGATAAGGGTTTGCTGATGGAGGGTGGGCAAAAACAACTACTGATGGATACCCTCCTGGAATCATCGGAGCAGTGTCCAGAGGACTTATTGCATGCGGAGCCGCACCCTGATGATAAAACCTTGGTTATGTTCGCAAACCTGATCTACACCAAGAAGAATTCCGGAGAATTGGACGCAGCTTACGGGGATAGGTTGTGCAAGATATCGGGTAAGCTAGATGGCTGGAAACTTCTCATCACCGCTACCAATACGGATCGACTCAACGGCTACTTCGGCGCGGCATTCGCACACACCGGTTTGCAGCAAGTGGTGGTGGCACATCGCGGAACCGATCCCTTGTGCTGTGGAGCATTGTATACGGACATCTTCGGCATCTTCAACACGACATACACGTCTTGTATGAATTCCGCTATGACGTTTGTTGAACATATACGCCAGGATATTAAATCGGCGAACGATAGAGACAGGCGCTACACGCTGGCAATCACGGGCCATTCTCTGGGGGCCTGGCTTGCTCAAATAACCACATTCTCCGTCAAGTATTTATCCATCGACCGGGAATGCTTGGTGAAGAACCCCGAAGTTGGAATACACGCCAAGACCGTTGGTTTTGATAGTCCGGGTGCCCGGGACATGCTGGAACGAGTACTGGATGATTATTACGACAGGTATGCAATGAATGTTTTCTTGGACGGGCTTGACATAACTCTGTACCTGTCGGCACCGAACCGTATCAATACTTGCGGAGTGCATCTTGGTAGAATTTACCGCCTTCTCATTGACTTCACCTTCAACTGGGTTAATAAGAACACCATTGCATATACACTTGCGACCCATGCGATGACTAATTTTGTCGACGCCTTTGAAGATGAAAGTAGGAAAATTGTGGAAGTGTTGGATTGGCCCAAAACCATGGAAGAATATAGCGAACTTTCTGAGGAACGTGATAATGAAAATAAAGACAAAGGTGAGTACCTTTTTGAAAAATTCTATCGCTACAATGTGTTAGAACCAAAGTCTAAAACGTGTTCCTTCAGAGTTTTTTCAAAAGATGAATTGCGAATACTTCACATTTTACACGAGCTACAGGAACAGAAAAGTGATCAGGCCATTCTTAATGATTTCATTAAGAAGAATCTTAAAGTGGAGATTACGAAAGTGCTCCCCGAATCCCAGATAGAAGAATCATCGGTGGAACTCAACTCCCCAGAAAATGATGAAATTTTAAAAAGTTGTGAATCGCAAATGCCTTACAAGTTACATAAACTTCAGCAACAGAAAAGTGAGGAGATCAGCCTTAATAAATTCGTCAAAAAGAATCACATAGAGGAGATTTCCAAACTATTTCCCGATTTTGGCATGGATCACTACAACCGAACAATAACATCCGAGTCTGGACAATCACTGGCGGTACTCTGCAAGCGCTTGAAGCAGCTGATGCGGTGGAAGCCGCAGTTCACCCGGGCGGTGGAGGATCAGATTAAAGTCTTTGCGGAATTCATCTTCTACGCGGAGGGACAGAGCTACCTCGGCTCGCTGCCCAAGTGCTGTCTGGACTTTGTGGATTGCATTGATTTTCAGAAATTCCTGGTTTCCGGTGACGAGCGAGTTCTCTGCATAGTCTCGCAGAGCGGAGATGGCATATTCCAGATGACCAGACTTCGGAACATACTCGATCAGATACAGAAAAGCTCCGACACCGCGTCTGATGTTAAAAAATATACCATTGAAAGACATTATACGTTCATAGACTGGCCGCAGTTGAACAATCTGACTCATATTTATAAATTACCTGTTGACAAAGAATTCTTGATGGTTGTTGATAGTACATCATCCTCCATAACTATGGAAGACCACAAAATGTTAATCGATCATGTATGTTCTAACTCGATGAAGCTTGTTTTAATAGCGTTGCAACCAATCGATACGCTCAGCTCAAATAAAAGTATTAAAACCGTAATCCCTAACTTCAATAAACTCGAGGATTTAACTCCTAATTCAAAGAAAATATTGCTTGAACGAGGTAATGTCATCATTACCAGAGATAAAGCATT
Source organism: Halesus radiatus (assembly GCA_022606495.2). Classification (NCBI taxonomy): domain Eukaryota; kingdom Metazoa; phylum Arthropoda; class Insecta; order Trichoptera; family Limnephilidae; genus Halesus; species Halesus radiatus. The sequence continues at coordinate 385,687 of JAHDVE020006717.1, forward strand.
CAGCTTCCGTAAGTTCTTGGGAGAAGACTGCTCCGATGATAATATCAATCAGATCTTAGGTTCAGAAAGTTTAAACAAATTTGCCACTATCGAAAACTACGCAATCAATATAAAGGACACTCGTCCCACCGTCACTGATTTGCAGATGCCATTTTTTAAATTACATATTAAAACTAGTAAAGCATTTATACTGAGTTATGTAGGGTCACTAGACACTAGCATCCTCGTGGTAAGCGGGTTGAGTCGCGAGGAGCTAGAGCCCGGGGCTGACTGGGAGCAGCTCAAGATTATCCTCGCCGAGGGAGACGCAGAACTCACATTTAAAGATACCTGTAGTAAGAACCGAGATAAAATTGTTTACCTGCTCGATGCGTCCGGAGAAGATATATACTGCAAACATATATTTAACGAACGTTTTTATTTACCCAGGAAGTTTTTCCACCGAGTTCGTATTAGCGTGGGAGGATTCGTTGCTGAGGAATTGGAAGACCTGTTTGTAGTTAGAAGCCAGGAAGAAAAGACATTGCTGTCAAGATTGATCGAGAATTTTCGAATTGATAGAGAAGATCCTTTAAAGAATGTACGGATTGCAGACACAAAAGAAGAAGAGAAAGCTATTATTCTGAAATCAGAAAATAAAAATATTCATTTTGTAAAGATTGATCGAAGCGAGGAAAGCGATGCACTAGAGTGGCGATATTCCCACGGATCTTTAAATTATCTGCGTCCTTTTATATCCACGGACTTTTTCGAGCCAATAAGCGAACAAACCTTGAGCCAAACAGACCGCAACTTGGTGATAATAACAGATGAGCCCGGGATGGGGAAAACAACAGCCCTTGCAATATTGTCGAGGAACGTGACATCGCCCTTCATCATACACATCAATATCAAACAATTCGATGAACACATAGCCAGAATACCAGCCGTGCTCACTGTCCAAAATGTAGCCAGTTTTTTATTAAGTGAGTGTTGTACTCAGGCTAGTGGCAGTCCGGCCCACAAGATGTTGGAGTATTTTCTTAATCGTACTACGCAATCCAAGCAAATCTTTTTGTCGTTTGATGGATTTGATGAATTGGATGATTATGTCGAAGATAAAGACAGAGCTATAGATAACATTATCAGACTCCTGATTTTCTTGAAAAATAAGCCAACGGTTCAAATATTTTTGACTGTGCGAAAATATTTAAAAGAAACTTTGGAAAGTGAACTAAATGTATTCTCTACGTGTTTCGATGAAGTTATCAGAGAAGAACAGCTGCGGTTTTTAGTTCAATTTTGGCAATCCTGTCTGCCTCTCGAGGTGGAAGGTTCCGGAGAGGAACAAAAGGGACGACTCAAGGTGTATGCTGAGGAGTTAGTACGAGAAGTCGTGGGAGTACTCCGCACAGATATGGGTTCCTTCATAGGGATTCCCTTGCAGCTGAGGATGCTGGCCGAAGTATTCAGACCGCGAAGGAACCCGTCGGCCCAGTTGCAAGAACTTTTATTTAAAGATTTCGATATTAATAGTGTACACAAACTGTACAAAAGATTTATTAGACTTAAATATGACATTTATCTTTATGATAAAACATTGCTAGGACCGAAGATGGACAAATTATTGGAAGAAGAAATTCTGGATTACATTGACTTAACACACAGCGAACTCGGTTTCAAAAACTTCTTTAGTAATTTTTTTAATAATTTTTTCAAAGATATTCCGGAAAATTTGCTAGACGCATTGAACAGACAGGGCTTGTTGGAATCAAAGAGAAACAGAGACTTTCAATTTGTCCACCGTACTTATGCAGAGTACTTCTGTGCGCAAGCTGTCGTCCGTTGGCTCAAGGAACGAGGCGGCCACTACAAGTACCCGCTACTCAAGGAAATACTTCTGCCTGAAATACTTTTGCTCCCCAGCAATAATGTGATCCGCTTGTTTATTAATGGCACGTTACAGGAAACCAAAATGGAAGACTTCGTACAAAGAGAGAATGCCGAACATATTAGTCGACTGTTGCTCGATCGCAGCACCATACTTCGGAATCCTAAACGTGAAACTGCTCTGCATATTGCGGTTCAAGAGAGAAACGAGCATATTATCACTTTCCTCCTCTGCTGTCTAAACACGGTTGCAACGGACGCCCAGGAAGCCTTCATCTCCTTCATTACACAATTCGACAGCAATCACCAAACTGCGCTGAATGTGGTCGATGGGTTCTTGTCTAATCAATATAATGTTGGAGCCTTTAACTCGAGTAGGAAAAATTACACTTACTACGTAACAGATATTCCAGCCGAACAAGCGCGAGACACATCACCGGATGCTGAAAAAAGAAAAGTCTTTGACAGAATTATGGAAAGTATTTTCCGGAGCATCGAAACGTGTTCCGAAGAACTCAAGAAAAAGGTTGTCTTTGCAAGTTTACTGAATCGAGATATATTCAAATCTCAAATTTCAAAATATTTACAAGGATCAGGCGACAACGCCAAGCTGCTTGACAGAGTCACTCAAGTACTATCAGATGTGAGGGAGCGGCTCTTCAAAGCCGTACGCAATGAAGACCTCAAGCAGATTAAAGCCTTATGTGGTCAACTCACCCCGACCGAACTCCGGCACATATTCCTGGTGAAGGATGTGGTGCGCACGAATCCCCTTTACGCCACCATCCTGCAATGGGCCGCGCACTGTGGTAACCTCCAAGTCGTGAAGCTGCTCCACAATACGACCCTTGTCTCTTTCACCTTGCTGATGGCCCAAACTGATTACCAGTTCCGGACGCCCCTGTCGATCGCGGCCGGCCGCGGCGCTCTCGATGTCGTTCAGTACTTTGTGGAGAGCGGGGCAAACGTCAATGTGCGCAACGTTAAGGAAAAGTCCGCTCTCATGTGCGCCACAGAGAATGGGTGCCTTCCCATCATGAAGTACCTCTTAGAACAAGGAGCTGACATCAGCACGCTGGACGAAAGCGGACACTTTGTTCTGCTAATGGCGGCGGAACTTGGCAACTTACCGTTGGTGGAGTATCTCATTGAACACGAAGCCGAAGTCAACCGTGTAGATAACACCGGCCAGTCGGCCCTGCATGCGGCGGCGTTGCATGGCCATCTGCCTGTAGTTCAGTATCTCGCAGAGCACGGTGCCGTCATCGACCACTTATGCAAGGCTCATCAGTCGGCGCTACAAAGGGCAGGGCAAATGGGTTATCTGCCAATAGTCCAATACCTCGTTGAACGCGGTGCCGCAGTCAACTCTGTAAGTATAGTAGATCCACCGCCACCGAGCTCTGTAAGCAACCCCAACTACACCGCCCTGCAATTAGCTGCAGCAAATGGCGAACTCCTCATAGTGAAGTACCTCGTGCTGCATGGAGCTTTGTTGAACGCTGTCGATTTCTTTGGACGTACCGCGCTATATAGGGCGGCCGCTGAAGGTCACCTACAGACAGTACAATATCTCGCAGAAAATAACGCTGACGTCAACATTGTGGATAAAAACGGTAACTCCGCACTGAGCAAGGCCGCGGATGAAGGTCACCTGCCAATAGTCCAACTTCTCATCCAGCATGTCACTAGCATCAATACTGTCAACAGAAGCGGGCTTTCTGCCCTACACAAAGCGGCAGAAATAGGTAACCTGACCATAGTCGAACACCTCATTGAGCATGGCGCTATCATCGACGCTCTCGATGAAGACAGGGTTTCCCCCCTTCACATAGCGGCGGATGAAGGCTATCTGCCAGTAGTTCAACTCCTCATCCAGAAAAATGCTAATGTTAATGCTGCGGATAAAGATGGGTTGTCTCCCCTACATAGAGCAGCACGAGCGGGACATTACCGAACGGTGGAACATCTTGTGAGGAAAGACGCAGACGTCAAATCAATCGGAAAAGATGGCCTAACCGCTTTATACAGAGCATCCAAAAACAATCACTTTCAAATAATGAAATTTCTTATTCGTCATGGAGCCGAATTAAATTCTGGTCACAACTCCATGGATATCCTCGATTTGGCTGATGTGGAACGTAAGGCCGAAGACGAACAAGTACCGCCGGAATTGCACATCGCCGCATCTAGAGGTCATTTGCCAACCGTAGACTATCTCGTAACACAGTACAGCGTCGACATTAACTCCAAAGACACAATTGGCCAAACTGCTCTGCATAAAGCGGCGGATGTAGGAAACGTGCCGGTAATGCGGTTCTTGATAGAGAATGGTGCTGATTACGATTGCGCTGATAGCAGCGGATTGACTGCGCTGCACGTAGCTACGTATGGAGGCAACTTCCAAGCTGTGATGTTTCTATTACAGCGAGGAGCGGATGTTCAGAAGAAAAACAACGTTGGAGATACTGCTCTGACCATGGCGTCAGAGTACTCACAGTGGAATATACTACAGCTGCTGGTAAAGAAAGGTGCTGATGTAAACGTGCAAGATGGCACAGCCCTCTCCTGGGCGATAGAGCTGGAGGAATGGAAAATGGTAGAGTATTTGAAAGATAAAGGTGTGTCAGTTTGCGAAAGTCTGGTTAAGAAAAATTTAGCACAGTTTAAAGGGTTGTATCCGGATTATGAATTTAAAAAACATGTCGAGAATGCGGACATAGCGGATATACCTCTCATGATTACGTAGATTATATTTGTATTGATTTAACATCTAATGAAAGGGTCAATTATTTTGTATTTCTCCGTCATTAACCATGTAAGAATTTCTAGACAGTTTGTTTTGATTAAATTTATTTATTTGCTACCGGATTCGATACATCCGTAGCGGTCTTAAAACTCACTTAAATTATACTAATACAAAAATAATTACATTTTATTAGGTGAGGGTAGCGGGAGTCCGAGTGGTGATTTGGAGGGGGGGAGGAGTCGAAATAACAAGGAAAAGGATGAATTTCAAGTGTCTACGTTTAAAAATCTGTACATTAAAAATTCAGTAATTCAAATCATAAAAGAAAAAAAACAAATATCATTTCTTAACTGGAAACCGTACGCGTCTTAAACATAATTTTCCATGCCCAAAATTAAATACTTTGCGCAACTACATTATACTTACCAAGGACGATCATTTTTCAATCAACTATCGGAAGAGATCAGATGCATTCACGATAAAATCCAAATATTTAACTCTATCAAGGAATATTTTAACGGGGAGAGGGACGTCGGAGAGTTATTATTTATTAATTTGACGTCCTACTAACTCCACGGCTGCACGTAAGATAATGATCAAGTAATGTAATTCGGGTAACACCGTGTACCAGCATTAAAGAGTAGCAGATCAGTAGGCGACTTGTGGTCGCACCGCAGTCGCGTAGCTTGCAAATATCCCTGTGATCTGATATTTTGTGGCTCCCGACCAGAGGTGGTTGCCAAACTCTACAATGATTTAGGGTCAGCAGTTGTGTACTATCTGCAGTATCTGCGGGCTATGTACAATACGCCCAGCTTCTGAGAGGCTAACTTTACTCTGGCCTCGATGGAGCCCCCATACCCGAGCTGGTCACTTAGGGTTACACCGAGCGTATCAATGGGGGGCTTATTAGGAGAATTGCTTCCATTAAAGGAGACTAGATTGTGATTTTGTTCGTTATTGAATGTGGGGATGTTTTTATAAAATTAGCTATATTATTTCAAATAATATAATGTTGTATGTTGGGGTTCATGTTACAAGACTACACTAGAGTCCCTAAATGTTGCTCAAAAATTAATTTTAAAAATAATGTACAAGAAATGTTTTTTATATCCATCACACCGATTATACAGTGAAAGTAAAATGATGACAGTAAGGCAATTGTACATAATACAAGCTCTGTGGAAATGCTTTGAACAATATTGATACTGCTGTAAGGTCACAACAAGTGCGCAATACTAGAATGGGTTCTTCTCTAGTGCATCAGCCGGCAAATAACAGAACATCATTTGGACAAAGGAGTTTTTCTTGTAAAGCTCCTTTGTTATATAATAGGCTCAGTGACAACGTTAAAACTATAGATACGATAAATTTATTTAAAAAAAGTGATCAAAAAATCTATGTTAGCTGAGAGTGGTGATTTCGCATTATCCATGTTATCCCTTATGTTGTAATCAATGTTGAAACATTATATACGCTCGATATTATCATTATTATCTACTTATTATTACTTAATTACTACTATTTACTTCTTCTTATTCTGATTACTACTTATTACTATTTACTTATAATTATATTTTTTTACCTACATTTTATTATTTACTTAATACTATTTACATAATTTTATTTTTTATCTACTTATTATTTTTTATCTACTTATTATTATTTTTTATCTATTTATTATTATTTACCTATTTTTATCATTATTATGTACTTATTATTATATACCTATTAATATTTACATAATATTTAATGTGTATTATTTTATGCGTATTAATATTTACTTATTATTATTATTTACCTATTATTATTATTTAACAATTATAATCTAAATTTTATTTTTTATTGAATATCTACTACTAATATTTACTTATTAATATTTACTATCATTTAACTAACTAACTAACTAACCATCACGCCGTTTCTCCGCAGGGGTAGGCAGAGAGGACGGACCGCCAAACAACTCGATCTTGGCATACACTTCTTGCTTCATTCACATTCATACATCGTCTCATACATTTTCTTCTATTATTCCGACTTCTGATACGGCCCGACTCAAGTATTTGATTAACTTGATCGTGCCATGTCTTCCTCGGGCGTCCCCGGCTTCTCCTTCCATTCACATTCGCGTCATACATTCTTCTTACACTCCTTTCTTCGTTCATTCGCTCTACATGCTCGAGCCATCTAAGCGTCCCTTTCTTAATCTTACTCATTACGCTTACATCAGCCTTGCATTCTTTACGAATTTAAATATTTTTCACACGATCATACATGGTTTTACCACACATTCGTCTCAGAGATCTCATTTCTACGGCATTCAGTTTACTTTCATCCTTCTTCTGCCATTTCCATGCCTCACTGCCATACATCAGGGTTGGTATCAGCACTCCATTGTGGACTGCTAGCTTCGCTTCTTTGGACAACTTTTTGTTAGCGCCAACCGCGTTCAGTCTTCCGTTAATGGGGTTTCCTGCATTCACCCTTCTTTCAATATCCCTATCAGTCTTTCCATCTCTCGTAAACATACTTCCCAAATACACAAACTCGTCTGCCTGATTCAAGTATTCGTCATTCATAACTATATTGCACACTGTTTTCGTACTCTCTCTTTCAAACACCATGACTTTAGATTTACTTACATTCATCATTGGCTCGTTCTTCATGCATACTTCATGCATACTTCATTCATCCTAGATACGAGGGACTGTAAATCTTCCATACTGTTAGCAATCAGCACCGCATCATCCGCATACAACAGGCAACATACTTTCAGATTACTCATTTCCGCGCCCAAGCCCACCTCTTTCAATTCTTGCATACAATTATCCATGTATAGATTAAATAACCACGGTGACATTACGCAGCCTTGCTTAACACCTTTTGTGATGTCAAACCACTCCGTAAAATCACCGTTTACCCTAACACATGCAACCCTTCCTCGTACAGAGACGCGATTGCCTGTATGAGTTTCGTATTCACTTCATACTTGGACAATACCTTCCATAATTTTTTCCTATCAACTCGGTCGTACGCTTTTTGTAGATCTACAAAGGCACAGAAGAGTTTCTGGTTTTTTGCCAGAAACTTCTGTTAGCATACGCAACGAGAAAATCAGATCCATACACCCCCTTCCGCTCATAAATGCACCTTGCAAATCCCATATTTTATGTTTTGTTTTCGTTTGTACCCTTTTAATCAATATCCTACCATACAGCTTTCCAGCTGAACTTGGCAGGCTAATAGCCCTGTGATTTCCACATTCTATACGTGACCCTTTACCTTTGTATAGAGGCATGATCACAGCCCTCCTCCAATCTAATGGCGTGTAACCCTCCGCTAAACACTGGTTAAAAGCTTGCATAACCATCTGAGAATTATACGGCTATCTCCTTTAAAATATTCAGCAGCACTATTGTCGAAACCAACAGCCTTACCATTCTTCATACATTTAATCGCTCTTTTTATTTCATCCATGCTGATTTTGGGATCATTCATGCCATCGTCATTCATACCTGATTCGCCACTGGAACCACTTTCAGTCGGGTTGCTTTCAAAAACCTCTTCAAAGTATCTCATCCATCTCACTTTTATTTCTTTCTCATTCGTTAACATTTTTCCATCTTTTGATTTTATCACTTTCATACATCCGCTTTCTGGACCATTTCAGGACTTTTTGACCTCCTTCCAAAACAGTTTAATATTTTCTTGGAAGTGTTTTGTCATTTTGATTCCTTCTTCCTCTTCCAGACGTTTCTTTCGTTCTTTCACTCCAATACTTACTCTTTTCTTACATCCCTTGTATACTTCTTTCGCTTTGTTCCGTTCTTCACTAGGAGCATTGCCAGTCTAATATTTACTACTCTTTATTCATGTATTATTATTTACTGATCATTATTAAATTGTAAAGCCGCTCATCTCAACACAGGCCTGTCCTAGGGCGATGAGTGTCTAATGTTTATGTTGTCATATTTAAATTTAATGAAATTAAATAAATAAATAATATTTTTATAAACAATAATTATTAGCCTGAAACACTCATCCAAATTGAAAAAAACCTTTCCGAGCAAAGATAAATGTCGCCGACAGGACTCGAATATAATAAAAATAATAAAAATATAATAAAAACAGTAATTATTGAATGAAACACTATATATTGATTAACTTAGCGGGTTTGCGATAAGCCGACGTAGCTCAACGATAGAGCATCTGACCGGCAATCAGAAGGGTGCAGGTTCGAGTCCTGTCGGCGACATTTATCTTTTCTCGGAAGGGTTTTTTCAATTTGGATGAGTGTTTCAGGCTAATAATTATTGTTTATAAAAATAATTGTTACCCTTTGCGCTATGCACAAAAATCTTGTCTTAAGTTTTTAAGAACTTTAGTTTATCAATTAATAAATAAATAATAATTTTTTCATGAAAACACATTAAATGTGTAGGTCATAAGAAGAATTTGGCATATGAATGAATAAATTCATTACAATGGCATGGCATTACAATGAAAAAATGTACTGAGTCAATCCTCATAGCAACGCAAGTTTCGTTTTGCATCTCGGTGCGTCCAACTTAAAAAGAAAGTGAATAGTATATAATAATATTTTAATATATAATTTATTGGTGTAATTTTTTTTTTAATAAGAATAAATACATGGTGTATAAAATTTGTGCAGGTTTCAATAATATAATATATAGTTAAAAAACATTTCTTAGTACTTAATAATATTTACTATAAAAAATAAATCATTGGTTTCTTAAATTTTTTCCTCTTTCTTCTATTCGATTTCATTTTGCTCCAAAATGCGACTCTTCATGTCATCGTAGGAAATTTGTTTCTGAAAAAAAAAAAAAACACATTAATAAATATAATACTAGTGTTGCAGGAAGAGAAAAATCTGGGATGAAACTTGACTTGTCAGGATCAAAATTGACAAATTTTTGTTTAAACAGATTTTTATTTTATTACTACACATTTTAAATATATGCACAATAAAAAAATGGTCTTGTAAAAATAATATATTAATTATAGATGGGTAAATTAATTTATCCCTTGTCTGAATTGAATTTTTTTTAAATTTTTTTTTTATTTGATAAATTCGAGGACCAACACACAAATGAGGCGCTAAATGTCACTTTGCAGGTTGCTAACGCAAGCAATGCAACAAATAATATGTCTGTAAATTATATATCGGTAGTTAGGAAAATGTCTAAGACTTCCAATGATCAAAATAATACTTTAACCGCCCGTCTTTTGGATTATTATTATTCAAAAAGTAGGTAAAAAAAAAAACATTATTTTTTTTTTTCATTAGATTTTGCAATAACAATAATGACATAACTTGTATGGGAGAGACGAAAATACCCGAGGGAGGGGGACGAGCTGAAGAGTGTCACTGTCATTTGATTTGCGAATAAATGCATCCCGACAGCCTGCAGGCAACTCGCATTGCACTGCAAAGTATTAGTATTTACTCTTCGCAAAGCAAATCTGCTAATCAACTCGACCTTTTTACAATTCTGTGGAATTTATGGCAAATATCCTTTTTTCCCGTAGCTGTGGTAACAGATTTCAAACTAACCCAAGATAATAATAAGAAAAGGGTATTTAGTACGACCCTTTTTACAAATGTTTTAAATTTACTTACTGAGGTGAAAATCACATAATAATGAAATAAATGTCAACGGCAGTAATTTCGTATCACTAAAACTGTTAATGTATTATATAATTGAATAAGATAAAATAGTTTATCTGTGGAATGCAATACATAGTATTGATTATTCTCTTTACCACTTCTATTTTTATAATATTTGATTGCGTACAAAACCATAATTATTGTATTATTCCTCAAAATCTTCGAATATCACTCGCTGCCGGTCAATACACAAATTATGACGTGATGCATTCGAGAAATGCGTGAACCCTCCTGTGCCGAATTTAGGATGTTACGTGGTTTGCCTCCGACTGTGAAAATGGTAGGTAAACTTGGCTATATGGTAGGTCTATTAATTCTGGCGTCAGTGGCGGAACAGCGCAACTGTCTGATAGAATGTTGAAATGGACATACTATTCAAAGATATTAAAAAAAAACAATGTGGAGCTGATTAGAAATCTGACAAAACGTTACATTTGAATTTCTGCAAAACAACCCAAGCTTCACAGTGCTATAAAAATTGTCCAATAATAATAAATGAATAATAATCTTGAGTTTTTGTGATAATTTTAAAAGACAGATGTCACTAGTGCAGCCGTTAAGCTTTGTAAATATTCCAACAGATGTCACTCACGTTCCACATGTCGGCATCCCATTCGTCGAACATCCTCTTGAAGATTGTGGGTTCGTGTCCTTGCTTAACGTAGACAACAACCACATTTTCCGGGGTTCGGTCTGAAGGGTCTGTCTTGAGGTATTCCTGGAAAAAATAACATAACATTAAATTCAATTCAATTTAATAACCAATCATCACGCCATTTCCCGGCAGAGAGGATAGATCGCTAAACAACTATCTCAGCGCATACTCTTTACTTCATTCACATTCATATATCGTCTCATACATTCTCTTCTGTTATTCTGACTCTGGACATGAACCGACCCAAGGATTTGATTCACTTGATCGTGCCATGTTTCTTCCAGCGTCTTCGAAATCTTCTATCAATAACTTCCGCATTGCATATTCTCCTTACACTCCTGTCTTCGTTCATCCGCTCTACATGCCTAAATCATCTAAATGTCCCTTTCTTAATCTTAACCATCCAACGCTCATATCAACCTTGCGTTCTTTCCGGATCTCCTCATTTTTAACACGGTCATACAAAGTTTTAGCACACATATGCCTCAGAGATCTCATTTGGACAGTATTCAATCTGGTTTCATCCTTCCTCTGCCAGTTTGACGCCTCACTGCCAACTGCCATACATCAGGTAACTTAGCTTGAAATGGCATTAGCCGTATTCAGTGACCACATCTGAATAGCCAGGTACTTCCCGATCATCCACTTTTTCTTCTCCTTCCGTTTCTGACTCACAAAATGGCCTTATTTTGGAAACAATCAAAATTTCAACTTCATAACCTCAAATGTGGAATGCCATTTATATGATTTTAGTGAGGAAGTCACATAAAAATGTCAAAAAGTAGGTAGGTACCACAGAGCAATAATACATAGAGATAATCTAACACGCAAGGGAAAGAAACACCTCCACACAGAATTCCCAAAGATGACATAGGCCTTGAGGGAAATTATTTCCCCGGGGGCCTTCTGTGTGGAGTAATTGTAAAAAAAAAACTAAATAAAGGGGGTGAGGGGCGAGCTAGGCGTGCGGCCAATTTAAGTAAAACAGCAAATAAATAAAACGGCCTGTTTACAAAAACCGTTTGAAAAATTTAGTTTGACTGTTTTTATACATATTTTGTAATTTTTTTACCGCAGTCAAAATCATGCGAAACAAACGTGGACGGCAATGAACTAAGCTGATGCCAAAATGGATGTCACTTGACCTTTGCCTCCAGCCGTTGAAATGGTACTCTAAAGGGCAAGTCTCTTAATTCTGAGATCAGTTTTAGGCACTTAAATGATTAAAAAAAAAAAAAAATATATATATATATATATATTTCCTTACTGTGATAGCTGTCTGCACAGACTGTCTCTCCCTCTTTGTGGCCTGGTTTCCAAGCCAAGCGTAGATTTCCTCCCCGGAATCCATCAAGAAGGCTGCATCGTCATCCAGGTCCTGGAAATATTTAATTTATCATTATTACAACATCGGAAATATGATAAATATTCATATTACAAAATATCCCTATCAGTCTTTCCATCTCTCGTAAACATACTTCCCAAATACACAAACTCATCCACTTGTCCCAAATCCTATTTTGCACCAAATGGGCAAACGGTTTGTACCTCTTGCGTATAGCCTCCGATCTCCTGCAGCTTGACTTGGTTCCTGAAGTCCACGTTGATCTGTACCAGATGGGGCTCCCTGCCTACCCTCAGACGCATCTTCTGCCTGGTTGTGGAGGACTCCTTGACTTCTTCGGCCGGTCCACCTGCAAAAGACATACTCGTACATCATCACAGGACTTTTACTAGAAAATTAAAATATTTTCGTATACCAGTTATAAATTTATATTAAAAAAAAAATTGAGGGCGCTGCAATCTTTTAGATTTCTTAAAATGGCAACACCAAGATGGTTCAATTGTAAAAGGGTGTAACTAATAGCACTATGTATGGTCTAAAAGTTTATTATTAATATGTGTAAATAAAATTTTATGATCGTAGTTTTTTTTTCATAATTTTTTTCTTTACACCTCATAAGAGCGCCACTGGCTGTACGGTGTAAAGACAGGGGAACTGTATCACCACCCGGCTGGGCAGCGTTGTGAGGCGGGTCAAGGTAGGGGCTGTAAGAAGGGATTTATTAATGCGGGTTTTGAAGCAAATTTTATTTAATTAATTTGTGCTGTTTCACAATTAATTCATTTAAAAATAATATATAGTATATTTCCCCACACTCCAGAGTGGAAGATACTCTCAATATCGCCCTGGTGAAAGACCACCATTCAGAATTGAAACGTTGCTTGAAATGGCTTTTAGTCGTGTTTGGTGACCAGATCTGAACAGCCAGGTATTTCCCCACCTTCCTCTTTCCCTTCTCCTTCCCTTCCCCAATACCTTCAGCCTCAAAACATTCCTCCATTGGGGATGCCATAGTCTCACTGGCTCCAGATGGTTGGGAGCAGTTGGGACTCTTGTGCGGTATTCATATAAAAAAAAGAAAAAAAAGAAGATACCCGGATTATATGGAGGAGGAAAAACAGATACCGGAAACTCGTTCCACATACGAGCCGATTTACAAATGAAGCCGACATCAACTGTGAACGGGTGTCCCGCTCGTGTCTGTCGAGTTTCGCATACGCGCAACTGTGCACTAGAATCATTGCTGCCATTGAGCAGGCTCCATTGAAATATCTGTAGAATACAGTCAGCATACGCACATTGTGTCTGTGCATTAGAGATGGAAACTGGTTGTCAATCAGATGAACCATCCTCCTTTGCACAGAAGGCAAGTTTATCAGGTAATTTGGATCTCCAGCCTCTTTGGTAGCTAACATAATAACAATAAATACTAAGACAGATGGTTACCCTTACACACAATCCTAACTTTGCGTCGTTCACCTCAGCTTTAATCGTGCAACCTTACATATCGTCACCAACATCACAAACAGTCGTATATCTCAAAATAAGTAAATTTCCAGTAGAGCCAAATACCTGCTTTCTTTTGCCAGATTCTTATACGAGTACATTGTATTTACGCCACTTTGCTCTTTCTTACATCGTCCATTGAACAAATACGATGGTCTCCTTGATTGTATATCTCCTTGATAGCTGCGGGTATCTTGAACATTATTTAAGTGCCACTATTATATTAGGTCTATCCTCACTGTAACAAAACTATATTCACGCCATTTTGCTCTTTCTTACATCGTCCATTGAACAAATACGATGGTCTCCTTGATTGTATATCTCCTTGATAGCTGCGGGTATCTTGAACATTATTTAAGTGCCACTATTATATTAGGTCTATCCTCACTGTAACAAAACTATATTTCACGCCATTTTGCTCTTTCTTACATCGTCCATTGAACAAATACGATGGTCTCCTTGATTGTATATCTCCTTGATAGCTGCGGTATCTTGAACATTATTTAATTGTTACTATTACATTAGGTCTATCCTCACTGTAACAAAACTATATTCACGCCATTTTGCTCTTTCTTACATCGTCCATTGAACAAATACGATGGTCTCCTTGATTGTATATCTCCTTGATAGCTGCGGGTATCTTGAACATTATTTAATTGCTACTATTACATTAGGTCTATCCTCACTGTAACAAAACTATATTCACGCCATTTTGCTCTTTCTTACATCGTCCATTGAACAAATACGATGGTCTCCTTGATTGTATATCTCCTTGATAGCTGCGGGTATCTTGAACATTATTTAATTGCCACTATTACATTAGGTCTATCCTCACTGTAACAAAACTATATTCACGCCATTTTGCTCTTTCTTACATCGTCCATTGAACAAATACGATGGTCTCCTTGGTTGTATATCTCCTTGATAGCTACGGGTATCTTGAACATTATTTAAGTGCTACTATTATATTAGGTCTATCCTCATTGTAGCAAAACTGTACTACTGTTTTATTATTTTTATTTTTCTATTTGTTTAATACTTTCTGATATTATGATATTTTTATAATATAATTTAAATACATATAATGTAATTGGAGTCTAGTATCTCTATAACAAAACAGTTATGCTTTTTTCATATTTATAAAAAATATTTTTTCAAACTCGTGTGCATTGATCACAACATGTATGCACCTATATTGTTCTATTATTGCGCTACATTTGTATGATGATTGTTATTTAGTGTTGTATCATATAATATTGTTGAACTAAACTCCCGCTGACAAGCTGCTTGCAGTGGCTTAGTGGGTATAAGTTCCCATTGTATGTAATTAATAATACTCAGAAACGAGTTCCGGTACGATGAAGGGAGTTATATGGTGTGGTAGATCTCTATCCCCCTCCAGGGTGAGGGTTCCCGTTTTTACCTACCTAAATAGGGAATCGAGAACATCATTGGGGAACATCCCGGAATACTCTGGAATGTTGTCCTGAGCGAAGCCGGGTACCCCAGCTAGCGGGGCTATAATTTAGCAATTTATCTTAACCCAGAATTTGGCAGAAAAAAAAAAACACTTTTATGGCTCTTCTGGAAAGTTCCTAAATTTGAGATACGCCTGTTTATATTGCGGGCGATGATACGGTTGAAATTTTACCTAGAGCATTCCAGAATTCCTCGGTTTCCTCTCCTTCCTGGAGGGTTTCCACCTCGCGGTCCCCAAACAGGTTGGTGGCGAAATCTCCAAGGGCGTCCTTCTCATCCTGGGAAGAATCCTGGAAACAACATTTTAACTGGTTAATATCACATCACATATATTACAGCTGCTAAACTTAAAAGTTTGACAGATCAATGAAGCGCCGTTAAGTACGCTGAAAAACATTTGCCCGCACTGATGTCACGACATGTTGGGAGGAAAAAGTCACTAAGTGCAGCCCGAGTTTTATCTGAACGTATAATTTAAATAAACTGAACACAATGATTTTTCTACAGAAGATTTCGATGTCGTTTTGTATTGTTTTGACAAAATTTCGGTTTTTTTTTACAAAGATAGAACTAAAAACATCAGGTTATTTAATTTTGTTATTTAAAGAGTTTACATAATTTAATAGTTGTCTAGTTCAATAAAACAAAACGGAACAATAAAAAAACGGGACGAGAATCAAAACCGAATGTGATGGAGTTTGGAATACCACCCACCAAGTATTTTAACATACTGTTTTGTGATATAAAAATTATAAATTAAAAAAGGCATAAATTAGAGGATAGAATGCTTACCTTTCCAATCCATGCATAGATTTGGTCTGGAGTTTCCAGAAGGAAGGCGTCATCGTGCGTGAGACTGGAAGATTCTTCCAGAACTTGTTCTGCGCGCATATCATCCTCCTTCTCGCTGCCTTCAATCTGGAACATTTCAAAACATATTGTAACAAATTGAGAATGACACAGTCCCACTTGCTCCGGGCGGTTAGAAAAATAGTGCAACAAAAAAATGTCATTTATTTCAACACCGCAACAATTTACATCAGACCTTTCAACTCTTAGAGTTCACGAATGCCAATGAAATTGGTTACTTGAGTCATGGAGTTGCAAAGCCTGTTCTGGAAATTTCTGCTGGTTACTCCACACAGGATATCATCTTTGGGGATGCTGTGTGGAGTGTTTTTTTCAAGGAAAGGGAGGAGAGGAAGTTCCGCGAAGGAAAAAGGTATGAGGGGTGGGTCAGCATATTCAGGAGTGACAAACGTATGAATCCATCCCTCCCACTGCAGTGCAAGACGATGAGAGAGTCCCCATACTGGCCTCTCGTGATCTCACCCGGTAGACACAACCTCACCCCGTAAACCCGGGCACCCCTGCTAAGTCACCTACTGTAGCGAAACACTTATGGTGACCTATGGCAGAGGTGTTGGTGATCAAATAAATGGTTCCCGGGGTGGCGGTACCTATAACCCCGCCTACCAAATTATTTGAAATACATATTTTTTTTACAGTAACCTCAAGGCATATATCATCTTTGGGGATGCTGTGTGGAGGGTCTTTTAGAGGATAGGAAGGAGTGAACTTGGGTCTTGAAGAGACCCATGTTATAGGATGGAGGAAACACAGAGCCCGGCAGATCATTCCACAGCCGAGCTGTTGAACACAAGAACGAGTCGTAGAAGCGACCCATTCTCATGTGACAAATGTCAACCGTGTGCAAATGTTGGGAGCGCATTGGCGTGTTTCCCGACTATGCACCGGTGCCAAAGGGATCAATGACGCTAGTTCCCAAGAGCATCTCCCATTAAAATACCGGTAGAACAAGGACAGCATTCCCACCTGACGTCTGTGCTCCAAAGATTACAATTCGTTTGTTAAGATAGGCGAATCTGTCAAACAGACCGCCCATTTCTGCACAGAGTCAAGGTTTTTTTTTCAAATATTTTGGGGCTCCCGACCAGAGGTGGCTGCCAAATTCTACAGTGGGGCGTACTTGCGATTTGTACAGGGTCAGCAGTTGTGTACTATCTGCAGGATCTGCGGGCTCTGTACAGTACGCCCAGCTTCTAAGAGGCTAACTTGACTCTGGCTTCGATGGAGCCCCCATACCTGAGCTGGTCACTTAGAGTTACACCAATCATGTCAATGGAGGGCTTGTTAGGAAGATTGCTTCCATTAAAGGAGACTAGATTGTCATTTTGATCCTTTTTAAACATTAAAGGTAAACATAATTTTTTTTTTCACAAAATAGCAAAATTAAACTTGGCAACCTAACTGTGGTGACATTTGCGTATGGGACATGGCCGCCCTTGACGTCTGAGTATAACAGGTTAAGAGGAACGGCTGCGCTGCCAGTTTCATAAATAACTTAATTTTGTATTTGAGGCCAGAATACCCATCCAAACCGAATGATATATTTTTTAATTAAAGGTTTAGTAAAATATCTAGTACGGATGAGAAGTATTTTATTTATTTTTGTTTTAAATTATGAAGTATAGGCCATGAAAAAAAAAATCATAATTTTAGAGGCAAGTTTAATTATGAAATTTTTAATTACGTAAATACAAATATAAAAACAAGAAATTAAAAAAAAAACCTTTTTTCGGGATGATATTTTAAATTACGTACATCAAATTTGTGTTCCAACGTAAATTGGTCATTTTTAATTTAATTTAAAGTCCACCATAATGCTTATATTAATATTTTTTAAAAATGTAAAACTTTTTTTTAAATCACTGTCAGCCCCCAAATAATTGTTAAAGATACCTCTAAAATAGCAAAAAATCAATTCCTTTAATGGCCTATATTTCATGATGTAAAACAAAAATAAATAAATTACTTCTAATCCGTACTAGATATTTACTATAATTTTCAATGAAAAAAAGATCATTAGGTTTAGGTGAAATCCAATATTAAGTTTTGTATGAAACAGGCCGCGCAGCTGTTCCTCTTAAACAACAAAATAAGATAGAAATGAAAATAAAAAAGTCAAAGCCATAGAGTTATTGACACCAGACCTTGTATAGTCGGACTCCATCAGTATCGTAGGAATCTTTCTGGTTCAAACTCTTGAATCCTGATCCATGGCCTCCCAGGTGGGTGATTAGACGACCTGGAAATAAAAAAAAAAAATTAGAAAAATTCATTTTTTACATAACCTCTAATTTCTAAGTTTAATAGCAAAATATCCTAACTATAAAACAGAAAACTGGTACGTACACAGTGTCTGGAAACTAGCGGTACAAGCGGAAAGCCGGGGAACCTGCATCACATAGCACCCTACATACATTTTCGATATGTCGATATCCTGTGGATATCGACATATCTTGCGTCAGTGAGGAAAGATTCAAAAGGGAAATTCTATTGATTCTTGAAAGAATCTCTTCTCATTGACGCGATCTTCACCACTGCCTGAATATATTTAATTTATAATTTTTCCTTTTTTTTTAAATATATCTGAATTTATTTTTATATTTTTAGTATATTTCTTTTTCTTTGTACTTAGAAATTTGCAAAATATTTATGTCTTACAAATATTAAGTAGGTACGTGTAATTTCTGATATGCATGAAATATAATATATTTGTAATGTATTAGAAATTAAATAAAAAAATATTATTATTATTATTATTAAGCCATCTAAGCGTCCAGTGGTAGTCAATTTTTGAAAAAAAGCCTTCCTAGTAAACTGTCTAAATTTTAATAAACGAATTAAAAATTACATTGTATTCACCACTTTATTACAAATAATAAATAGTATTCTATATATTCCTGATGAGGAAAGCATAGCTTTCGAAACATATTGATATGTATATAAGTGGTGAATATAAAGTAATTTTTAATTAATTTAT
This sequence comes from Halesus radiatus, assembly GCA_022606495.2. Lineage (NCBI taxonomy): Eukaryota > Metazoa > Arthropoda > Insecta > Trichoptera > Limnephilidae > Halesus > Halesus radiatus. The sequence goes on from JAHDVE020006717.1 coordinate 404,829, forward strand.
TAATAATGACACTACAAAGTGAATACCAAACTTTGAACAAATTATGTCTAAATTTTTACTGTTAAATGTAATTTTTATAATCTCTGGGTAGTAATGACATAATTTTTATAATCTCTGGGTAGTTATGACATAATTTTTATAATCTCTGGGTAGTAATGACATAATTTTTATAATCTCTGGGTAGTTATCACATAATTTTTATAATCTCTGGGTAGTTATGACATAATTTTTGAATTGGCAAATACCCATATTGTGGTCTATCTTATGATATCTATGCTCAAAACTGTAGCAAAACTTTTAATAATTTGATATCACGCTTCACGCCACACTTCGTTCCGATATCTGAGAAATCCTTTCACACGTACACTTCCGCACGGAGGTCATTCGATTATTGTAAAGTTTCGACCAGCACTTTGGAGTGAAGATCGAGGAGCACGGTTGGAAGCGTACGCTTGGGAGACGCTATTGCATATGTCATTCTGTACATATTAGTTACTAACCTTTGAAGATCTTGAGGAAGTGCTTGGTCTCTTCTCCCTGGGGGACTCTGATCTGTACAGCGGCACCTCCCAACTGCAAATATTTAATAATATATTTTAAAAAAACAGCACAAATTCAATATACTTATAATTTCGTTTTTACACGGGGATAATAATAATAATGAGATCTCTGAGGCGAATGTGTGGTAAAACCATGTATGATCATAATAAAATAGGTGAAAACCATAGGTGATAATAAAATTCAGTGAAAAACTAAACACGGCCTACCTTTGGTCATAGAGAAATGCACGCCACTGGTCTACACTACTGGCTGAGATATTTTCTGCAGCAAGTCAAAATCAAATAAATTTGTACTGAGAATAAGCACTAAGGGAGAAACTGTTGACTATACTTAATAATGGGGTCATAGGAAATAAGTGTCTTACCTCATTGTCCAAAGCTACGACCTGCATAGCGGCTGCGGCCTTCTCGTCGATGGTTGAATCCCTTCCCTAAAATAAACAAAAATAACAAATTCATTAAACAACAAAACTAACTAACTAACCATCACGCCGTCTCTCTTTCGAGAGGACAGACCGCCAAACAACTCGATCTTACATATAGAATACACTTCTTGCTTCATTTATATTCATACATCCTCTTCTGTTATTCTAACTTTTCACATGGCCCGACTCAAGCATTTCATTAACTCGATCGTGCCATGTTGTCCTCAGACGTCCCCAGCTTCTTCTTCCATTCACATTCGCGTCATATGTTCTCCTTACACTCCTTTCTTCGTTCATTCACTCTACATAACCGAACCATCTAAGCGTCCGTTTTTTAATATTACTCATGACGCATACATCAGCCTTGCATTTTTCACACAATCATACATGGTTTTACCACACATTTCTACAGTATTCAGTCTACTTTCATCCTTCCCCTGCTAGTTCCATGCCTCACTGCCATATATCAGGGTTGGTATCAGCACCCCATTGTGCACTGCCAATTTCGCTTCTTTGGACAACTTTTTGTTAGCGCCAACTGCTTTCAGTCCTCCGTTAATGGAATTTCCTGCATTCACCCTTCTTTCAATATCCCTATCAGTCTTTCTATATCTCTTAAACATACTTAACCAAATACACAAACTCATCGACCTGCTCCAAGTATTCATCATTCGCAACTATATTGCACACTACTTTTGTACACTCTCTTTCAAACACCATGACTTTAGACTTACTTACATTCAAATACCAGGGGTGTTAGTTGAAGTTTGCCGGTTTTTTCAATAAAGAAAACGCTTAATTCTCAAGGTAATCTCAAATTTTTTTATCAAAGTATTGACCATCGGATTCTATACATTTTGCCCATCTTTGAGGCAAATCATGGATACCATTCCAAAAAAAAAATTCTCTTTCGAGGCAAACCATTCGACGAGCCATTTTTCGACTTTTTCAAAATTGGCGAAGCGCTGCTCTGCGAGTGAGTGTCCCATCGATGCGAAAAGGTGATAGTCGGACAGGGCAAAGTCTGGAGAGTATGGCGGGTGCGATAATATTTCCCAATTCAATGCTTTGAGAGTGTTCTTTTCACTACTTTAGCTGTATGAGGCGGTTTGGCGGTTTTTTCGATTTGTCTCTCGTTCATTTGGTGTGGTACCCATTTTTCATACTTTTGGATCTTTCCCATGGCTTTTAAACGTTGGCAAATTGCTCCTCGGGTAACATTAAGTGTTTGAGCCAATTGTTGTTGCGATTGGGTTGGGTCTTCATCCAATAACGCGTGCAATTCCTCGTCTTCGAACTTTTTAGTTGCACCAGGATGTTCATTGTCTGTTAAATCGAAATCTCCACTTTTAAATTGACGAAACCATGTCTCACATGTTCTAATCACTGGAGCATGTTCACTATAAGTTTCTACCAGCAACCGATGAGCTTCAACTGATTTTTTCTTTTGATGAAATAAGAAAAGCAACGAATGCTGCAAATGAGATTTACTTGGAACGAAACTCGACATATTCACTGAGGTAACTAACTATGACACTATTATTTTGGCAGAATGTAACTTGTGTATTTTTGAAGGTTAATGTCCATAGAAAATATGACATAGATGCCAAATCATAGAAATGTATACATATCTCTAGCGACATCTATGAGTAAAACCGGCAAACTTCAACTAACACCCCTGGTATGTATCATCATTCAAAAAGACAATGTCCAGTAACATACTGATTTACAGGAATCACCGAGTTAATGACTGACTTCTGCCTATCACCTGGATGGAGGAATTTCTCAACATCGCAAATACTTGTAATGGAACTTATAAGAAATTAAAAAAGTATAAAAACAAGAAACAATTCTTTTTTTTTTAATCTCACCAGCCAAAAGTAGAGCACATAACCGCTGCTGCCCTCTGCTGAGTCGTACTCGTACTTGATGACGTAGGAGTCTCCCTGGTAGAACTGGCCGTACTTGGCGCCGTTTTCATCGCTGCGGTCAGGCTCTGAGGAGTCACCGACTTCCACCAGCTCCATGTCCTCCACCCTGCAATCGTAAAGGGAGAAATCAATATTTAATGAGATTTTGACTCCAAACAATTTATTATTAAACATTCCTTAAAATGGTGATGGCAAAACCAATGGCTTTGAGCAATTGGAACTTGTGTGCTAATCACTTATCAGTGCCGTGTTTGCCACGCCGTGCGCCAGCTGAGTGTAATTCCGTAATTACTGACTTTTTTTGCAAAATTATGTTTTTACAAATGGTACCTACCGTCTTACCAGATAATGTGTTTATGTATTCATAAAAATCGTATGTTTACAGGGTGTTAAGAGACATATTTGACTTACTTTAACCAGTGATTCCTGACCATATTTAAAGTTAAAAAAAGGTAAATCAAATTTTGGTCTCCAGTGACATTCTTTGTAGTTTTTTTCACATGTCATCACTGATCACTCAGCTGAGTAACCGCAAAACCACCTTTTTTATGTTTTTAGGTAAATTTTAAAAAATGTCACTGGAGACGTCGAGTATGTCTCTTAACACCCTGTATGTCATAAGTAGTTTTCCCGGAATAGCTTCATATTAGCGCCCCTGAGGTGATTTCTCACAAAAGCGGCGCTATAAAAATCATCCGATTATTATTATTATTATTTAGAGAAATGTTTTTTTCTGTCTCATGTTGCAAATAAAATAATACAAAGGTTTTCCAGTAAACGAGCACAGTAAAATTACTTTGAAAGCTGTAAGTATTTTTCAGTGACAGGATATATTTTCTGTCTCATGTTGCAAATAAAATAATACAAAGGTTTTCCAGTAAACGAGCGTAAAATAACTTTGAAAGCTGTAAGTATTTTTCAGTGACAGGATATATTTTCTGTCTCATGTTGCAAATAAAATAATACAAAGGTTTTCCAGTAAACGAGCGTAAAATAACTTTGAAAGCTGTAAGTATTTTTCAGTGACAGGATATATTTTCTGTCTCATGTTGCAAATAAAATAATACAAAGGTTTTCCAGTAAACGAGCACAGTAAAATTACTTTGAAAGCTGAAAGTATTTTTCAGTGGCAGGATATTTTTCTGTCTCATGTTGCAAATAAAATAATACAAAGGTTTTCCAGTAAACGAACACAGTAAAATTACTTTTAAAGCTGGAAGTATTTTTCAGTGACAGGATATTTTTTTTTGTGTAAAAATGAATGCTGTAGAAATGAGACCTCTGAGACGAATGTGTGGTAAAACCACGAATGATCGTGTGAAAAATGTCGAGATTCGTAAAGAATGCAAGGCTGATGTAAGCGTAGTGAGCAAGATTAAGAAAGGGACGTTTAGATGGTTTGAACATGAGCGAATGAATGAAGAAAGGAGTGTAAAGAGAATATATGACGCTAATGTGAATGGAAGATGAAGCCGGAGACGACTGAGGAAGACATGGCACGATCAAGTGAATCAAATACTTGAGTTGGGCTATGTCAGAAGTCAGAATAACAGAAGAGAATGTATGAATGTGAATGAAGCAAGAAGTGTACGCCAAGATCTAGTTGTTTGGCGGTCCATCCTCTCTGCCTACCCCTGCGGAGAAACGGCGTGATGTTAAGTTAGTTAGTTAACAAATAAGAAGCAAAAAAATTTAAAATGTAGTATTATTCATTTGTCAATCTAATAAAATTCATTTGAGTGTTGTACAAGCATATTTATGGCCAAAATCCCTTGAAAACTTGATCACTCCGAATCGGCTCCTTAGCGCGCGTCGGGAGTTTCACAGGTTAAGAAATAACATGATGTTGTATTTTCTGACATTAGCTACGATTTTACTGATCAGACCCGAATAGCTAGATTCTCAAACTTCCTCTTTATCTTCTCTTATCCCTCCACTGACACCGGCAACAACTTTTATGTTTAAGAATCACATTTGATGATTTGCCGCCGCAGTGTTTCATTCATCCTACAGTCTTGAAGAGATCAAGGTTCACTCTTTTCTTCCCTCAAAAAGACCTTCCATTTCAAGCTTTTAGTCCAAATTACTCATCGGGTACCCAAAATTTGTATCTGTTGAACGCCGACATATCCAATGGGCAATATCAAAAATTAATTTATCTGAATATAAGTAGCTATTCCGGAGAAACTACTCATGATAGAAATATACAATTTTTATAAATATATAAATATGTTATCTGGTAAGACGGTTATTACGTAAATAGATTCAGGCAGGCCGCGTGCAAATTTACCATCGGCATACTACGGAAGTTTTAGATTGCAGGCACTCGGCTTTCCAAAGGTTTTTTTTAATTTAGTTAATAAATTCGTACAAAGCTAACAAGACAATTTGTAGTGTTTTTATTGTCCTCCTCACCGGGGGTTAGGGGTTCCTGTGCTGAGGCGGACTAGGTTTTATTTAAAACTGATTGTTTTTAAGCTCCTGCGAAGTTCTTTTCAAAATTTTGGATAACTCTTTGATTTCGTTAAGGCAGGTTTTGATTTGATTTTTGAAATCATTTGCCTTTTCTGTTTTTTTTAATTTTTTTTATTGAGGGTGAAAGTGAATTATATAGCTTAGTGGAGTTATAATTCCTTTGTCCAAAAGCAGTTTTAAATTTAGGCATATTCGTGTCATTTTGGTTCGCTCTTGTGTGGTCAAAATTAAGTTTCTTTTGTTTTTTTGAACTTTTGAAATGTTTAATAAAACATTCTTAGCATAGATATTTTGGATGTTATGGGACTTTTGAGATGTTTGATCAAAACATTCTTAGCATAGATATTTTGGATGTTATGGGACTTTTGAAATGTTTGATCAAAACATTCTTAGCATAGATATTTTGGATGTTACGGGACTTTTGAAATGTTTGATCAAAACATTCTTAGCATAGATATTTTGGATGTTATGGGACTTTTGAAATGTTTGATCAAAACATTCTTAGCATAGATATTTTGGATGTTACGGGACTTTTGAAATGTTTGATCAAAACATTCTTAGCATAGATATTTTGGATGTTACGGGACTTTTGAAATGTTTGATCAAAACATTCTTAGCATAGATATTTTGGATGTTATGGGACTTTTGAAATGTTTGATCAAAACATTCTTAGCATAGATATTTTGGATGTTACGGGACTTTTGAAATGTTTGATCAAAACATTCTTAGCATAGATATTTTGGATGTTATGGGACTTTTGAAATGTTTGATCAAAACATTCTTAGCATAGATATTTTGGATGTTACGGGACGTTTAAAATGGTCTTTATAATACCCCTTTTGGGTTTAAGACAATTGTTTTATAATTGATTAATATAAAAAAAAATTATAGATTAATAAAAAAAAAGCAGGCAATAAAAACATAGACAGGGTTTCTCTGTGACGGTTGCCTGTGCAAATTTATCTATACGACAGTGATTTGTGTGACACTGACCTGTACACGACGGCGTGACCATCTCCCTTGTCGGGCATGAAGCCACGAGCAGAACCAGACTTGGCAACCCTCTTGATCTTGGCGGCTGCAACTTCCACGTCTGAGTCGTACATCTCTTCGTCTGCAACAAGACAAAAAACAAGATTATTTGATACCGTAGATCCAAGTATTCATAATTCACAACTATATTGCACACTGCTTTCGTACTCCCTCTTTCAAACACCATGACTTTAGACGAACTAACATTCATCAATAACTCATTCTTCATACATACTCGGTTCATCCTAGACACGAGAGACTGTAGATCTTCCATACCGTTAGAAATCATTACCGCATCATCAGCATACAACAGGTAAAATACTTACAAATTGTTCATTTTCGCACCATAGCCCAAATCTTTCAATTTCTCCATGAAAACATTCTACGTAGGTATACGTGGTTTGTTCAAAAGAAAAGGTGAATTTTGAATTTTCGCGGGCTGTGTACATTCGATTATCGATTTTTTTTTTGTTATGTTGGTACACATATGTTTATCATATGTTAGCATTATCAACCATTTTGGATTAGTGGTTTGTTTTTGACAACTGGAAAGGTTAGTCACGTTTTTGTGTGTTCTTCGATTTTTTACTTTTGAAAAAAATGGATCAAAGAATATGTATTAAATTTTGCGTTAAAAATGGAATAAAGTGCTCCAACGCACTTAAAATGTTGACTGTGGCATTCGGCGAGTCTACTTTGTCTCAAAAAGTGTTTATAAGTGATACAAGCGCTTTACAGAAGGCCGAGAAGATGTTAATGACGATGAGCGTCCTGGAGTTGCAACCACGTCAACAAACGAAGAAAACATCGAAACAGTGAAGAAAATGGTTTTGGAAAATCGTCGAATCACTATTAGGGAAGTTGCAGAGGATGTTGGCATATCAATCGGCTCATGCCATGCAATTTTCTCGGATGTTTTGGTCATAAAACGTGTGGCAGCGAAGTTTGTTACGAAATTGCTAAATTTTGAGCAAAAGCAACGCCACATTAGTATCGCTCAGGAGTTGTTGAATGATGTCAACGACGATCCAGATTTGCTCAAGAGGGTCATAACTGGTGATGAAACGTGGGTATATGGTTATGACGTCGAAACCAAGGCCCAATCATCCCAGTGGAAGCGGCCAGAAGAGCCAAGACCAAAAAAAGCATGCCAAGTTCGATCAAATGTGAAGGTTTTTCTCACTGTTTTCTTCGATTACAATGGCATGGCGTGGTGCATCATGAGTTCTTGCCAACAGGTCGTACGGTTAATAAGGAATACTACAAGGAAGTTATGCAACGTTTGCGTGAAGCAATACGGCTCAAACGATCGGAATTGTGGAAAAACAAAACATGGATTTTGCATCACGATAATGCACCAGCTCACACATCAATGCTTGTTCGTGATTATTTGGCTAAAAACAACACCGTAATCATGCCTCAACCACCGTATTCACCAGATTTGGCTCCCTGCGACTTTTTCCTATTCCCGAAACTGAAGAGACCAATGAAAGGAAAGCGTTTTGCCACAATTGATGAGATAAAGTCAGAATCGAAGAATGAGCTGATGTCCATACCGAAAAGCGCATTCCAGAAGTGCTTCAAGGATTGGAAGAAGCGCTGGCATAAGTGCATTATATCTGAGGGGGATTACTTTGAAGGGGAGTAAATGGATATTGATGAATAAATAAATACTTTTTGAAAAAATTGAAAATTCACCTTTTCTTTTGAACAAACCTCGTATATTTCATTGATCTTCTTCGTATTTTTCACGCGAGTTTCTGTTTTTTTTTTTTAAATAAGAAAGCAATATCATAAAATTCTAAATATTTCTTTGTCTATGGTTTTGAATAATATGTACGTAAGTAGTTAATTCATATAATATGTATATAGTTAAGTTAACAAATTGAAATAATTACGTATTTCTTTTAACTAAATAAATAGTTAAAAAATAGCTTATAACATATACTTCAAGTCAAAAATGCCTTGTTTTGTTATTGATTCTTAACATAACACGAGTACTGCTGCAAAACAAAACCGTTTTCTCATAAATTCCACAAAAATAATATGAAATATTTATATTCCTAGATATGCTAATAGTATTATTAACTCAATTCAATTCAATTTCTTTGTTGCGACTCTTCCATTTCAACATTCCTTGCCGTAGACCCATTGTAGAAACATTGATTTGTTTTTCCTCAATCAACACTCTACTAATTATAGGGAACCATTCTCCAATGTCTAGAATGTCGAGACTTGTTAACTCAAGCCGGGGCATTGAAATTTTTGTACCAGTCTAAATGATTTACGAAAATAAACTACAAATAAAATATGAAAGTATGTCTAAAATCATGGACTCTGCCGAAACGTTGTTTAGGCTTTGACTCAAATGTATATTTTTGTCATTACTTCATTCTTGTATTACGTTTGTGCAGTTCTTTTTCTGTAGTTCTTGTTTATCTCCTTTTATGTTGTGCATTTTGTGAAATTGGACAATGGTCAGTTAAAATAAAAAAACGGGTATAGTCGCTGATGGATCAAATATGCGACAGCCGCGCGGATCAAAAAAAGAAGTCTCACCACTTGTGGAACGGATTAGCCTGGAGTGCGAAGCTCCATGATCCCTCCAGGATGCGAAGTATTGCTTGAATGCTGCGGGCTCCGTACCCTGAGGCACCCTGGTCACGTGCACCTGGAAAACACAAATGTTATTATTATTTTCCAATTTTTATCGCCGTTAGTTTTATTGTAATTATTCGTTGACCTACTATAATTAGACAGGGCACGTGGATCTTAAAAATGACACCCGAGTTGTGTTATGAAGGTAGCGGGGAGGGAAAGGAGAAGGGGAAGAGGAAAGTGGGAAAATACCCAGCTATTCAAATCTGGTCACCAAACATGGCTAAAGCCATTTTAAGCAACGATTCAATTCTGAATGATGGTCTTTCACCAGGGAAATATTAAGAGTATCTTCCATTCTGGAACGTGCGCAAATATACTATATTGTTAGCTGCATATTTAAATATTCCCGCTACAGAGGTTTGGTTCGCAATCTGCCCACCAGAGGCACGGAGCGCTTGTGCCGGCCAAGCGGAGAACTACTCATCACCCGGGAAGAGCGGGCATTCTTCCAACTTCCAACGGCTGGATTGGATTTGAGTCAAAAGAATAAACATAACCTTACCGATTATTGCTGTTACAGCGACCTAACTGAATATATTGGATTCTAAACATTCGGACTTTTATTTATAGCTAACAGAATATTATTTTTAATGAATTAATTGTAAAATAATTAAGTGTAACACAAATTAATTAAATAAAATTTACTTGCGCACGCCGGGATTTGAACTCGCGACCTTTTGATTTGTCGTAGAGTGCCTTACCCCTCGATCACGGTAGACTAGAAATGAGCAGTCAGGAAAACTTCTTTCCTCGTGTCGCTTCCTTTAGTTTCACAAAATTCCCCAAACTGGAATACCATAGATCTAGTATGGCCTGGGATTATTGTGCGATATAACAAAAAAAAGTGTTGTTACTTACCCAATCGGGATAGTTCTTCTTCACCAGATACTCTTGGGCTCTCGCCATAACTTCCGCGCGTTCCTAATAAAAAAAAATTACATCATTCATATTGCTTTATTATAAATAATATTTAATAATAATAAATTACAGCATTATTTATACTAATGCCTTCACGCAGGAGGCCCTGAGGGAAATAATATCCCTCAGGGCCTTTGCCATCTTAGGGTATGCTGTGTGGAGGGTCTTCTTGAGCCAAAGAAGACAACCATTCTGTAAGAGGAATTTATTATACATTAAGTAATATGATAGTTACTCTAGCGTTGCACGATTTTCCGACCCAGACGTAAATTCCTCCGGTAACGGTGTCCAGAACAAAGCAGTCCTGAAACAAAATTAACATTTATATTAGATTTTTTGTGTGCGGAGGCAATCGCGCCCAAATTAGCGAGAGTGTCGAAGTATTTTCAAAATTCAATAACTCTGCTAAACATAAACATGACGCCGCCATTTTTATCTCGTTTTAAAAAGGAAGGATGAAAGTTTGTGTCAATACTGCTCCGACATTCGTGGCGGTCGGAAGTCACGAACTGTTTTAAATTGTCAGCAAAAAGCAGACAAGTGGCATGTTGGATACATTCTTGTAAATCGTCGATGAATAGCAAGAACATGAGAGGCCCTAGATTTGATCCCTGTGGTACTCCAGAGAATGCAGTGAATTAACCGTCAATAAAAACATATTGTTGTCAAACACAAAAAAAATTATGAGAAGATCATTAAAACCGATTCTGCACATCTTTTTTAAAAGTACATTGTGATAATTTTGGCCAAATGCCTTAGCGAAATCTGTGTAGATCAGATCTGTTTGGTATTGGGCATCCAATTCTCTTGCCACTCTTTGCGAGAGTTCAAGAAGGTTGGATACGGTAGACTTCTTTGGCAAAAATGTTTACTTAGCCCAATAAATAGGGAAGCAACTGGCCAAATCAGTCAGTTGTCCGAGAGTTGGTTCATTTACAAAATCTTCCTGAGGAAGAAGCTGATGATTTATAGTCAATATCACTGGCGTGAGCGTCCAGTACACAGGAAATATTTGCTTATAAAAAATTAATGTCAGTAATTACTTACATTCTCATTGAGGTGATCCTGTCTGAATGGCTTCTGAGCAACAGGCTTAGCTTCCAATTTACCAGACTCATCGGTAATACGGTAGAGGGAAACGGTCTGCTCCTCGGTTCTCTCGAATTCCTGCAAAGATTAACAAAAATTCATCAATTAAAAAACGATTCAAATATACACCACAACACAATTTGCAGGAAAGATTTACAACGAATTTTTTACTTTCAATTTGGGAGGCGGTTATTGGTACTGCCGCCCAGGGAACCAATCATTAGATAACCAACGCCCCTGCTTGGGTCACCTCAAGTGGTTCGCTACGGCAGGTGACTTAGCAGGGGTGCCTGAGTTCGTCTGCCCATCAATTGCGTGGCGAGCCGGATCGAGAGAGGCCGGTTGAGGGAGATCCCTTAGTTTCTCCAACCATACTATCTTGACCTTGCACCGCAGTGGAAGGGGTGGATTAATACATCAGTCACTCCTGGACACACTGACCCCAGATTTTTACCCATTTTCCCTTTCCAAAACTTCCAGATGATATAGGCTCTTAGAGAAATAATTTTCCTCCTCGTGTCGAGTTAATGTATATATAGTTTTTCTTTTTTTAAAAGTATGCAAATATCGATATTTTGAAAGAATGTCATTCGATAAATGACAGCTGTCATCCGAGAGAACCAGACTGCAGTTAAGCAAAAGGACAATGCCTCATATTTAAAAAGAACCAGAATCGTAAAGCCATGTAAACAATGTCCTTCCAGTGGCCATTAGACCGAACACAATTTACAATAAATACAAATTGGACACCGAGGTTCGAATCACTCGCCAACACACACAGATAATAATTCAATTAATTCAATCCCTAACATATATTATATGTACATATGGGGAAGTTTCAATTGACGATTCAAACTTTTTACCATAACAGTATACTGTAAATTGTAAACTTTGCAGACTTTAGAAACTTCGTGAACTTTGTAAACATTGAAAAATATGCATTACATATAATCTGTTCGTTTTACTAGTAGATTTACAAATGACATTAAAAGCAAACGGATAGAGAAATACAGGAACAAGAAAATAAAATAAAAACTGACAAATACTGACTATACAAAGTAAAATAATAACATTTACCTAGCATCCTTATTGTGCAAAGTTCAGCTGGCCGGCAAAGTGTCATCTCGGCGATACTCATCAAACTTCCGAGGTCACGTCGCTGGGCATAAACTTCGACATCGTTCAGCCTAGGTTATTTATTTTCAACGTCAGGGGGATTGCGATGTTTTCGTTTTTTTGTATGAAGTATTTACTTGGGATCGTGAGGCCATATGTGCTGAATCCATTTAGCACAGAATTTCAAGTTTGCTCTTCAACCGTAATATTCGGTTGCGTGAATTTTAAACCGCCACTACTCTGGGATAGTGGTGGAATCGTAATGTAAGTGATTCGTTACCTGGTCATCTCCTCCGGCGCTCTCCTCGGGAACTGTGTCCTTAGATCCGGATCCCAGCGCAGTAAAGAACTTGTCAAAGTCACCATTGCTCGAGAACTCATCTGGAATCATAAAATATACAAATTAATGATACTGACACATCAGGGACTATCGGAGAGGTTCCGAGCACTGCAAATAACTTTGATAATGACTGATTTTGGCATGTTTGGAGATGCTGTGGGAGGGTAAAGAATTTGGGGGTCGGTATGTCCAGGAGTGACGGGTGTATTAATCCATCCCTCCCGGCTCCCACTACGGAACAAGGCGATTAGAGAGAGTGTGCTGGAGAGGTCAAGGGGTCTCACTCAACCGGCCATTCCCAATCCAGCAGTGGGGAGACGCATCCACTACCAAGATCTGGGAAAACCTCACCCCATGAACCCGGGCACCCCTGCTAAGTCACCTGCCGTAGTGAACCACTTGAGGTAGGTGGCCTACGACAGAGGTGTTGGTTATTCAATGAATGATTGCCGGGGCGGTGGAATCCGTACCCACTTCAATTCAATATAATGATCGACCAGTTTCAGAAGAACCCTTCCTTGGTTAGTTTTAACGTAGTCCTGATGAAGGAAGGGTACTTCTAAAACCGGTTGATCTTTATATATAAAATTAAAGTGGTTGAAAAGAGATTTATGTATTTATATTATAATTATGGTAATCCACTAAATAAATGCTTTTTACAAATACTCTAACGGTAAAACTGCGTTTCATCATGGCGGAGGGAAGAATTTTATGTATTTATATTATAATTATAGTAATCCACTAAATAAATGCTTTTTACAAATACTCTAACGGTAACCCTGCGTTTCATCATGGCGGAGGGAAGAATTTTATGTATTTATATTAAAATTATGGTAATCCACTAAATAAATGCTTTTTACAAATACTCTAACGGTAACCCTGCGTTTCAACATGGCGGAGGGAAGAATGTTATGTATTTACCGACGATCTCGATCCTGGCTCTGCCAGAGTGGTCCTGGTCGCGGATCTGGTTGGCGGCGGAGATGGCCTTCAGCTTCTCCACGCGCTTGGCGGCGGGCCCGACGTACACGTAGATATCGTGTTCCACGTCCAGGATGAAGCAGTCGCCCTTGTTCATGGACGATACGGATGGCTCCACCTGAGAACACGGATGAGTTAAATGATTCATTAATTAACACCTTGTGGGTTCTTTTTTATGTGAATACCGCACAAGAGTCCCAACTGCTCCCGACCGTCTGGAGCCAGTGAAACTATGGCATCCCCAATTGGAGAATGCTGTGAGGCTGATGGTATTGGGGAGGGGAAGGAGAATGGGAAGAGGAAGGTGGGGAAATCCTGGCTAATCAGATATGGTCACCAAACACGGTTAAAAGCCATTTCAAGCAACTTTTCAATTCTGAATGGTGGTCTTTCACCAGGGCGATACTGAAAGTATCTTCCACTCTGGAAATATGTTATGGTTATGGGTAACCATGTCAAAACAGAACAGTGACAAAACAAAAAGAATATTGCTTATGCAGTGATGAAGGACATAGATCGATTAAACCTGCCGATTGAAAATTTATTGTTAGGATTGTTAATATAAGTGTAAATTAAAATTTTTTTATTTTCCAATTAATTGTTCCAATTAGAAGCGTGGCTAGCATTCCAAAATGGAATGATGATACTAATCCTGATGTATGGTATGGCAGTGATGCATGGAACTAGCAGAGGAAGGATGAAATCTCTAAGAAATGAGATCTCTAAGGCGAATGTGTGCTAAAATCATGTATGATTGAGTGAAGAATGCTGAGATTCGCAAAGAATGGAAGTCTGATGGAAGCGTAATGGTTAATATTAAGAAAGGGACATTTAGATAGATGCCTTGGGCATGTAGACCCAATAAACAAAGGAGTGTAAAGAGAATATATGACAGAAATGTGAAGCCCGAGGAAGAGGAAGAATCAAGTGAATCAAATTTGAGAGGTCAGTGGCTGAGGTGGCATCGTATCTGGGTCTCCTCAGCCAGGCATTGTGAGTTCGATTCCTTGGCTGGCTTAGTCCTCCATCAAGACACAAGCAACATCTAGCACTTACTGTGATGGTAGTTGGGGTTTTCAAATATTATCAGATTATTCTCCTTCTGCCTACCCCTGCAGCAAAATGGCATGATGGTTAGTTAATTATTTATAATTAATGAGATTGTGGGACTCGCCTGTCGGACGCGGATGTTCTTCTTGCCCTTGACCTGGAACATCCTCTTGTCGGAGCCGGAGTTGGTCTGGACATGGGTGAAGCCGCTGGCGTGGCCTCCATCCAGGTATCTGATGGCTGCAAAAAGAGACACATTCAATTAGAGACATGTTAAATATGAGTCATGGAGTTGCAAAACCTGCCCTGGAATTTTAGCAAATATTCCAACACTTTGAATATAAAAAAAGGATTTTCATTTTATGACAATAAAACATGAATTTACCATTAAGAGGAACAGCTGCGCGGCCATTTCTCTCAAGTAACAAACCAACTATCAAACCATCACGGGGTTTCCCAGCAGGATAGGCACAGAGGATAGACCGCCACACAACAAGCTGTCTCCTTCTGTTATTCTCCTAATAATTTTACTTTGTTTATTTGTTAACATCATATTCGGATGATTTGTTCATTTATTTATCTCTAGTTGTTCCGAAAAATTTAATCTAAGACCCTTTGTTTCTATTCATATATCTCACAGAATAAATAATTTAATCTAAGACCCTTTGTTTCTATTCATATATCTCACAGAATAAAGAATTTAATCTAAGACCCTTTGTTTCTATTCATATATCTCACAGAATAAAGAATTTAATCTAAGACCCTTTGTTTCTATTCATATATCTCACAGAATAAAGAATTTAATCTAAGACCCTTTGTTTCTATTCATATATCTCACAGAATAAAGAACTTAATCTAAGACCCTTTGTTTCTATTCATATATCTCACAGAATAAAGAACTTTAATCTAAGACCCTTTGTTTCTATTCATATATCTCACAGAATAAAGAATTTAATCTAAGACCCTTTGTTTCTATTCATATATCTCACAGAATAAAGAACTTAATCTAAGACCCTTTGTTTCTATTCATATATCTCACAGAATAAAGAACTTAATCTAAGACCCTTTGTTTCTATTCATATATCTCACAGAATAAAGAACTTAATCTAAGACCCTTTGTTTCTATTCATATATCTCACAAAATAAAGAATTTAAATGGTCACAATTTCTAAGTAAATCGGTTTTTATTGAAAATATCAATTAATAAAAATATGTCATCTCAATGTGGCCTAACCATAATGTCATTTCCTAAAGGGGTGGGCAGAGAGGATAGACCGCCACACAATTCTGTCTCAGCACACACTCCTTGTTTCATGGACATTCATATATACTTTTCTGTTAATCTCACTGTTGACACGACCCGACTAAAGTATTTAAAAAAAAAATAAGAAAGACTAATATTCCCTGGTTATAAATTACCTGACAATATTAAAAAATCTCCTACTACCATCACAGTAAGCGGAAGATGTTTCTTACGTCTAGATGGAGGACTAAGCCAGCCAAGGAAATTAACTCACGACGCCTGGGTGACAGCCAGACGCGATGCAAACTCTTCCACTGACCGGTCATTTCAGTCACTTGATCGTGCCACGTATTCTTCTATAATTTCCACATCATATATTCTAATTACACTCCTTTTTTCATTCATACGCTCTCTACATGCCCAAATCATCTAAGCATCCCTTTCTTAATCTTAACCATTACGCTTACATCACCCCAGCATTCTTTCCGGATTTCTTCATTTTTGATATGGTAATACAAAGTTTTAACACACATACGCCTCAGAGATCTCATTTCTACAGCATTCAGTGAACTTTCATCCTTACTCTGCTAGTAATAACTGTAATCTTTTACAGTGGCGTTCGTAATTAGGTTAGGTTTGGATAGGTTAGGTGTAGCCCGCCCATCGATTTTGGGGCTCCACGGGCTAACCATATGACTTTATTTCGACTGACCTGGCTTGAAGTACCCCAGGAACAGCGGTGACTCGTGTCCCTGCACCTCCCTGTGCTGCACGGGCCCCCCGCCCAGCTTGTCGTCCAGGGCTACGGTGAGGATGGCAGCGGCTCCGCTCTCATCCTGAGTGGTCTTACTGCCTAACCAGTAGTGCAGGTCCCAGGATAGTCTCCCGCGGGCATCTTCCTTGCACTGGAACCATCAATAAACACATATTATAACACAATTTCATAATATGTGCAAAAAAAATAGGAAACCGAAAAACGGAAGCACAATTTTTTTTAGATAAATAGTTTTTTTGGGCGTTCTGTAAAAATTTACAAATAGAAGTTAACAGTCAACAAGAAATACTATGAATGATTTATCTATAAAATCTATACGGGTAGTTATGAAAATGTGTAAGGTTTCAAAATACAAAAATACTCACACTGTAATCTATTAATTTCTATATGAAATACGCACTGGAATTTTAGGTGAAACATTCAAAATTGCATTAAGTGCTTTTCAAACTGCACCCATTTCGGTATGCATTTGATAGATTTTAAAAGATTACACTTTGAGGATTTTCGTCTTTTGAAACTGTATACATTTTCCTAACAACCCGTATAGAATTTACATATAAATCATTTGTGGTATTGCTTGAGTTAGCAAACTACGAAGTGATGTTTTGGGCTATTTTTGAGTACCGGCTCGCACAAATTAAGCTGATGACGTGACATACTCGTATATAATTTCTTTTTTTAATGGAATTAACAATATCAGTTTACTTTCAATTCGGTATATATATATATATATATATCTTAAATTTGTTATCATTAACTACTTAATTGACAACAGTGCCATCGTCACCACTATTAAATTACATGTACCGACGAGGAACACAAGACAAAGTATAACTTTTTCTGCAACACTTACACAATCAACTATAAGTCACACTCAGTACTACACACCAATAGGATGCATGATGGAGGAAACACAGAGGCTGGCAGATCATTCCATAGCCGAGCTGTTGAACACAAGAACGAGTCGTAGAAGCGACCCGTTCTCATGTGACAAATGTCAACCGTGTTCAAATGTTGGGCGCGCGTTTGGCGTGTTTCCCGACTATACACCCGTCCCGAAGGGATCAATCTTCCATTAAAATACCGGTAGAACAAGGACAGCATTCCCACCTGACGCCTGTGCTCCAAAGATTGCAGTCCGTTTGTTAAGATAGGGGAATCTATCAAACGGACCGCCCGTTTCTGCACAGAGTCAAGGGTTTTTTCAGATAGGCTACCGACCAGAGGTGGCTGCCAAATTCTACAGTGGGGTACACTTACGATTTGTACAGGGTCAGCAGTTGTGTACTATCTGCAATATCTGCGGGCTCCGTACAATACACAGTTTTCAATAAAGGTATGAATAAAAATTTATAAATGTTTTTCTTTTTTACAATCGTTTACTCTACAAAAAACAATATTAGCCAAACTCATCGACCTGCTCATCATTCACAACTGTATTGCATACTGTTTTCGTAAATACTGTATATTTGGGAAGTATGTTTACGAGAGATGGAAAGACTGATAGGGATATTGAAAGAAGGGTGAATGCAGGAAACTCCATTAACGGAGGACTGAACGCGGTTGTCGCTAACAAAAAGTTGTCCAAAGAAGCGAAGCTAGCAGTCCACAATGGAGTGCTGATGCCAACCCTGATGTATGGCAGTGAGGCATGGAATTGGCAGAGAAAGGATGTAAGTAAACTGAATGCTGTAGAAATGAGATCTCTGAGGCGAATGTGTGGTAAAACCATGTACGATCGTGTGAAAATGTTGAGATTCGTAAAGAATGCACAGCGTAATGAGTTATAAGATTAAGAAAGGGAAGCTTAGATGATTCGGGCATGTAGAGCGAATGAACGATTAAAGGAGTTTAAGAAGAATATATGACGCGAATGTGAATGGAAGAAGAAGCCGGGGACACCCTATGAAGACATGACACGATCGAGTGAATCAAATACTCGAGTCGGGCCATGTCAGAAGTCGGAATAATAGAAAAGAATGTATGAATATGAATGAAGCAAGAAGTGTGTGCCAAGATCGAGTTGTTTGGCGGTCCGTCCTTTCTGCCTACCCCTGCGAGGAAACGGCGTGATGGTTAGTTATGGCAGCTGGGGGATCCACGGAAAATAAAATGAACGGCAAGGGGTCCACGGGGAAAAAAAAAGTTTGGGAACTTATGCTGCAGACCTTCCATATTGTTAGATATCGGAACCGCATCATTAGCGTACAACAGGCAACACGCTTGGCCATGCATCGGAATTGCTTTATAAAAGCCCTGATAGAGGGCGTACAGATGAGAACACTCACGTTAAGGATGATGTAGGAATCTCCGGAGTAGAACTTGCCTACTTCTGCTCTGGGCACCAAAACTGGCTCAAAATCCTGGAATAAAGAGAAAACAGTGTAAATTTCATACAAAAACATACTAAAAATCTTTACAATTGAAATAAAAACATGAACTCATAAAGAAAAATTAAAAAATCTGTATTAAACAATTAAAAATTTTTAAAAAGTACGAAGGGTATAGCTTTTAGGTATATACTATTAAAATACATATATGTTTATTTAAATAAAAATTTTAAAATACGTATTTATGTACATAACGTATATGTAACATAATGTAGAGACGTTGGACGATCGTATAGTGACTATAAATCGGGCAACTACACGATCGGGTAACGTTCCAACTACCAACTCCAAACTACTGACGCCATATTCATAGAAAATCACCGAAATTTATAATATTATTGACACAATTCGTTTCTCATTAGGTACTCATAATACCGGAAATAAATATAACGGTTGCGACTGTTTTAGTTCCGTATTTTATTTTTACGCGCAGCCTGAGTCAGATTGCAACACAAAAAAAAATAACAACTAGCCCCGATTATACATTGGATTACATGCATTTCGTTGAGGTGATTTTTCATGAAAAACGGCGCTATACAAATATCGAATTATTATTATTATTAGCTAAGTATGCATAGTACATATTTTATTCCAAAATACGTTTTTTTTTTTTTTTAATTTTACAAGAGAAAAAATTTAATTCAATAAGCTCAGATAAACTACTTCTTTGTGGTTTGTCTGCGGGAGCTTATTATTTAAAACATAAAATTTACAGGTAAGGTTACAAAATATGTAAAATAAAAACATTCAAAAACAATACACAAAATAAAAACATATCCGTTGAACACCGGCGTATCCGATCCGTAATGTCAAAAATTGATTTCTCTAAATATAAGAAGCTATTCTGAGGAAACTACTATTGATAGACATACACAATTTTTATAAATACATAAAAAAATATGTGGTAAGACGGAACAATTTACAAAAACAAAATTTTGCAAAAAAACGAGTAATCTATTACGAAAATAGATTCAGGCGGGCCGTGCGCAAATTTATCTTCGGCATAATACGGAAATATTAGGCCGCGGGAGCTCGGAGTTCCAAAGCTTAAGGCGATGCAAAGGGAAGTAATGCAAAATCACGTGTTTTTGGTTTGAAAATTTGATGGCCTAGAAATATCATAGATGATTTAATTAAATAATGCGAGTAGAACACACCTTGGGCAATTTTTGACGAGTCTTTTAATAAGCCTAGAAAAAAAAAATTATCATACCTAAAAGGAATGTTTAAAGTGAAAAACCTCCTACTTACGAACCCCTTTTCCGATATTGTCGTATTTTTCATTGTCGCAAATTAAGTTTTTTAAAATATGAAGAAAAAACGTTTTAATATTTATATCTGAGCTTTGCAAAATAAAATAAAATACGCAATTTCAACCTTTTCGCCATCTGCATAAGAAGTGCGTGACTTCGTCAGAATTTTAAGAAGTGGATCGCCTGAAGAAAAGTGATCAGCTATCCATGTATTTTTTTTCGATTTACAATCCAGAATTACCGCCTTCTTTCGGATTATTATAAAAGCTTCTTATCGAAGAATTCGATGGAATTGCACAATTATGAATTATGACCAATAGATGTCACTGCTTAAGAGCTTAGCGTTTTTTGTCCGTTTGAGATAACGTAGGTTGTATTTCATTTGTCGCAATTTTTAATCACCTGTTAATGTGATCGCTACATTTACATAATCAGGTGAGTCAGAAATCGCTAATCACAATTATTACAACGTTGTTTACACAAAATGTATATTCTTTACTATGTATATTCACGTTTGTAAGTCGATTGCAATGTCAGGGCTGCCATAAAAGGAAAGATAATATGTACCGACTTTGCGCAAAAACCGGGTGATCCGAAAATTTCGTGCAGGACATTGTAATTTTACGATTCTTCACATATCGTATTGCAATTTTTTTTTGTACAGTGCCAGGGAACATTTCTCCCTCTACCTGTGTCAACTGCGGTAAGAGGTACGTAAATGTGGAGATAATCTCCTCTACCCAGTGAGCGGGCTACCTATTGCTACTGTACGGTTTTATTCATTTTTATTTCAAAGAAATGTAAACTGTGTTTTATGTGCTAGCGGCACTTGCTGACCGCAATCCTATATTTAAGACCGCTCACTAAGGTAATGGAGGGTATAAGATGGAATTTGGATGGAGACGGAGGGGGTCGGTATCTTGAGATAATAACGCAAAAAATTGCCACTTAAAAACGTCCTCCGTTAACAGTTAATTCTCGCTTAATCGCTGGTTAAAGTTAACAGGGGGCATTATTAAAATGACGCTGATTATTGTCAAAATTAAGAAATATCCACTAATAAATCCAAAATATATGTCGAAATGAAATTTTATGTAAAAAACAAAAAAATGTATTTTTCAATATTTTGTTGTGGAGGACAACTTCTAACTGTAACGGATTATTTTTGCATGGATAAAATTACAGAAATTTCCATTCAAAGTGAGAAAAAATTCAAATATTTATTTTTTTAGTCTCTATAAAACAGTTTTGATGATAATATGCCGGCCTCCATGGTCGAGGGGTGAGGCCCTCGACTACGAATCCGAAGGTAGCGGGTTTAAATCCCGGCGCGCGCAAAAATTTTATTTAATTAATTTGTCTCGTTTCACAATTAATTAATTTAAAAATTACATATAGCATGTTATAGAGCACGTTCTAGCGCACGTTCCAAAGTGGAAGACACTCTCAGTATCGCCCTGGTGAAATACCACCATTCAGAAATGAGACGTTGCTTGAAATGGCTTTCAGCCTTGTTTGGTGACCAGAGCTGAATAGCCAGGTATTGCCCCATCTTCCTCTTCCCATTCTCCTTCCCCTCCCTAATCCATAGTCTCACTGGCTCCAGACGGTTGGGAACAGTTGGGACTGTTGTGCGGTATTCATATAAAAATATATATATATATATATACATATATTGCAGAGATTGATAGAAGAGAAATTGCAGACAAACAAATAGTACAAGTAAGTAAACATTTGTATACTCGAGATGATAATCTGTTGCAAACACGCAACAAGTAAAAGGCTGATAGGAAAAGTATAAAAAGTCACGGGGGCAATTTTAAAACTATTTTGTAACACGTGTCGCAAAATTGTCTGCAAGTGATATTAAAAACTTCAACGGTCAATGCAGCATCATTGGGTCACTCTGCAAAAATTCCTCTACAAGTCTAAAGGAATCACAATCACGTTTTCTTTTCTTATTCTTAGTTCACCGCACAAACACTTTTTAGAGAAAACCGACAGTATTTTTTTATTAATAACTCGCTGATGTGTACCCGACCTTGCACGGGATTATTTATTTATTTTGGAATAAAGACACGAAGTTATGAAGTCTTGCTTATCGTTTGGGTGCCATCATTGATTTGACAGCGAACGTAATGTCTTGTGACGACTATTACTATCTCTAAACAAAGAAAATAATAATTTTATTTCATTCCAAACATTTATTTTTTTCAAAATACACCTAAGTAATAAATAATTGCGTTTCCCATTTTGAAAATATTCTAACCAAACAAACCTTCTTTTGAATATCTAATCTGTGGCTAACCAGAGTGGTATGCATATCTATGGGCTAACCTCAGTACAACATGGCGGGTTCAACGTTTTTCATACTAATTTTAAAACGTTATAACAACAGTTTTACATATTAGATTTCATTCAAACTAGTCTCTAAACCTTCCCGGCACTAATAAGAACAAACTGTGATATTTTCAGCGAAATCGGAAAAAATCGAGGACAGACAGACAAACATACATTTTTATATATGGAGATAGGTATTATATCAATAGTTTGTAGTCACCCTGTACTCAGGACGCAGTGAATAACTGCGACTGTATTCATTTCGTAAACTTTATGAACAGGAAAAGAACCAATTAGCATTTTTTTCACATCAATGAACAGGCGTTCTATGCAAACCGTCGAGTAATAAACACAACGGTCAAAATACTCAATGAAAGAATAACAGAAAGTCTCAGTTTCGCCCCGTTTTAACTAATTAATGTACACGGTGTCTGGAAACTAGTGATACAAGCGGGAAGCTGCAAATCACACAGAACACCCTAAAAATTCCGAAATTCCGACTCGATTTACTTGAAAACAGAGATCAATAAAAAAAAGTTTTACCACAAAATCGACACCGTGGATTCACCGTTTCCCTCTTTTACCACGGGTTTCCGGACGCCGTGTACATGCCATTGATGAGCCGCCAAAACGATAAGATCGTTTATTTTTATTCAAGTTTTTGATCCAGCGGGACTGACTGAGTGCAAACCCGATCTCACACATTGCTTGAGACATGCATAATATGAATGCAATTTATAATCTACAAAAAGAAAAAAAAAATTAAAACTAACTAACTAACCATCACGCCGTTTTCCCGCAGGGGTAGGCAGAGAGGACGGACCGCCAAACAACTCGATCTTGGCATACACTTCTTGCTTCATTCACTTTCATACAACGCCTCATACATTCTCATCTGTCATTCCGACTTCTGACATGGCCCGACTCGAGTATTTGATTCACTTGATCTTGCCACGTCTTCCTCGGACGTCCACATTCACATTCGCGTCATATATTCTCCTTACACTCCTCTCTTCGTTCATTCGCTCTACATGCCCAAACCATCTATGCGTCCTTTTCTCAATCTTGCTTACTACGCTTACATCAGCCTTGCATTCTTTACGAATCTCAACAATTTTCACACGATCATACATGATTTTACCACACATTCGTGTCAGAGATCTCATTTCTACAGCATTCAATCAATGAAAAAGTAAAATAAATGGCTAAAGCCATATTAAGCAACAAAATTGTAGTCTTTGACCACGGCGATACTAAAAGTATTAATCAATCTGGATAGTATAGTTTGTCAAGAAGATGTAGCCAGTTTGTTTAAAAAAAAATCAAAGGCGTGATGGTTAGGTTAGGTTAGTATAGATTAGATTAGGTTAGTTTGGTTTAGTTTAGTTTAGGTTAGGTTAGTTTAGATTAGCTTTAAGGTTAGTTTAGGTTAGTTCAATTTAGGTTAAGTTAGTTTAGTTTAGGTTAGGTCAGTTTATAAACTCGATAAATAGACATTTTAATAAGTTAGGTTAGGTTAGGTTAGTTTAGATTAGCTTTAAGGTTAGTTTAGGTTAGTTTAATTTAGGTTAAGTTGGTTTAGTTTAGGTTAGGTCCGTTTATAAACTCGATAAATAGACATTTTAATAAGTTAGGTTAGGTTAGGTTAGTTTAGATTAGATTAATCATTGAAGAAGATAATATTAAAATATCCTGAATGAAACAAGAAATCGAAAAAAAACACAAAAAATAAAAAGGTATCAGTCGCATCTGGGAATCGAACCCGGGACCTCTGTCTCACCGGGACAACCGCTGTGTTTTTTTTCGGTTTCGTATTTCATTTAGAATTCGTCAATTATTATTTTTTTATATGAATACCGCACAAGAGTGCTCCCAACCGTCTGTAGCCAGTGAGACTATGGCATCTCCAATTGGGGAATATTGTGATGCTGAAAGTATCGGGGAGGGGAAGGAGAAGGGGAGGAGTAAGGTGGGGAAATATCTGGCTATTCAGAGCTGGTCACCAAACACAGTTAAAACCCATTTCAAGCAACGTTTCAATTCTGAATGGCGGTCTTTCACCAGGGCGATACTGAGAGTATCTTCCACTCCGGAACGTGCGCAAATATACTATATATCATTTTTTAAGTAAATTAATTGCGAAACAGCACAAATTAATTAAACAAAATATAACAATGAGGCTGGTAACCTTCAATAAGTTATTAAAATAAATTGAATAGATTAGATTACTTTAGGTTTACAAATTCTTCAAACTGATTAAAAATTACTTTGTATTCACCACTTTATTAATATATACATATCAACATGTTTCGAAAGCGATGCTTTCTTCATCGGGAATATATATGTGTATATTAATTAATAAAGTGGTGAATACAAAGTAATTTTTTTGAATTAATTTGGTTCAGGTTTAATCTGGATCAAGTTAGTATAATTTGGGTTGGGTTATGTTTGTTTGGAAACTCTATAAATAGATATTTTAAAGAATAGAGAAATAATTATTCGATAACAATGGGTCGACAGTATTTTGCGCAACGTCTCGCAGTTCCGTTTGCCATGGCGACCTTGGATAGTGCCGCCGACCGCCCGCAAGGTTATACTTTTTATGGATTCAGATCCACAATGCAAACATCTGAGCACAGCGAAACGCATTCAAACAGAACCCGTTTGATTTTTTTTTCAAAGGAGTCTGAAATATCGT
Source organism: Halesus radiatus (assembly GCA_022606495.2). Classification (NCBI taxonomy): domain Eukaryota; kingdom Metazoa; phylum Arthropoda; class Insecta; order Trichoptera; family Limnephilidae; genus Halesus; species Halesus radiatus. The sequence continues at coordinate 430,106 of JAHDVE020006717.1, forward strand.
CTGGACGGTTGTTCATATAATCCACGATTATTTAAAAGATAATATGAAATTGGTGTAATTTGGATAACCGAAACCTCTTGTTTTCGGTTGGCCACGTTTGGCGACTTAGCAGGGGTGCCCGGGTTCGTGGGGTGAGGTTTTGTCAGAGCGGATCGGGAGAGGCCTGTTGAATGAAACTCTTTGAGCTCTCCAGCCGGACTCTCCCGACCCATCGCCTTGCAACGCAGTGGGAGGGATGGATTTGTACGTCCGTCACTCCTTGACACACTGACCCTCGGATTCTTACCGACGCCTCATACATTTTTTCTTCATTAAAAAGAGCCCCCACACGGCATCGCCTAATATGACTTTGGCCCCGAGGGTAATTATTTTCCTCATATCGGTGAAACTGAATAATTTTTAATACTCGTATTTAGAAAAAAAAAACTACTAAAATAGATATTTTACCCGCTAAATTTCATATTGCATAAATATGTAAAACGTAATATCGAGTTACAACCTATACCTATTTCTACGTTATACCTACGTAGAAATAGGTGTAAGTAGGGGTAGGGGTAGGAATAGGGGTAGGGGTAGGGGCAGGCGTACGGGTAACACACCACTACCTCAAAACTTTCCTCCAAACCATTCATAACACCGGAAAACGCTGTGAATTTCAGCTAGTATCGTATAAAAACGATGCCATAGTCCCACTATTACAACTAGGTATCCGTTTCCTATTTTTATCCACCATTATTACACGAATCACTTTATTACGAAACCGTGATATTGAAAATTGTGTAAATTACAGAAAGAATTCGATAAGATAGGTAATCGGGTGATGTCTCGATAGATTATGATTTTTCAAATAAGGGGAATGGCTTAATCTATCGGTGTTTAACCCCAGAAGACGTATCGCATTTATTATACTTAATGTAAAAAAGACAAATCATTTGTCAATTCGACCAACACTACTATGAACTTTCAGAAAAATCTTTTTGTTTTTGTATACGAATGTTTCAAACGTTTATGTTATTTTAAGAATAAAAAAAACATATATTGACCTTAAGGGTAAACGAAACGTGATATGTGTTCACAGACGGCAAAAATGAATGTGTGTCTGTCTGTCCTGGATTTTCTAGAAAATTACTCAACCGATTTCGCCGAAAATACCAATTTTTATTAGTGCCGGGAAGGTTTAGAGAGTAGTTTGAATGAAATCCAATATGTAAAACTGCTGCTATAACGTTTTAAAATTAGTATGAAAAACATTGAACCCGCCATGTTTTATTTAGGTTAGCCCATAGATATAACACGCTGGTTAGCCACAGATTACATATTCAAAAGAAGAAGGTTTGTTTGGGTAGAATATAGGTACCTACGTAAGAACTTTATTATTTAGATATATTTTGAAAAAATGTTAAAAAATGTTTAGGACGTAATAAAAATTTGAAATTATTTTTTCTTTGTTAAGAGATAGTAATAGTCGTCACAAGGCATTACTTTCGCTGTCAAATCAATTATGGCACCCAAAGGACAAGCGAGATTTCCCAACTTCATCACTTTATTTAAAAAAAAAATTAAATCCCGAGCAAGGCCGGGAAATTCATAGCAACACATCAGCTAGTTAGTACTCGTATATTTTAGAAAATAAACTAAATTTAAATATTGAGATGAATCGTTTGTTGGCGGGTTAAAATTAAACGGAAAAAATAATGACCGTATTTAAAGATTAAAGATAAAACATATTATTTTAAAAGTAAAATATTCGGTATATTTACAAGTTTCTTGAAGGACTTGAGCTTTGAACTCACAAAAACAATTTATTATATTCCATATTCCGTGTGCACACCCAACAATTCATCTCAATATTTAAAAGCATCACGTGCTAAAAGTGTTATTTTTCTGAGCGTTATTACATTTCGTTTACCCATAATATCAAATGCTTCAATAATTAAATATTACAATGAGGTTTATAGGTTTCATAAGTCGTTCCAACAAATTGAATATTCCTAATTATTTCATTAATCTCCATATAAATTGCAAGGAAATTACAGATTTACCTGCGAACTTTGGATGAATTACTAAAAAAATAAAATCACATACACCCTCCTACGTGGGCACAATTAAATTAAAAGCAATTCAGACCTAGCAGCCAAAAAAAAAACAATTTCAGGAAAAGATTTGATTCTGATTATTACGCTGTGGATTAAGTTTCGTTCAAAAGAGGACTATGTAGTTATAAAAAGTATCAACAGGGTAAAAAAAATTCACCGAAGTGTCAAATGTCATTATTGGTTGGCGATCTATTTAACGTGATTCAAATATTGAATGACAAAGATTTATTTCCGTTTTCGAATGTCAAAAATATGTTTTTTTTGTATGTTTTAAATAAAACCAAAGAGAACCTAACTTATTTTACTTATTATAAGCTAAGTTTTGTCTTATTTTTTCACGGAAGAGAAACGTCAAATGTACGAAACGAATAATGTGCTTTCGCTGCATTTGAAATCATTTTTTCGTCTGTGATTGTGGGCGGGCACTATTTTATTACGTGTGAAAGTGAGCGGGCACCTTCATGGACAATTTAGAACGTGCAACGATAAAAGATGCTTGGAAACGGGCAAACAGAGCGAATGCTCGACAAAACACTCGGCAGATCGGGGCCTCAGATTGATCATTAGGTAAGAACGGCCGTGGGAGTTTCAAAACTTGAATCGAGTCGCATCAGAAACAAGGATAAATCGGAACAATGTTTCGCGTTAAACACAAATAGATAGGAAGGAAGATGGCTGTCTGGATTTTAGATGGATAGATAAATATAAAAATGAGAAATTTAATTTTTAACGACCGCTGTGACATATAAACGACGATATTTAATGACTTTCTGAACATATAAATACAAATAAAGTCGCTCTTAAATTAACGAGCGTGCAAAATGTAAGCAAGTTGAAAGCGCTAAAGCGGGGCCGCCGCAAGGGGCGACATCGCCTGAGTGCGAAATAAAATATTTCACTAATTTCTTAAAATAACTTTATATTTATTAAAGTGATAATAATTAATTTCTTTAAAACCACTGTATTTTATATGTAAATATCTACATGTTTCAGGAGCAAAGCTCCCCTCTTCAGGATAAACAATTTACCTACTAAAAATAATGACAAGTATAGACAAATTAATTTTTGTTCGTGTTTTTGATTTGTTCTATTTTCTTATTATTTGTCTATTCCCTTCCCAACGAAATTTAAGTTCTTTTGAGGATATCGATTTTTGTGAATTAAGTTCCACTCAAAAGAGGAGTAGCCATAAAAAGTGTCAACAGGGTGAACAAATGTCAGCGCAATGTAAAACATCAAAATTGGTTTGCGATCTATTTTACGCGATTCAATTTTTGTTTTATATGAATACCGCACAAGAATCCCAACTGCTCCCAACCGTCTAGAGCCAGTGAGACTATGGCATCCCAAATGGAGTAATGTTGTGAGGCTGAAGGTATTGGGGAGTGGAAGGAGAAGGGGAAGAGAGAGGTGGGGAAATAAGTGGCTATTCAGATCTGGTCATCAAACACAGTTAAAAGCCATTTCAAGCAACGTTTCAATTCTGAATGGTGGTCTTTCACCGGGGTGATACTGAGAGTATCTTCCACTCTGGAACGTGAGCGAATATATTATATGTTATTTCAATATTAAATGACAAAGATTTATTTCCATTTTCGAATGTCACAAAACATGTTTTTTGTATATTCTAAATTAAACTAAAGAGAACCTAACTTACTTTACTTATTATAAGCAGTTTTGTCTTGTTTTTCACGAAAAAGAAACGTCAAATGTACGTCTTTGAAAGTGGGCGGGCACCTCCATAGACAATTTAGGATAGAAAACGCTTGGAAACAGGCAAACAGAGCGAATGCTCAACAAAACACTTGGCTGATGGGTGCCTCGGATTGATCATTCGAAAAGATGGGAAGAACGGCCGTAATTCGTGATTGCGTAAATAACAGAAAAATATTAGTTTTATAAATAATATAGAAACAAGTGAAACTATTTTGAGTTCAATAAAAAATTAAATTATTATATTGCGATCTCCGGCCGGCCCTAAGATCTGCCGCCCCCGTGCACCGCACTAATTGGACCTAATATGTGCGCGGCGGCTCTGGCAGTAAGTACTAATGTTTATTTTTGATGGAATTCGCAGAAAAGAGTATACACCTTTTTATTTCTGAGAAATGAGATGATTAAAAAAATATATCATGAGAATTCCAATGAGAAAGTTCACTCAATCATTTTTGATCAAAGAAATTTACTTCGGGAATAATTTAGTAACGGTCGTAAATCGCACTTCCACAGCTGCACTGTCATAACTCTGAAATGGTTTGTCAATTATTTAATCAGTGAAGAAGGTAATATTAACAGCTAGCTGAGGTACCCGGCGTTGCACGGGGTTATAAATAGTTCGGAGTAAAGTTTTACAATCCCTAACCCTACCCCTACTCCTACCCCTACGTCATACCCCTGCTACCCAGTAATTTTCAAGCGTGCAAAAATTTCACCAAGTAGCAAAATTTGGCTCTAAGGGTTGAAAAGGGGGATTCTTCTAGTTTTGTATGTCAAGTGAACAAAAATTTCATCAAGCTTTTTTTTCCCTGAAGGAAATAATTTCCCTAAAGGTTGACATCATCTTTGGGGACGCTGTGTGGATGGTTTTTTAGAGGAAAGGAAGGAGTGAACCTTGAAGAGACCCATGTTGTTGTAGGAGGGAGAAAACACAGAGGCCGGCAGATTATTCCAGAGCCGAGCTGTTGAACACAAGAACGAGCCGTAAAACGCTCGTTCTCGTCTGACAATTGTCAACTGTGTACAAATGTAGGGCGCACGTTTGGCGTGTTTCCCGACTGTGCACCGGTGCCGATGTAAATATATTTTATGAAGCGGATTTCCACTCCAGACGCCTGCAGATAAAAGTATATCGACTTTTGTTATACGGCAGCACATCCTCTCTGCACACTTACTCTACAAATGTGGACGTACAGCAGAAATAATCCTTCAGGGGATGATAATAAAAATAATAATATTTTTATTTAATTTCTAATACAATTACAAACATGTTATATTTAATGCGTAAGAGAAATTACAGGTACCTAGTTATATTTGTAAAACAATGTACAAGGAAAAAGAAATAAACTAAAAATAAAAATAAAAAAATCAGAAATATATAAATAAATTCAGGCAGTGGTGAAGATCTCGTCAATGAGAAGAGATTCTTTCAAGAATCAATAGAATTTCCCTTTTGAATCTCTCCTCACTGACGCAAAATATGTCGATATCCTGTGAGATTTTGTTCAGGAGCAATATTATACTCCTCTCCACCGGGAGAACCACTGGCAGGTTGGTCCTACAGATAGGAAGATAGAATAATCTATGACCACGCTGTCTTAGATAGTCATCAGGAACATAAAGACTTATGCCTTCCAAAATAGCAGAAGAAAGTTAGTAGGATAAAGCCACGGATAGAGTCCGTACTCCCTCATGTAAAGAAATCTCAAAAACTTTTTCTGAACCCTCTCTAACATGAGGGAGCACCCCGTCTCGTGAGGATTCCAAATAGCCGACCCACTCTCCAGCCTACTACGGACTGAAGAGAAGTATAATATTCTAAGAGTACGGGTTATCCCGAAAAACCCTCACGGTCCGAATGACAAATCCTAACATTTTTAATGGAGATTGACATACCCCTTCGATATGAACACGAAACGTAAGTTTACTTTCATACACGATTCCGAGATCCTTTATAGTAGAAACACGTTTGAGATTATGACTGAGCATAGTATATCTGTGGTAGGTGAGACTAAATGCTCTGGTGAAAGACAGGACTACGCATTTTGAGATATTGAAATGAAGCTGATTTCGTAGTCTCCATTCAGAGATGTTATCAATGTCAGCTTGAAGACGTAGGCAATCGAAAATATTTCTAATCAGTAGAAATACTTTGAGATCGTCAGCGAAAAGGAGAAAGCGAGAAAAACGGATGACTTTAGCAATGTCATTAATGAAAATAGAGAAGAGGCCCTAGGATTGACCCTTGGGGGACCCCAGAAAAAACAAGAAAATCAACTGTCGGAGGGATCAACTGTCCGAGGGAGCAACTGTCGGAGGGACCAACTGTCGGGAGATTAACTGTCGGGGGATCATCTGTCGAGATACCAAATAAAACATACCACAGACGTGGTAAGTTATAGCTAAGAATGGCTAAGCTGCCGGCTTTCACCGATTTTGGTCCGGATTACCTGACACGTCAAATAACAACCAAATAACAGCTTCATTTATGCATCTCACAAGCCAATTAGTACACAAGATTTGATTAAGATCTGCATGGGTCTCTGCCAATCACTATTAGAATATGTATTATCGGATGGGGCAGTGCTAATGATAATATTCTTCATTTACTCATTAGAACACAAAAATCCATCTTGAAAATTATACTTAAAGTCCCTGTAACTAGCACTGACGAAATCTTCAACAAACTTAACATTATGTCAATAAAACAATCATACTCTTAAAACAATACTACTTTACATTCATAAATACAAAAAAAAAAACAAGATGTAACAATCAAAAACACAAGTACAACATTTGGACAAAAAAAACTACTTATACTATGGTATTAAATTCTACAATAAAATCCCACTCTCCTTCAAAAATCACAACAATTTAAAAATCAAATAAAACACTGGATACGTTTTGCACAGGGAGATCTGAAATAGAACATATATTAACACCTAATAGAGACTAACACCGAAACCACTCAACTGCGCTTAAAATACCTCACCCAACAATTATTTTAATTTTTTCAGCAATCACATCAATTTAATATAATGTAAATTAATATTTTGTAAATGAAATCCTCAGCACGGGAAATCCCAGTGACGATGTCATTATTTGTTATTTGTTATATAAAAAAAGAAGATAATAAAACATTATTATCATTATTTATTACTGGATCCATCAAGTTACATTTTTTTCGACCGCGCAACATAACGGCACTGATTGATACATTTAGTGCCGAAAGACACGGTCGTTATCGACACTAATACAAACGAGTCTTCCCTTGAATGCGCACTGTGTACACGCAAACATTTTAGTGTGGAACACGGACTTTTTTGTTAATATGATATATGTGTCATTTTGCATATTTAATTCCCGCTTTTGATACCTTATAGTGGGGAATTCGTTAGGGCGTACGCGGCGCTGCGATTCGCTGTCACTGTGTTTTTAAAGGAGCGGTTTATCGGTTAAAGGTAAAAGGTTTTAGATGAGCTTAGCAAAAATCCGTGTATAGGTCGTAAGCATAGACAATACAGAAATTACCAATTTACACATTTTGTCCACCCCTTTAATATAGGAACGTGTTTTTTTCTTTCCTCGCGAAATCAAAAATGTCATCGCGATGTATGAAATGTCAGCTAACGCAGTTTATTTTTAGGCTGGGCTTATTTAAGTATTGATTTTTGATACGCGAGGGACCTAACTATAAACAGTATTTGTTATGCTGAAATCAGTCAATTATTCGTGAAATTATGACTAACTAACCGTTGAAAACAAACTGTGTACTGACATTTGATTTTTAAATCCTTATTTAGACAATTAATTAACGAATTTACTTTAATTTTAGATGCAATTATTTACGCAAATGTCAAATTTGAGAGATGGGATTTGTCACTAGTAGCTGGTGGTGGTCGCAGCGCCCGAACTAGTTCCAATTATCGGCTAAAATTCTAACGAAATCAAGCGCTCCTTATGCAGGTGGAGACAAGGTTGAGATTCCCGCTTAATATCGGCCGCATGTTTCGATTTACAAACCATCACCAAAATGCGTGTTTTATTCTATTCTGTAAATCTCAGACATAATTATTAAAATGTTTTACGGTCATATTCTAAAAAACTTAATTTACCACAATGAACAATATGACAATATCGGGAAAGGGGTTCGTAACTAGGAGAATTCGCGCTTTAAACATTTCTTTAATGTCGGATAATGTATTTTTATAATTATTAGGAAAGCTTTCCAGCTTCACAAATCTATTCTTTTTAGCAAATCTAGTGTTTGCATTTATTTTTTAAAACAGTTTTTATTCGATCATCTCGAAACGTCACATAAACTGTATTATACATGCAGCCACGATATGCCGGTAATTTATAGTTATAAAGGCGTGCATATTTCTCTAACTTTTAGCAATGATTTCCCACACTGATAGACCTGCCCAAAGTGGAGATTGATTTGGTGAAATAATTTTGTATAAATTATTGATGTTTTTATGTGAGTGCTGGAAGGGTAGGCAGTGCTTATTTGACCGTGTGTAATGCACACCTCTACTAAATACAATAATATAATATAAACATACGTTGACTGGCACACTAAAAGCTTTTCCCAATGACCACATGTTTCAGTCAACTTCCCTTCCAGTTAAGTTAGAGAGCTAAATATAGCAGGCAGAGGCAGACGGTAGCAATTAAAGAAATAGCCACGAGTCCAAAAGGAGCTTTTGTAAATGTAACGTATTGTTTAAATATTTTAGAAAAAAAACTTTAGTCGCTAAATGCTTTTAAATATTGAAATGAATTATTTGTTGGCGGGTGTATGTGATATAAAATAGAATAAATTGTTACTTTAAAAGCTCAAATCCTTCAAGAAACTTCGTGTGCACCGGGCACAAGTAAGGTGCATAAATGTGGAGATAATTTCCTCTACCCATTGAGCGGGCCGTCTATTGCTACTGTAGGGCTTTTATTTAATTTATTTCAAAGAATTGTGTTTTTAAACTTTGTTTTACGTGCTGGCGGCACTTGCTGATGGCAATCTTATATTTAATAAATCTCACTAAGATAATGGAGGGTAAAAGATGGAATTTGGGCGGATCCTTTATCATTTAATATCATCGACATTCATCATTGAAGTTCACACTGATATAAGTGTTTATTTTTTTATTTCTAAAATATTTAAATTACCGCCATCTGTGAGTGTGATAACATACAATAAGATAATATTGCCATTAATTAATTTATGAACAAATAACTCATTATGCGGGTTAATGTAATTTCAGATAAACACACTCGTACATTATTATGCAGGTGACATAAAAAATACTAATTCAATTATATTTTTATTGCGAAAGACTATTATTGGTGTACATTTATAAGTATTCTAGAACTAGCTGAAGTACCCGGCGTTGCTCGGGATTATTAATGGTTTGTAGGAGAGTTTTTAAATGAGTAAATTTAAAAAAAAATTTAACTGCGAGTATTTTTAGTTTTTATTATTGTGACAGCTGTTTCGGTGTTGAAGGGCCATTTTCAAACTGCCTTTGAATATATAACGGTTAATAACGAAATAAATACATTTTTAAAATGACCTTGAACGCCGAAACAGCTGTCGCAATAATAAAAACTAAAAATACTTGAGACAATTTAATAATAACATTATTAAATTTGGTTTACAGTAAATTTAAAAAAAAATTAAATGGAGTTCTACGAATTAAATACAAAAACAAGAAGTACCAACATTCTGCTGGGGTGAAAAATGGGGAAGGGGATGGTTTTTAGAAATCTCGTGTAGACAGTGACCTTCCTCTTGTTTCGAAGGTCAAGTGTGCAAAATTTCATCAATCTCGGAATAAAACTGTAGATTTTTATACAAAACAAACACACACCGCCCGACCGGGACATTCTTCTTTGTGTTTTTTTTTTTAAATTTTATATGAATACCGCATAAGAGTCCCAACTGCTTCCAACCGTCTGGAGCCAGTGAGACTATGGCATTCCCAATTGCGGAATTTTGTGAGGCTGAAGGTATTGGGGAGGGGAAGGAGAAGCGAAGAGGGAGGTCGGGAAATATCTGGTCACCAAACGCTGCAAAAAGCCATTTCAAGTAACTTTTCAATTCGGAATGGTGGTCTTTCACCAGGGCGATACTGAGAGTATCTTCCACTCTGGAACGTGCGCAAATATACTATATATTATTTTTAAATGAATTAATTGTGAAACAGCACGAATTAATTAAATAAAAATTACTCGCGCACGCCGGGATTTGAACCCGCGACCTTCGGATTCGCGGTCACGAGCTTTACCCCTCGACCATGGAGGCCGCCATGTAATAGAATATAGAAGCAGAAGAAGTGATAGAATCGAATTAATCAGGTCAGTAAGAATTAAAGTCTTCCTAGAACCAGCCGTTACGGTTGTACGTAAAACCACGGGATGCAGGTAACTTGACTTGCCAACATGTGAACTGACAAATTATCTTTAAAAAGAAACAGAAAGTAAATTAAGGAATTAAATATCTGTATGACATAGAGTCAATGGTTTCGGGTGGTAGATTTTTGGTGTAATCTGAGATAAAAAAAGGATAGAAAAAAACGCTTTGAGCACTTACAAAAATTGAGACGAATTTTTTGTTGGCGGGTGCACCATACGGAATACGAAATAGAATAAATTGGTACTGCATGTTTAAAATTCAAGAACTTCAAGAAACTTACAAAAACTATGTATTATGTTACAGCCGCCAACAAACCGTTCATTTCAATATATATCATATTATAGTATAAAATATTTGAATTAGCGCCACCTGAGAGTGCGTATTTTATTTTACATGAAAGACAAACATTCCCTAATATTTGAAAATCTCCTAATACCGACGCAGTAAGCGCAAGACGTTGCTTGCGTCGTGATGGAGGACTTAGCCAGCCGAGGAATTGAACGCGCGACGCCTGGGCGGGACCCAGACGCGGTGCGAACTCAGCCACTGACCGGTCAACGTTATTACGTTTGGTTCACCCTTAAAAAAATTTAAAAACAAAAAAAAAACAAAGATTGAATGGAAAATTGTGGCATTTGCTTTCAAATTTGACCTTTCGTTGGCATTTCTGTGGAAGCTTTTATAGTCGCGGAAGCACCGCCCTCGCCGAACCCTTTTCAGAAATTTTATAAAAATAGACTACAAACAGCGGCAATAATATTTTCGGAAATAAAAATAAGCCACGTACGTTGATTTTTTAATTCGTGTGAACTGTTTTATTAAAAAAAAAACTGTTTTTGCTCGAGGCGTCACAGACTAACAATAATCAAACCGTTTCTCGGCATGCATAAGATGGACCTGTTATATTAAGAATTAGCTGATGTGTACCCGGCCTTGCTCGGGTACAATAATTGATTTGACAGCGAAAGTAACTATCTCCAAATAAAGAAACATTCATTGGAATATTTTATGTGATTCCAAACGTTTATTTTTTTTTTCAAAATATATCTAAATCATGAAGTTCTTAAGTAGGTACCTACTCGTGTTTTGCATTTTGAAAATATTCTACCCAAAAAAAACCTTCTTCTTTTAAATATGCAATCTGTGGCTAACCAGAGTGTCATATATATGGGGCCAGACGTATGTTTGGGTAGTATATTTTCAAAATGGAAAACACAAGTAGGCACCTACTTAAAAACTTTATTATTTAGATATATTTTAAAAAAAATAAATGTTTGGAATGAAATAAAATTTTCAATTTGTTTCCATGTTTAGAGATAGTGATAGTCGTCACAAGGCATTACTTTCGCTGTCAAATCAATTATGGCAACCAATCGACAAGCAAGAATTCACAACTTCATAATTTAATTAAAAACAAAAAATAAATAAAAAATCACGTGCAAGGCCGGGTACACATCAAATAGTATCAAATAAAACAAACACTTTGTTATAAACCAATAATTTATTGCATTTTTACGCCAACCGGTTTCGCTTAGATTAAGCTTCGTCAGGGCAAATATAATGACTTAAGAAAATAATACACAGTCATCGCATATCCCCCTCCTCTCCTACTCAGGGGCTGCTCAAGTAGATTCCTCTGTTCCTGTCATTCCTCCCACCTCCCACCTCCACCCGCCGCGTCTTTCAATATTTTAGATTTTATAAAAAAAATTGACTTCTCCGTCGGTGATCTCATCACCGACATAATTCTAAAATTCAAATCTGCCTCCCCCCCCCTCGGACTACATGTCCATCTTATGTTCTGCCTCCTCCCCTCGGACTACATGTCCATCTTATGTACTGCCTCCTCCCCTCGGACTACATGTCCATCTTATGTTCTGCCTCCTCCCCTCGGACTACATGTCCATCTTATGTTCTGCCTCCTCCCCTCGGACTACATGTCCATCTGGTATGTTCTGCCTCCCCTCTAGGGACTACATGCCATCTTATGTTCTGCCCTCCCTCGGACTACATGTCCATCTTGTTCTGCCTCTCCCCTCGGACTACATGTCCATCTTATGTTCTGCCTCCTCCCTCGGACTACATGTCCATCTTATGTCCTGCCTCCTCCCCGGACTACACATCTTATGCCTCTGGGCCTCCCTCCCTCGGACTACATGTCCATCTTGCTCCTGCCTCCTCCCTCGGACTACATGTCCATCTTATGTTCTGCCTCCTCCCCTCGGGACTACATGTCCATCTTATGTTCTGCCTCCTCCCCTCGGACTACATGTCTATCTTATGTTCTGCCTCCTCCCCCTCGGACTACATGTCCATCTTATGTTCTGGCCTCCTCCCCTCGGACTACATGTCCATCTTATGTACTGCCTCCTCCCCTCGGACTACATGTCCATCTTATGTTCTGCCTCCTCCCCTCGGACTACATGTCCATCTTATGTACTGCAGCCCCCCAGATTCAACGGCTAAATCTATTCATCCTTCCGCGCTACGCATCGCATTCTGGAACCAAAAGTCCCTGGTTCCACAGTCCATCTTATGTTCTGCCTCCTCCCCTCGGACTACATGTCCATCTTATGTTCTGCCTCCTCCCCTCGGACTACATGTCCATCTTATGTTCTGCCTCCTCCCCTCGGACTACATGTCCATCTTATGTACTGCAGCCCCCCAGATTCAACGGCTAAATCTATTCATCCTTCCGCGCTACGCATCGCATTCTGGAACCAAAAGTCCCTGGTTCCACAGGAATAGCACAATTAACAAGGACTCTAAAATTCCTCCACTCCGAAAACATACAATAGATTAAGCCAAAACTTTTACTTCAAATTATAATCGAATTCGAATCCCTCCATATCCAACCTCGGCCGCTGGACCTCCTCCTTCTCCGCCCAAATTTCAAATATAAGATTGCCATCAGCAAGTTACGCTAGCACGTAAAACACAGTTTACAATTCTTTGAAATAAAAAAATAAAAACCCTACAGTAGCAAAGAGGCAGCCCGCTCACTAGGTAGAGGGGATTATCTCCACATTTGTGCACCTCTAACCACAGTTGACACAGGAAGAGAGCCGTAGCTCAGCGGATTAGAACGCAAGGTCCCGGATAAACCACGAGGTCCTAGGTTCGAGTCTTTTCAGTTTCGTTTTGAGAGCTTTTAATATTATCTTCAATGATTAATCATTTATTTGCTAATTGTAGAAAATAATATTAACATAACCCAAATGAAACATAAAAACGGAAAAAAAAACGACAGAAAATAAAAAGATTTCAGTCGCATCTGGGACTCGAACCCGGGTCCTCTGTCTATCAGGGGCGACCGCTTCACCAACTTAGTTAATGAGACCAGTTCAATTTATGCCATCTTCATCGATATCATATCTCAAATTGAAGATTTGTTAATATTATCCTCCATTTTGAATCCCATATTATTGGCAGCTATCTTTATATGAGGTCCTGGGTTCGAGTTAATGTTATTTTTTATTTTATTGTTATTTTTTTCTGCAATGATTAAATATTAAAATTAGGTTTTTAAATCTCAATAAAAATAATTATTAATTAAAAATTGAATTTATTTATTTGCTATTTTGGAATGGCGGACGCGAGTTTTGCGGAGTCACCTATCCAAATATATATATATATTTTTTTAATTACATTGTTTTCGACGCCATATCTTTACGAACTAATACTGTTTAGACTAATTTATCTACTTTTAATAATGGTGATAAAACTATATCTAGATTAAATTGTAAAATCTAAAAATAACTAAACTTGAACAGGCTTGTTTGATAAACAATTATATTTATTTAGTTTCACATTTTTTATTACGTGTTTTATTGCTCGATTCGAGTTTCTGGTGAATTTTTTTAGATTTTATTTTTTGGTGAGTGTTTTTTTTTTTAAATCCCGTCATATTATTTTAGATTTACTTTTAAAAAGTCTAAAGAAAACTGTTCAACACGTTCTGCACATCTCTGTATACGTCAGAACTGTGGGTGCATTAAACTGCACGCCAATAGTAAAAGAGAAAAGTCACCTACAATAATGCACATCGCCGACTATTCCGTCTTCCAAGATACTGCGGCGCTACAGAAACGTTCATGGAAGAACGAGTGCGCTCTTTCGGGGCACTTCTCCGCCACCGCATGGGAAGCCTATGGTGCAGAGTACGCCAGTTCAAGAATGCCTTCATTACTGCCACGGCTTCCTGGATGGAGTCTCCCTCTGTCCGTCAAACCGTCAAATATCCACCGTAAACTTGTAATTTTTTTTTCTCCTTCCCTTTGTTTCGAAAGTCAATTGTGCAAAATTTCATCAAGCTCGGAATAAAACCGTAGATTTGTCCACAAAAAAACACGCAATCACTACCGGTCGGGGATATTCTTCTTTATATAATAGAGAAGAAGATGAAGAAGTTCTTTACTTTTTTTCTTCTTTTTTTTTTTAATTTTAATGTATTTTGCGGGTTAACTGTATTAAATGGGATGTACTTATAAGCTATACCCTTTGTACTTTATACATTTATTTGAACGATAAAGATTTTTTTAATGTGAATTCAATGACTTACCTCGATTCTCCAGAGTTCGATCCCCTTGTGGGTGCCCGCCTCGGCAAACGCTGGGTGATCCATTCCTTTTTTCTTAGCGTCCTGAAAACAGACACAACTGTTAGAGAAATATAATAGTTTACAACTAACTAACCATAACGCCCTTTCCCAGCAGGGATACGCCGAGAGAATAGACTAACACAACTCTATCTCGGCACACACCCCTTGCTTCATTCACATTCAAATTTAGTAAGGTTTGTGTACGACTAAGATCAGTTGTTAGTAGATTATTTAAATTTAAATTCTTTGTTCCAATCTGTACACTTCGAATAATTTATTTATCATTAGCGGAATCTGTTATAAGGTGTGGAATTGCAGCCTGTGGACTTTCCCGTAAAGACAAAAAGCAGTCATGTTCAATCATTGCAAAATTCATTGATTAAATTATTAGCTTATAAAAGTTTATACTAATAAAAGCATAATATTCCACACTTCAGAGTCTCAGAATACTTTCAGTAAGAGCAATTTTGTGCTACAAAATTATATTTCAGCACATTAATAACCCTAATAGACTAGAGCACACTCACAATACTCCTCTCAATTTTAATGAAGGAACAATGGTTCCTAAGCATACAAACAAATATGGACAAAGAACGTTAGATTACGAGATTCCTAGCTGTTTAAATATGTTATCTTATGAAATAAAAAAAAATATATTAAAATAAAACAATTAATAAATATATTGAAAACTTGACTAGCTGAATGAAACTATTTGTATTAGATAATTAGGAAATATTATTTTATCTACGGTTTATTGTTGTTTTTAATGTTTTTTTTTTTTAATTTTAAGTAGAAATATTTTTTTACATATGTTTTTATTTTATATAGACCTTAACTGTAAATTTAATTTATTACATGGTTCTGAGTGACAAGCAACCGTTAAATAAACTACTAAAAAGTAGTTTAACGGAATTTGTTTTTTTTTTTTTTTAATATATTTTTTTTAAATTTTCTAGTATCTCTATAACAAAATTGTTATGCTGTTTTCATATTTTAAAATTTAATTTTTTTTCTTTAACTTGTGTACATTGATCACAACATGCATATTGTCCTAATTTTGAGCTACATTTGTATGATGATTGTTATTTACTGTTGTATTATATAATATTGTAGAACTAAACTCCCGCTGATAAGCTGCTTGCAGTGGCTGAGCGGGTACAAGTTCACATTGCATGTAATTATTATTATAAAATAAAAAAAGTATACACGATTTTTAATTTTTTAACACCACTAAACTTTATTGAACACGTAAACCAACCATTTTCAGATCAGCCTGAACCTTCTTCGGGGTTTCGTAAATAAATATTAAATTAAAAGCAGAATCACAATACGTTAGGAAACATATTGGGGGTGCCAAGATTATTCTGAATTCGCATTGCATCTAAGTTTATTTTACAGAGATCACTCCTTATATATCAATACGACATTGTCTAAATCCGTCATCTATGGTAATTAGTAAAACGTACTACCACAAATTGACACACGAGTATAAAATGTATCGAGATGCTCCTGTCCCGATCCTATCTTCCTCTTCCTCTCCCTCCTTCCGTCTTATTTTGTTTTTTTATAATGAAACATCTTTACTGAATTACTTTTACCATAATAAACTTTGATTTGTAAATCTGTATCAAAAGCTGTTTATTTCTTACAAATAAATAAATAAAAATTAGAAAACGTCACGTATAAAATATTATGATAGTCGATAGACAAAAGCTGGCTTAATTTAGCGCGGCCTCTTGGACGACAGATGAGCTTCGATTAGCTGTCAACAGACAAAACTTTTTTAACAATGTCGCCCGTCATGCAAAATTATTGGCTTGGTACGGAGGCAGAATAACGAAGGTGAAGTAAAATAAGGGACTCCAGTCCAATTTTTTAAAATATTTTATTTATCAATAATAACATAAATAATTTGCAAAGTTTCAATCCCATTGCATGTAGTCAATATTAATATATATATATTTTCAATTATTAATTATTTTAATTGAGATTTAAAAACCTCATTTTAATATTGAATCACTGCAGAAAATAATATTAACATAACTTAAATGAACCCTGAAAACGGAAAAAAAAACACGGACAGAATATAAAAAGATTTCAGTCGCATCTGGGACTCGAATGGAGAATAATATTGACAAATCTTGAATTTGAGACATAATATCGATGAAAATAACATAAATTGAACTGGTCTCATTAGCTAAGTTGGTTAAGCGGTTGCCCCGGATAGGCAGAGGTCCCGGGTTCGAGTCCCAGATGCGACTGAAATCTTTTTATTTTCTATCGTTCTTATTTCTGTTTTCATGTTTCATTTAAGTTATGTTAATATTATTTTCTATGATTAAATATATTTTTTTGGTATATAAGTTCCCTTGGTTGGATGCTTTCTGCATAATTACGTTCAACTTAGTCTCTGTACTTATGAGTACTGATAAGTCGAGTGTTTTTATCTGTTATTACAATCACCCACAGCATTACTTATCTATATCTTTTAAAGCAAGCAAACAGGCGTGATTCCGGCGTATCTACATGTGTTTAAATATTGGTCAAAATAACATAAACGTCGAGTTTTATATCGCAGAAAAAACGTGAAATAGATTTCAGATTGTTATCCTAACGAAAAAATGAATCATAATAATATTAGCTAATTTTTATAGCGATTGACGCATGCAAAAAAAAAAGAAAAATTCTTTTTTTATAACTGCTTCCAACCGTCTGGAGTCATCCTCGTGCTAGTGGAATGGGAAGGAGATGAGATCAGATCTGGTCACATTTCAAGCGACGTTTCAATTCTGAGTGATGGTCTTTCATCAGGGCGATACGGAGAGCATCTTTCACTCTGGAACGTGCCGCAAATATTTAATATATTATTTTTAATCAATTAATTGTGAAACAACACAAATTTATTAATTGAAACGTGAAACCGAAATATATGGGAAATAATTAAGGAAGATATATGTATGTTATGGTTGAGATTTATTTATATATAGGACGGAACGGATTGAGGTAGCTGTAGCTCAGTGGATTATAGCGCAAGGTCCCGATAGACCATGAGGTCCTGGGTTCGAGTCCCAGTTGCTGCCGTTATCTTTTTCTTTTCTGTGTCTTTTCGGTTTCGAGATTCATTTTGAGAATTGTTAATATCATCTTATGAATATACTTTATTTACACCACTTTATAAATATCTACATGTTTCGATAGCGACGTTGTCATCATCAGGAAAATATGAATACTAAAAAATAATTTCAAGTATAGACAAATGATAAAAATTACAACACAATAATTTAAGAATAGACAAATTATAAACATAAACAATAAATGATTAAAATAGGTAAGTAATTAATCAAAAATGGTATTAAAAATTAATTATACAACGTTCAATAACAAATTAATATTAAAAAAATTATTATTAACAATATGAAAATAAATTCAAGTAATTTAAAAAAAAATAGATTATTAATTAAATTTAATTCACTATTAACGTTTTTCTGATGTCCAAAATTTTACATTTATCTAATTGTAAACCGGTTGTTACATATTTGAATGTAAAATTTTAAAACCTTTATTTATATCAAATGAATGATTGGTTTCTACAATATGATTTGCAAATTCTGAATAATTATTATTATTTAAACACCTCAGGTGTTCCTTAACTCTAATACTGAAATTGGAATGAATTTAGTTTTGTTTTGAATCCATGTGTTGAATTTTTAAATCAATTGCTTCTGAAGTTACCGCGAGGACAATCGTATGTTGTTAACACGCATCGACATAACAATGTTGCAAATAAAATCAATTTAACACGCCAGTGTTAATACTGACACTTGGTGCAAATCCATTGTAAATCCCAACAAGGTGGGAATTTGTATTTATTTTGAACGTATCTGTTTAGAAAAATTCAGGTGAATAGATTTTTTAAACACAAAGTACTAAAATGGTACTAAATAACTCTTCTTAATTAACCAATCATCACTTAGTTTCCCAGCTCGGGTAGGCAGAGAGGACGGACCGCCAAACAACTCGGTTTTGGAAAACAATCTTTAATTATTTCTAATTTTGAAACTGTTTTTTTTATTATTAAAAAATCTTTTTAACTTTTTACTCCGATTTATTTTCGACCGGACCGCGTACATCGTCAGACTGGCACAATTAAAACTAAATCTATGGTATATATAGCATCGATGTCAGGCGTGAGTTTACCTGTTTTCAAATATTGTTTTTATTTATGACTTGAAATTTGTTTTATTGCTGACGGTATTATTTACCATTACGTTTTTAAAAACTACTTTCGGGTTGGTTCATTACCCCCTGGAAGATGGATTACATTAATTAATAGTCTAATAAGCCAAGTAGAAGAAAATTTCGTAATGAAAAATGAATTAGAGAAAAGGCTGTGCCACCAATCTTCCCATGTTAAAGAATAAGGAATAGAGGCAATACTAGATAAAAATATACAAAAAGGGACAATAATAGAGAAAGAGGTACAATGAGATGTAATAATAAAGAAAGGTGTACAATGAGAGGTAATAATAGAGAAAAACGTACGATAAGATACAATAATAGAGAAAAACATACCATAAGATACAATAATAGAGAAAACATACGATAAGATACAATAATAGAAAAAAACGTACGATAATATGCAATAATAGAGAAAAACGTAAGATAAGATACAATAATAGAGAAAAACGTATGACGAGAGAAAATAATTGAGATAAAAGTGCGATGAGAGAAAATAATAAATAGAAGGGTACAATGAGAGACAATCGTAGAGAAAAGGGTGTGAGATACAATAATAATAATAGAGAAAAATGTGTAATGAGAGATAGTAACAGAGAAAGAAGTACAATTAGAGACAATAGTAAAGAAAACTGTACTTTGAGAGACAATAATAGAGAAAATGCACATTGAGAGAAAATAGTAGATAAAGGGGAAGGATGAGACAATAATAGAGAAAAGGGTATAATGAGGGATAATAATAGAGAAAAGGGTATAATGAGGGACAATAATAGACAAAAGGGTACAATGAGAGACAATAATAGAGAAAAGGGTAGGATAAGAGACAATACTAGAGAAAAAATGTACGATAAGAGAAAAATAATAAAGAGAAGGGTAGGGGACAAGAGACAAAAATACAATTAAAGACAAAGAAAAGAATTAAAATACAGTTAAAGAATACTAAGAGACAAAAGAGATTAAAAAAACGACAAAATGTGTAATATATAATCGTCAGATATAACAAAATGGGTTAGTTAATAAAGCGGTACGACGGGACGACTTCCATCTGGCACGTCACAGCTTCAATCCAAATGGGTTAGTTAATAAAGCGATACGACGGGACGACTTCCATCTGGCACGTCACAGCTTCAATCCAAATGGGTTAGTTAATAAAGCGGTACGACGGGACGACTTCCAGCTTCAATCCAAATTATGGTAATAAGTACAAGAAATTTAAATACTGCCTGATTATTCGTTACCCGGGAATATTTGTCCATCTTAAAATAAACGAAAAAATCATTTGCCAACACTAATTTCATATTTACGCCCAAATAAGGTCTGCTAAAAATAATCAATATATATATTTTTATCTTTAGTATCTGTAACACTTACAATCTTTTTATCTGATAAACAGATTCACAACACATAATAAAATAATAATATTATTCCGTACAAATACTTTGCCACTTTTGCTTTGATAAGAAATATATCTATCGATTTTTCGTTTATGTATGCGCGAACTTACATGTGGGCTTTCATATTGCACTAACCCGAGTCATATAGGAGTGTGTAGAGTCAGATACTTCGTTTAGGCATTTTATTAGATATAACTGTACCCTAGCTATGATGTAAGAGGAACGAGCGGGGACTTAGGAATAAGGTTTATAAAGGAACTGCAACGAGATTTTTTAGATAGTTGGCGGGTATATCTAGAAGTTCGAGAATAATAAATAAGTTTACAAATTTAGGTGGATATGACAATAATTATATTTTCAGCAATAACCATTCAAAATTACAATCGACTTTGGGTTTTGCCTTGGAGATAGTTTTATTCGCGTATTTATAATTCTGAGATGTTGTACTAATTTTAATAGCTACTATAATAAAAGGGTACTGGGGGACGTATTTTCTGGTCAATATTAAGATAAATAATAGCTAAGAATTCGAGAAGTAAGTAGAGAGTTTAGATAAGTACATAACACTTGTAACAATACTGATCTACTCGTACATTGCGACAATGAAAATTTGAAGAAGAATCGTATCTACCGACCCTTCGTAGCAGCGGACTAAATTTCTTTGAAACGTTAATCGCGAAATTTAGAATTCAATCAAGGATTTAACCCAGTGAATACCAACGTATGTAATATCGCCCACCGGTAGGCGATAAATTGGTTATGAGGCGATCAAGTGATAGAAGTGCTTTGGGGTGCGATTTTATGTGGTTTTGGGCGATAGGCACACTTTATGCACTTACTTTATCAGTGCTCTGACGTGAATACGTCCTTAAAATCGATGCCGGGAATGGGGAGTAAATCGCGCCCAAATGAGCGGCAGTTTCTATCGTTGAGACCTATGTTTGATGCATTTTAAAATTGTCTGTTTCATAAAATTTCAAAAGGTTTGGTGACAATTTTTTTTCTGCAGTTTATGTCCTTGAGACCTGTGTTTGATGCATTTTAAAATTTTCTGTTTCATAAAATTTCAAAAGGTTTGGTGAATTTTTTTTTTTTGGAATGTTCTTTTCCAAACGATTAGAATCAACAGCATTTATTGGTTTGTATTTGGGCCTAGTAAAACTTTCGCCAGCGGCACTTTCTTTGAACACGCTGTGATTCATATTTTGGATGAGTATCGTTTTATATGGGGTACACGTCAAAACAGTGTTGTTCATATAATATATCTCTCGACCCATCGTCTTGCACCGCAGTAGGAGGGATGGATGAATAAGTCCGTCACTCCTATACACACTGACCCCCAGATTCCTACCTACCGAACATACATTTTTTCCCCTAAACCTCTTCTCCTTCCTTTCCTTAAAAACACCCTCAACACAGCGTCCAAAGATGACATGGGCTTTGAAGAAAATTATTTTCAATAGCTGTGTTTATCGACCATTTATGAATGTGAATGGAAGGATTGTGTCACGACAGAGATGTATGGCAGTCTATCCTCTGTAACACGACGTTTGGACAAAAAACTTACTTATGTTATGGTACTAAACTCTACAACAAAATCCCACTATCCTTCAAAAATCACAACAACAATAATAAATTAGAAACGCTGGATACGTTACACAGGGAGATCTGAAATAGAAAATATATTGACACCAAATAACACCGAAACCACTCAACTGCACTTAAAACACCTCACCTTACAATTGTAATTTAATATTTTGTAAATGAAATCCTCAGCACGGGAAATCCCAGTGAGGAAATCATTATTTTTTAAATTGTTATGTAAAACAGTAGCCGATGTGTACCCGGCCTTGCTCGGGTTAATATAAAGTTATGAAGTTGTGAATTCTTGCTTGTCATTAGGGAGCCATAATTGATTTGACAGCGAAAGTAACTCTACAAACAAAGAAACATTCATTTGAATATTTTATTTCATTCCAAACGTTTATTTTTCAAAATATATCTAAATCATAAAGTTCTTAAGTAGGTACTCGTACCTACTCGTGTTTTCCATTTTGAAAATATTCTACCCAAAAAAACCTTCCTCTTTTGAATATGCAATCTGTGGCTAACCAGAGTATTATATCTATGGGCTAAATAAAACATGGCGGGTTCAACGTTTTTCATACTTTTGCAACAGTTTTCCATATTGGATTTCATTCAAACTACTCTCTAAACCTTCCCGGCACTAATAAAAACAAACTGCGCTCAGCGAAACCGGTCCAGCGATTTTCGAGAACATCGAGGACAAACAAAGTTACAAACTTACATTGATTTTTATATATATAGGTTAAATTTTAAAAATAGTTGCTTAGTTTCTTTAATTATTATTTTGTAAATTTTGGAGGGCAGACGCCGTCACGGCAGACATTCACTACGCAAATAAAAAAATCAATAATCCTCACCCTTCCACAGATATGAGATCACCGTTTATATTCTGTCACTGCGGAAAATTCAAGAGAAAATTTATCTTTACTTATGCTTTCCAGCGAGGCTGTTGGCCGGTGTTTCAGAATATTCAAAGAGATTATCAAATCCGTATAATCCGTCAAATTATTTAAATATTTCATTCAATTTATACAGATATTTGTAACATTACAATTTATACAGATATTTGTAACATTACAATTTATACAGATATTTGTAACATTACAATTTATACAGATATTTGTAAAATTACAATTTATACAGATATTTGTAACATTACAATTTATACAGATATTTGTAACATTACAATTTATACAGATATTTGTAACATTACAATTTATACAGATATTTGTAAAATTACAATTTATACAGATATTTGTAACATTACAATTTATACATATATTTGTAACATTACAATTTATACAGATATTTGTAAAATTAAAATTTATACAGATATTTGTAACATTACAATTTATACAGATATTTGTAACATTACAATTTATACAGATATTTGTAACATTACAATTTATACAGATATTTGTAACATTACAATTTATACAGATATTTGTAACATTACAATTTATACAGATATTTGTAACATTACAATTTATACAGATATTTGTAAAATTAAAATTTATACAGATATTTGTAACATTACAATTTATACAGATATTTGTAACATTACAATTTATACAGATATTTGTAACATTACAATTTATACAGATATTTGTAACATTACAATTTATACAGATATTTGTAACATTACAATTTTTAATCAAATTCGTCAGAATTGTACCATGTATGTAACTAACTATCACGCCGTTTCTCCGCAGGGGTAGGTAGAAAGGACGGACCGCAAAACAACTCGATCTCGGCATACACGTCTTTCTTCATTCACATTCATACATTCTCTTCTCAAGTATTTGATTCACTTGATTCCATTTCCACTTCCATTCACATTTGGGTCATATATTCACTTGCACTCCTCTCTTCGTTCATTCGCTCTATATGCGAATGAACGAAGAGAGCATCTAAGCATCCCTTCCTTAATATTACTCATTACGCTTACATCAACCTTGCATTCTTTACGAATCTCAATATTTTCCACACGATCATATATGGTTTTACCACACATTCGCCTCAGAGATCTCATGTCTACAGCATTCAGTTTACTTTCATCCTTTCTCTGCCAATTCCATGCCTCACTGCCATACATCAGGGTTGGTATCAGCACTCCATTCGCTTCTTTGGACAACTTTTTGTTGATGGAGTTTCCCGCATTCACCCTTCTTTCAATATCCCCATCAGTCTTTCCATCTTTCCTTAAACATACTTCCCAAATACACAAACTCATCCACTACCTCCAAGTGTGCGTCATTCAAATTATATATCACACTCTTACATTCATCATTAGCTCATTCTTCATACATACTTGGTTCATCCTAGATACGAGGGACTGTAGATCTTCCATACTGTTATCAATGTCTGTTAAATATGTTACCGTTAAGTAAAATAAAAGTATTTTAGTAGAGAAATACCTGACATGTCTCTAAGGAGTGTAATTAGTCCTTCCTAAAATATAGACAGATGAATATAGGTTATCGTCCGTAGAAACGCAAAAAAAATAGATTCTTGTGAATTCTTTCAATGCACAAAATGTAAATTAGTTCGCGTGGGGCCAAAATGATAAAATTCGACTCCAATACACTTAACACTAGCGTGTTGTATAATAACCGCAGTTATATTCAATATGAATTTCTAATTACGAAGCTTAGAAGCTTGTATGGTCTGCTTCCTAAATCGTTAATGTGATGGTGAAGAGTTGATTCACCGTCGTGCCGACATATCACCTATATCACACGTTTTGTCAATGATTTTAAGAGAGGAACGTGTTTCCTAGCAAAATCAAACTGTCATCACGATGTTTCAAATTGTCAACGAACGCTGTTTATTTTTAGGCAGGTTTAATTTGCAAGTAGATTATTGATAAAGTCCCCCACACCAATCAGAATGGTTCCATATGCGAGGAACCTAATTGCGAATTGTATTTGTTTTTCTGTAGTCAGTGTATTATTTACCTTTGCGCTCACATTGGAACTTTTAAATTCCCCCTTATCATTCTTTATCAATTAATATCATCGAGATTCCTCATCGCTCGATGAGTCACCGAAGCCCGTACTGATAAAAGTGGGCGATTTACGAATTCACGTAAAGTTCGGCGAGAAGACAGCATGCAATTATTTACGTGAAAGTCAAATTTGACAGATGATGTGTCACTACTAGCGCCTCGGTATCTAAAAAAGGAATTACCCAAGTCTAGTCTGCGGCTAGCAAGAATTCGTACAACATATCTGTCTTAGCGAGCATAAGGAAGCATTAAATTAGGGGGGCAAAGGACATGTTGAGGCGTATGAAAGTCATTTGATTAGGGAATAAATGCATCTCGACAGCCTGCAGGCAACTCGAATTGCACTGCAAAGTATTAGTCTTTATTCTGCTTGAATTGAATTTATGGAAAATGTCCTTTATTCCCGTATCTGTGGTAACAGATTCCAAACTAACCCAAACCGCCACTTTAAGTAAAACAGTAAATTGGAAAGTACTCCCCTTTTTCAAATGTTTAAAATTTGCTTGAGAATCGTGAACTGCAGTGATTAGTGTCAATAAAACTGTACATGTATTATATAGTATAGTTTAATAATCTGTTTCAAATATAGTAAAATAACTCTAATAAAAAAATAAAATAATTCACACTCGAATTCGTAACCGCTGCGCGGCCTGTTTCAGACAAAACATAATTTTGGATTTGAGGCCAAAATACTCACCTAAACCTAAAGATCTTTTTTTCATCAAAAAGTATAGTAAATATCTAGTACGGATTAGAAGTAATTTATTTATTTTTGTTTTTACATTATGAAATATAGACCATTAAAGGAATTGATTTTTGAAATTTTAGAGGCAACTTTAACAATTGTACTCTGTCTGCTTTGAAAATATAATGAAATACGTAATAAAAATTTTAAAATGTGTATTAAAATAAGCATTATGGAGGACTTTAAATTAAATTAAAAACGACGAATTTACGTTGACACAAATTTGCCGTACATAATTTAAAATATCGACCCGAAAGTACCGTTTTTTTTTAATGTTTTGTTTTTAGTATTTTTATTTACGTAACCATATTTACATAGCAAATATGATAATTTAAAAAAAATTACAATAAACCCGTAAATAATTTTCTTAGTTGCATCCAAAATTATGATTTTTTTTTCATGGCACATACTTCATAATTTACAATAAAAATAAATAAAATATTTCTCATCCGTACTAGATATTTACTAAATCTTTTAATACAAAAAAAAAGTGTATAATTCAGTTTGGATGGATATTTTGGCCTCAAATCGTAAGTTAAGTTTTGTATGAAACAGGCAGCGCAGCCGTTCCTCTTAAAGAAAGAATACAAAACATCACAATTCGTTTTTTAACGTTTAATTTTGTTTTCCTATTTACCTATCTAATGCGTGGTTATTTTAGTACATATATTTAGTACATATTTGACGGCCTCCATGGTCGAGGGGTAAGGCTCTCGACTACGAATCCGTTGGTCGCGGGTTCAAATCCCGGCGTGTGCAAGTAATTTTTATTTAATTAATTTGTTTTGTTTCACAATTAATTCATTTAAAAATAATATATAGTATATTTGCGCACGTTCCAGAGTGGAAGATACTTTCAGTATCGCCCTGGTGAAAGACCACCATTCAGAATTGAAAAGTTGCTTGAAATGGCTTTTAGCCGTGTTTGGTGACCAGATCTGAATAGCCAGGTATTTACCCTTTTCCCCACCATCCTCTCCCCCTTCTCCTTCCCCTCCCCAATACCTTCAGCCTCACAACATTCCCCAATTGGGAATGCCAGTCTCGCTGGCTCCAGACGGTTGGGAGCAGTTTGGGACTCTTGTGCGGTATTCATATAAAAAATAAATATATATATATATATATTTCAGAACGATAAGAATCGCCTTTTCAGTCTCATGTCTTCCTTGCAAAGCGTTAAAAACAAATTAACATTAAATCGTCATTCAGAATCGTCTCTTTTCGGGCAGTATCTTTAATTTGTGGATACCGTTTGAAAGCTAAAAAAATGCATTTCGACCATTGCGCTTCTCTAAACGTATAAAACGTTTTAAACGATCGCCGCGCCCTCTTTTTCTGTCTACTACAGGGTGGCGAAAAACTACCGTTATGGTTTGAATGTTTAATAACTTTTTTAATTTATTTATATTTTTTATTTATTTCAGAATTTTGTGAAGAAAACTTGGGGAATTTGAAATGGAACAAACACTACACAACAGAACAGCGATCAACAATTGTTGAATTTTATTTTGAAAATCAACGGTCAATTGTTTTGACGCAGCGTGCTTATCGTCGTTTTTTTAATGTGCGTACTGGACCTTCAGCACCAACAATAAACCGCCTGCTTGCAAATTACAGACAACATGGTACAGTAAGACACCTTCCATGAACCGGAAGACCACGTACGGTCCACACGGAAGAAAATATCCAACGTGTTGTGGATAGTGTGCAGGACAGTCCAGAAACATCAACAAGAAGACGTTCGGCACAACTGTCCGGTCCGTTCAGAGGATTTTGGCCACATTGCACATGTTCCCGTATAAGGTTCAGCTTGTGCAAGAATTGAAGCCGATAGACTACCAACAACGGCTTGATTATGCCATTTCATTCCAAACCATAACGATAGTTTTGCGCCACCCCGTACAAAGTATCAAACTGTAAAATAAGAAACTCCACTCCATTTTTTAGTCAATAATGACGTTCAAACTTAAATACCAGAATTTTTTTTTTTTCTAAAGTTGGTTTTCATAGTAAAAATAATTTTCTACGTTTGAAAGCCCGCTAAAACGCTCCAAATCTATGGCCGGTCGGTTTTGATCAGTTTTGAGGTTAGAATGTCAAATATCAAAACAAGGATGAGCTTTTACCGTATTTAATTTTATATTCTATTCATGGTAAACCATAACTAAACATAAATAATAACATTATATACCTTTTTAGAAACTTTAACTCAAAGAATAATAATAGTGTTGAGCATTAACATTATCATAATATTCTTATTGATAATCGGTTTGCTCATGAATACTCTAATTTCATCAATTAATAATAGTTTTTTTTTATATTGAACAACCTTAGTCACAAAAATTATGTAAAAATTTCGAAAAAACAAAAAAAAACACATATTTAAAATACAAAACAAAAGCATAAATAAAAATGTTTATACTAATCTAAAAACTGAATGCGCACGTGACGTCATATGTTCCAAATGCAATGGTACCAACAGAACGAGATGATTTTTTATTCACTTTTAAATAATGTTTTATAAATTCTACGTATAATTAAAGGTTGTTTTTTTTAGACGTATACAAATCCAAAAAAAAAAAAAAACACATTAAAATAATGTAAATTCCTATGATAAGAAAAACCCTTTACTTTTCACTGGAGTTCCTTACTAAGCAAATAACGAAATTAACTAGAACCTACCTAATGCATATCTTCACGAACAATCGAGAATAATTCCTTTATCAGAAAATGACAGATAAGGTGGCAGCTAATTAGTATTACGTTACTTTATGAAGTAACACGATGTAATAAAAGTAGGTACTTTAATTATATTTTACATTCTAGTTTACGTATAAATTTTAGTAGCAAAACAGAATATTTATAACCCTGTTTTAAGATTTTATTGGATTATGTCAAGCAGTTGAAAAATGACATTTAAAAAAGTTAGAATGGAATTTAATCCGTCAAGTTTTAGTTGAACATATAATTTTTTTAAATACCTGAAAATTCCGCGTTTGCGATAACGTGAAATTCGCATTTTTTTGTTAAATAAAGGCGATTTTTCGTTCTTGTCACGCGATGTTCAAGAATAAGTAACATTGCACGTTCTAAAAATTAATTTGTCTATGGTTTTGACAACCTTCAATGGGCACAAATTGGAATGGAAAAATTAAAAAAAAAAAAAACAGACAATAATAACATAACCGTGGGATTAGCACAATATTGTGGATAAACTTCACGTGTTAATTATTATGACAACACCAAGTTTTTGACATTTGTTACAATAAAAAAAAAACCAATGTATTTAGTAATCGATTGTTTCAATTTATTTAAAATCAATAAACCAAAAAACAATGCAACGCAGAACAGAAGTGATTGACTGCAAATTTCACCATTGTTTAGCAGAATTTCGAGCGAGGAAGC
The DNA here is from genome assembly GCA_022606495.2 of Halesus radiatus. Taxonomy (NCBI): domain Eukaryota; kingdom Metazoa; phylum Arthropoda; class Insecta; order Trichoptera; family Limnephilidae; genus Halesus; species Halesus radiatus. The sequence continues at coordinate 459,307 of JAHDVE020006717.1, forward strand.
TCGTGTCCAACTTAGAATACTATGTTTACACGCTAACTGTTGAAATTAATGATATAACTGATTTATTGCAATAAGTTATTGAAGTTTATAAACCTTATTGTAATATTTAATTGTTGAAGATAATATTAACAACTCTCAGACGAAACGTCAAACAGAAAAAGACGTAAAAAAATAACTCACTCGTATCTGGGAATCTAACCCAAGACCACTGTCCTACCGGGACAACGCTCTAATCACTAAGCTAATGAGTTATTTTACTTAATGTTCATCGACATCATAATATTATTCTCAATTAATTGATATGCCGCTATCTTTTCTTATGTGATTGCAAAGTTCTACCCGAACCGAGAATCTTCTTCGCAGAGTTTAAACATATAATTGTTTTAAAATATTACGTAGAATCATTTCTTTTCGGAAAGTACCTACCAATAATTACTTAGCGCCGTTTGATAAAAGTAAAAAAAAATGCACTTTTAAAACGTACATTCATCTTCCTATGAATCATCTTGGCTGTGCCATTTAAAACCTTTTTTTATATAATCCCAGCGCCCTCTTATTTTTCTACTATATAAATGAAACTAGCTGTTATTTGTTGTAAAGGTTCATTAAAATGTTACAAAGCCGGTAAAGTTTTGACTTCCCTTTAAAACACATATTGAAAGGCGGTCGATATTGTTCAAAGAAGTCGCTAAAGCATAGAAAACAAACAATTATAAATGTAAATAAATCATAACAACACAACTAACCTTGGCGTTCAAAGCAGCTGCTGGTTTTTGAGCGGTGGCCGGTCTCGCGGGGTTTCTACCTGCTGTGGCTGCGTCTGCAGACAAGAACGCCAACACTAGAACTGCGGCGGCGAGCGCCAAGCATCTGTAGCTGATGGGGGCTGTCATGGTTGCTTAGCAACGCCAAGATGGCGGCCAAACTCAGCTGATCTGTCTGGAATTATAATGACACGTTTTTACAGAAGTTTTCTATGTTTTGGTTCGGGTCTTTACTATTATAGATTGTGATATCCGTGTATTTGTTTTGTTACCGTACGTTAGATGGCAGTAATAAGGAACTTCAGTGAAAAATATTATAACTATAAAAATACATATGTATTCATATAGATCAGCAAACGACGATTTCTAATATATAACGTAGAATTTATAAATCGCTATTTAAAAGTCCATAAATAATCATCTCATCAAAACACCTTGTTATGTTGGTACCATTGCATTTGGAACATCGACGTCACGTGTGTATTCTGTTTATGTATTAGTATGAACATTTTTATTTTTCGATTTTGTTTTGGTTTTTAAAAATATATTTTTTTAGTTTATGCGAAATTTAATCTTAATTTGGATGACTTTAAGCTCTTTAATTGTTTTAAAAAATAAAACAATAACTTTGTTTACATTACTTTTATTTATACTTTAGCCGAGCGGGTTTCGCTACTACCGTAGCTTCTTCAGGGCAGTATATAACTAATTGTTGTATACTGCACTGTTTAATTTAATTGCTGTTCAATATAAAAAAAACTCATAAATTCAACAACGGAAGAAGAAGTCGGGGAGGACGCCCGAGGAAGACATGGCACGATCAAGTGAATCAAATACTTGAATCGGGCCATGTCAGAAGTCCGAATAACAGAAGAGAATATATGAGACGATGTATGAATGTGAATGAAGCAAGAAGTGTGTGCCAAGATCGAATTGTTTGGCGGTCCGTTCTCTCTGCCTACCCCTGCGGGGAAACGGCGTGATGGTTAGTTAGTTAGTTAAATTAGAGTTTTCATGAACAAACCAATTATCAATAAGAATATTTTGATAATGTTAATGATCAATACTATTATTATTCTTTGAGTTAAAGTTTCTAAAAAGGTGCACAATTTTATTACTTATGTTTAGTTAGGGTTTATTATGAATATAATATAAAATTATGTACGGTAAAACTCATCCTTGTTTTGAAATTTGATATTCTAACCTCAAAATCGACCGGCCATAGATTTGGAGCGTTTTGGCGGACTTATTAAAATTACTTAACTATGAAAACAAACTTTAGAAAAAAACGAAATATACTGGTATTTATGTTTGAACGTCAGTAGTAACAAAAAAATATTGTACTGGAGTTCCTGATTATTATTATAAAATGATTTTATCGGAATTTTCTATGTTTTGGTGTGGGTCTTTAGTAGATTGAGATACCTATGATTTTGTTTTGGTGGCGGTAATGTGTACAAATTTGATAGTCCTTTTATGGTTGCTCGGCAACGCCAAGATGGCGGTCAAAAGCTGTTCTGTCTGGTGGAATTATGATAAAATGATTTTACGAGAATTTACTGTGTTTTAGTGAAGGTCTTTACTAGATTTTTAGATGTTTTTGCGTGATTCTTTGCTCACTCACTTAATCGAGTGTTTGGCACGGTGTGTTATATGACCATAATGTGTGTAAATTTAATAGCGCTATCATTGTTGCTTAGCAACGCCAAGATGGCGGCCAAAATCAGCTGATCTATTTGGAATAATTATTTTACCAACGTTTTTAACGTTTTGAGATAAATTGTTAGATGGCAGAAATATCTCGGGGTTCTTTGTAATTGAACAGTTTTTCATGTTCTGAATCTTTACACGCTTGCTACAAGCTTTTGAATTGAATTGTTAGATGGCAGTAATGTGTCTATTTTGCGGAAGTTTTATTTATTTATTTTATTATTGCGCCTCTAATAAAAATAATCCATACATTTTTTCCAAGTCGAAAATACAACATTTAATACCAAATACGTAGGTTATTTTAAAATTAGTTCAAAGGTAAAGAATATCTAATCCAACAACGCGTAAACCGGGTAAACAAAGAAAAAGGTGTAATGACACGAAAGCGAATTATAACATAAGTCAGGAATTACCGACATGGCACGACTAAGTAAATTAAATACTAAATAGTTGGGTCATGTCAAGAGTCAAAAACACAGAAGGGTACGCATATTACCGTGATGATTTGTCTAGGGAATTTTTCAAAGATCAAGGAAAGGGGAAATTTTGAACCAGAGTTTCAGAAAACCTTTTTTTTTTCATGTTATCACAATATGACTGGGATTGCCATAAACAATGGTTGTTAAAAATAAAATAAAAATTTACGATTTTTTACACTGGCAACACAAAAGATATGATAATAATATTAAAAAATCATTTATTTTTTGGTAAACTTTTATGTAGGTACCTATCTACTTACAACAAAAAATATATATTTACATATTTACTTTACATGTTATTTAAAATATATTTTTTGTATTTCGAGTAAAATTAAATAATGTTGATAAAAATCAAACAATGTTTTTAAAAAGGCACTTCTGAAAGAAGTATATGGATTTTAAAGTTTTTTTTTCCATGGTACAAGAAATTGGAATTTGAAAAATAATTTATCAATTGACATAAAATTCTCTTTATATAAAAATGAATGTTTGTCCGTCTGTCCTCGGTTTTCTCGAAAATTACTAGCCCGATTTCGCTGAAAACATCACAGTTTGTTTTTATTAGTGCCGGGAAGGTTTAGAGAGTAGTTTGGATAAAATCCAATATGTAAAACTGTTGCTATAACTCTGTAAAATTAGTATGAAAAACATTGAACCGCCATGTTTTATTTAGGTTAGCCAATGGATATATTCAAAAGAAGAAGGTTTATTTGGGTAGAATATTTTCAAAATGGATACCACGAGTAGGTACCTACTTAAGAGCTTTATGATTTAGATGTATTTTGAAAAAATAAACGTTTGGAATGAAATAAAATATTCAAATGAATGTTTCTTTATTTGGATATTGTTACTTTCGCTGTCAAATCAATTATGGCACCCAAATGACAAGTGAAAAATCCCGAGCGAGGCCGGGTACACATCAGCTGGTTGCATATAAATTTTTATTCTAATTTATGCACGATGCAATGCTGCTGGTATGAAAACATTTAAAAACTTGCACATGAAGTGGCTGCGCCAACGCGATTCGCTATAAGTGCGCAGTGGGTTCAACGAGTGAACTTTAAGAGGAACGGCTGCGCTGCCTGTTTCATACATAACTTAAATTTTTGGTTGGAGGCCAAAATACCCACCCAAACCGAATGATATTTTTTTTCAATTAAAGGTTTGGTAAATATCTAGTACGGATGAGAAGTATTTTTGTTTTAAATTATGAAATATAGGCCAAGAAAAAAATCAATTTTCATAATTTTAGACAACTTAGAAAATTATTTTCGAGGTTACTATATATTTAAAATATATATATATATATCGTATTTCCTATATAAATATGATTACGCAAATGAAAAAATAAAAACGAAAGATATAAAAAAAAATCTTTTTTCGGGTCGATGTTTTAAATTATGTACGGCGAATTTGTGTTGGACGTTTTTAATTTAAATTAAAGTTCACCATAATGCTAATTTTAATTCCTTATTTCATTATGTTTTCAAAGGAGATGAGGTTATTTTTTTTTTAAAAACACCGTTAGCCCCCAAATAATTGTTAAAGGTGCGTTTAAAATCGCGAAAAATCAATTCCTTTAATGGCCTATATTTCATAATGTAAAACAAAAATAAATAAATAATTTCTAATCCGCACTAGATATTTACTATACTTTTTGATGAAAAAAAATATCATTAGGTTTAGGCGAGTATTTTGGCCTCAAATCCAAAATTAAGTTTTCTATGAAACGAAACGATCTCGCCTCACTTAGTTCCAACACGTCCTCCAAAACGTACGTGCAAAGGCAGCGACCATTCAGTTAAGATGGGTATTTTGGCCTCAAATCCAAAATTAAATTATGTATGAAACAGGCAGCGCAGCCGTTCCTCTTAAAGCGAATCGCATCCGCGCAGGCACGTTCATGTGCAAGTTTTTACAAATGTTCATACCGCCAACAATGCATCGCGCAGTGAATAAATACCACTTGTTCAGTATTACCATATACCAAAGTTTTGGTCAAGCATACCGCAAGAGCGGGGTCCACGGGGGAAGCTTGGGAACCTATGGTCTAGGGAAAATCGTGCGATTATTGGTTTAGAGTGAGCGCACAAAAATAAACAATGTTTTCATAGCTGACTTGATTAAAGCAAAACAAATTTCATAAACATTCTCATCGGTAGTTAATTCCGTCATTAAATATTTATTCGCTCATCATTTGCTGACCTTTTTATCAAATTTCATTTGAAATTATCAGCGGAAAGGTCACCCCATCTCCGACAATATCAAAATTGTGATTAATTCACGGTCAGCTCCTAAAAATACGCACTTGGCAGATTTCTAACTCGAGAAATACAACGAATGATTTATCTGTTAATTCTATACGGGTAATTACTAAAATCTATAAGGTTTCGAAAGACAATAATCTTTTGAATTCTATATGACTTACGTACTGAAGCAGGTCGATGAGTATGTTTACGAGAGATGGAAAGGCTGATAGGGATATTGAAAAAGGGGTGAATGAGGGAAACTCCATTAACGGAGAACTGAACGCGGTTGGTGCTAAAATTGTCCAAAGAAGCGAAGCTAGCATTACACAATGGATACCAAATCTGATGTATGGCAGTGAGGCATGGTACTGCCAGAGGAAGGATGAAAGTAAACTGAATGCTGCGAAAATGAGAAACCGTTTGATCGATACGGATTGCAATCTTTAGAGCATATTTAGGTGGGAATGCTGTATCTGTTCTGCCGTTATTTCAATGGAAGATGCTCTGAGGAACTAGCGTCATTAATCCCTTCGGTGCATAGTTGGGAAACACTCCAAACGCGCGTCCAACATTTGTACACGGTTGACGATTTGAACATTATTCAAAACGACACTCAATGATGACATAAGTCCCGAGGGAAAAAAATTCCAATTGTTTTTATCACTGAACATTGAAAATACCTAAAGCCATTAATTTCAATTCTGAATAGTGATGTCTGAACAAGGTGATACTGAGAGTATCTACCACGGAAAACAGGAATGTTGTTTTCTCCCATTATAATACTGGCCTCTGGTGTTTTGCTCCAATTGGAGCGAGTGATGAATTAATTGATTGAGTCGGTAGTAATTAACGCTAGAGTGATGATTGCCTTCTTGGGACGATTTGCTGAAGGCCATCTGTACTCTGGTACAGGCAGTCAGTTCATTATGCTCAAACTCATCTGTAGAAGATGGCGGAAATTGTGTGGAAACTAGACTGGCAATATCGGTGTTCTGGTACCAACCCTGATGTTACGCAGACGTTTCCAGAGGAAGGAACAATTATATTAAATACTGAATAAGGGATACAGGAATATAAGGACACAATGATGGAATGATGCAAGGATTTAATGATACAGGGATATGTGTACACCAGGATTTCAGGATACAAGTACACAAGGATGCAATGTTGCAAGGCTACAAGGATTTAATGATGTAAGGATTTAGGGATATTAGGACACAAGGATGCAATGATGTAAGGCTGTAAGGATTTAATGATACAAGGATATTAGGACTCAAGGATGCAATGATGCAAGGCTACAAGGATTTAACAATACAGGGATATAAGGACACAAGGACGCGAGGATGCAATGATGCAAAGATTTAATGATATAAAGATACGGGGATATAAGGACACAAGGATACGAGTATACGATGATTCGATGATACGAGGATACATGAAATAAGTGTACAGGCAATGACGTAGCGAGGGGGGGGGGGGATTTTACTGCGAGTTTCGCTCTTTATATGATTCCTTTCATATTATTCCTTTCATATGATTCCTTTCATATGATTCCTTTCATATGATTCCTTTTTTCCACCAACACCAATATCATTATTTCTGTGACGTCACAAGGGCGGCAAATTATGATTCCGCCCCAGGCGACGATGGCCCACGCTATGCCACTGTGTACAGGGATTCAGACAATCGCACGTCGTGACATCAGACAGTTGTTGATATCTGTTGCCATTCAGATACTAAATAAGTTGACTGTTAATCTTATTCGTGCATAAAATAATAGTCGTAGTTAGGTCTTGAAGTGAATGAATCAATCATCGCGTTAAATATACTTCCTTATTCATCAAACTATAACACAAAGGCTCCGCGATCATTATTACGTTGCAATCATATTCACTTGTAAAAGTAAATTAATTTATTTACTTAAAACATCTTAATGTAGAAATGAGATCCCTGAGGCGTATGTGTGCTAAAACTATATATGACCGTGTGGAAAATACTGACATTCGCAAAGAATGCACGGCTGATGTGAGGGTAATGAGTAAGTAGATGCCCAAACCAGATGGTTTAGGCATGGAGAGCGGATGAACGAAGAAAGGAGTGTCAGGAGAATATACGATGCGAATGTGAATGGAAGAAGAACCCGGGGACCCCCGAGGAAGATGTGACAAAATCAATTTAACAATAATTTCATGACTGAGTCATTCAAATATTCATTGGTACCTCGACTTCACACAGTAGGTAATACATATTCTGATATAGTAGACATTTTCAACTGCTCGGAATACAAATACAAACAATCGATTATTGCATACATCCTCTATAATTATTAATATATGTGTCTAGAGTATAAGTAAGTGTTTAGATTTTTCGCCTCTGAACTTATTACTTAGAATGGTACTTACACTATGTTATTCCTGTATTTATTCGATATATTATCTTTGAACCTACTGTGATGTGTTTTGCACCTGTTTATTATAACTAACTTTATATGTTAAAGCCCATTTAGGGAATATATTATATAATAAATAAATAAATAGGGCAAATAAGTTGTTCGGCGGTTCACCCTCTGCCTACAACTGCGGTAAACGGCTTGATAGTTAGTTAATATATCGATGAAATTTATAATTTGCTATAATTTTCATTGTCATATCGGGATATTCCTGCCTTTCTACTTGTTTAACTTTACCGGGATTGCCCGGGCATTGTTGCATGTCTGGAACTCCGTTGTCAAAATGCATTCATTGCCCTTGACATGGTGGAAATCTCTGACCATCGATGACGACTGTTGGCCATTAGAATAAAACAAGTTGGTTTCACTTTGGGAGCATTTGTGAACTGGTCATGCGGCATTAAACTGTAATTGTACTGTTAAACAAAAATCGGTTTTTATATATATCCGATTTTTTTAAATATTTATTTAGTTTCAATACATATCTTTTCATTTAGTTGATATAATTTTACAAAGGTAATGAGACAATTTGTAGTGTTTTTCTTAGTCCTCCTCACTAGGGGTTCCTGTGCTGACGCGGACTAGGTTTTATTTAAAAATTGACTGTTTTTAATCTCCTGCGAAGTTCTTTACAAGATGCTGGATAAAAAATATAAAAGATATAAAGTCCTGCTCTTTGATTTCTTTGAGTCAGGTTATGATTTGATTTTTGAAATCATTTGCCTTTTGTAAATTATATAGCTTAGTGGAGAGGTATTTATGATTCCTTTTTCCAAAAGCAATTTTAATTTTAGTGCCATTTTGGTTCGCTCTTGTGTGGCGAAAACTCTTTTTTTTTTTTTTTACTTTTGAAATGTTTGATTAAAACATTCTAAGCATAGATATTTTGGATGATATGGTGCCAAAATGGTTGTCAAGTAACCTTTGCCTCCAGCCGTCGAAATGGTACTTAGGGCAAGTCTATTAATTCTGACCACAGAGAAAATTGTATTGATTCTTGAAAAACACTTTTTCGTACAGATTTAAAGTAAAAAATTATTTACCTAAGTAAATTAATTTTTATCCTAATTAAAAATTAATTTTTTAAATGAGTTCACTGTACACTGAGTGTGCAGCACCGAAGCTCGGGGAATATTATAGCACCGTGGGAGAAGGGTTGTAATGAAGCAGTACACAGGTCTCAACACATTCGTTTTGGCAACCCACCTCCCCCCCCCCGCCCGATCCGATCCCACGGTCACTGGAAGAAGAAAGTGCCGAAAACGTTTTTTCGATCTCAACGCTCGTCGGGCAGTAAAAAAAGGGTTCACCGCCGCGACCGGAGCATCTGGCCAATTCTGGATTACCGTGATGTTTCAGTAAGGTGAATTATGTGCTAGAGGATCTCCATGAACCAAAGTAGGCCCATTCAATTTCCGTGGCATCCCCATGTTCCTCTGCAGTCCTTTCTATCACATTTTTCTCATCTGGTTCTCCAGATTAACTTCGCCGTCAAACCAGAATGGGGATTCTATCAGAGCTATCGAAAACATTACCATCATTTGGCACCAAAATGTTTTAATTTAATTGAAAAAGACATCAACGACATTCACCTTGTAAAAATTGAAAATAACAAATTCAAAATTCAAACATTGATAGCCAACAAAGGCATTAACCTACTGCGGGACAGATTCTAAGAACATCTACAAAATAACAACAAACTTCACGTTATATTTTTAACCTTTTTCCTCTCATCTCAAATCCAAATAATTTAGTATATTCAAATCATTTTAATTTCGACCACCTCGGAACAGGCTCAGCCTATGATTTATGCCAAATCTTCATAATTTTATTTTTATATATATATATTGATTATTATTTCTAAGTATTTTTTTATACTACCTGAAAAATTTGTAAAATGCTGTATGTAATTAAGTCTAAAGTAAGTATGAATGTAAGTAAGTCTAAAGTCATGGTGTTTGAAAGAGAGAGTGCGAAAATAGTGTGCAATATAGTTGTGAATGACGAATACTTGGAGCAGGTCGATGAGTTTGTATATTTGGGAAGTATATTTACTAGAGATGGAAAGACTGATAGGAATATTGAAAGAAGGGTGAATGCAGCAAACTCCATTAACGGAGGACTGAACGCGGTTGGCGCTAACAAAAAGTTGTCCAAAGAAGCGAAGCTAGCAGTCCACAATGGAGTGCTGATACCAACCCTGATGTATGGCGGTGAGGCATGGAATTGGCAGAGGAAGGATGAAAGTAAACTGAATGCCGTAGAAATGAGATCTCTGAGACGAATGTGTGGTAAAACCATGTATGATCGTGTGAAAAATATTGAAATTCGTAAAGATGGTGATGAAAGCGTAATGAGTAAGATTAAGAAAGGGACGCTTAGATGGTTTGGGCATGTTGAGCGAATGAACGAAGAAAGGAGTGTAAGAAGAATGTATGACGCGAATGTGAATGGAAGAAGAATCCGGGGACATCCGAGGAAGACATGACACGATGAAGTGAATCAAATACTCGAGTCGGGCCATGTCAGAAGTTGGAATAATAGAAGAGAATGTATGAGACGATGTATGAATGTGAATGAAGCAAGAAGTGTATGCCAAGATCGAGTTGTTTGGCGGTCCGTCCTCTCTGCCTACCCCTGCGGAGAAACGGCGTGATGGTTATTAGTTAGTTAGTTAGTTAATAATAAAAATAATTAAAAATGTCTACTATACGGCTGTTATGGTCAAAGTGTTCAAACAAGAATAAAGAATTTTCATCTATATTTAAATGTTTGTCTGTCTTCGATTTTCTCAAAAATTACTTGACCGGTTTCGCTGAAAATAGCACGGTTCGTTCTTATTGGTGACGAGAAAGTTTAGAGAGTAGTTCGTATTTTTTTTCTACATGAATACTGCACAAGAGTCTCAGCTGCTCCCAACCGTCTGGAGCCAGTGAGACTATGGCATCCCCAATTGGGGAATGTTGTGAGGCTCAACGTATTGGGGAGTGGAAGGAGAGGGGAAGAGAGAGGTGGGTGGAGGTATGAAATCCAATATGTAAAACACAGATTACATATTCAAAAGAAGGTTTGTTTGGGTAGAATATTACCAAAATGGAAAACACAAGTAGGTACCAACAAATATTTTGAAAAAATAAATTATGCAAACGATTTTTTTATTTATTTATTTAGACATAGTAATAGTCGTCAGAAGGCATTACTTTCGCTGTCAAATCAATTATGGCACCCAAACGACAGGCAAGAATTCGCAACTTCATAACTATATTTAAAAAATAAAAATAAAATCACGAGCAAGGCCGGGTGCACATCAGCTAGTAGAGCTTCAATTTAAAAGATGTTAAGGCGATGTATTATTTTTTTTAATACAGCATCTTTGATAATACCATAAGTTAAACGTAAAACAAAAATTTTACACTTTATAACTCCATACGTAATACCATTTTTTTTTTAAATTTGAATATCTCAGAAGAGTCCCAACTGCTCCCAACCGTCTAGAGTCAGTGAGACTATGGCATCCCCAATTGGGGAATGTTCTGAGGCTGAAGGTATTAGGGAGGGGAAGGAGAAGGGAAGAAAGGAGGTGGGGAAATACCTGGCTATTCGGATCTGGTCACCAAACTCGGATAAAAACCATTTCAAGCAACGTTTCAATTCTGAATGGTGGTCTTTCACCAGGGCGATACTGAGAGTATCTTCCACTCTGGAACGTGCGCAAATGTAGTATATATTATTTTTTAAATGAATTAATTGTGAAACAGCATAAATTAATTAAATAAAATTTACTTGGCACGCCGGGATTTGAACCTTCGGATTCGTAGTCAAGAGCTTTACCCCTCGACCGTGGAGGCCGTCTAATATATGGACACGTACATTACGACAAAGTCCATTTGTTCAGTTTGCCAGTGAGATTCATGGACTATGTTTTTCGCTTATACTTTGTGTGTGAATGCACTAGAGACCATAAAACATCGCGTTTACGATAAACCGTATTTTTACGTCAAATTCGCAATTATCGGGTATATAGCCCCGAATTTTCTCGCGAAAATGTTTTAAAATAGCGAAGCTGGCAGTCCATAATGGAGTGCTGATACCAACCCCGATGTATGGCAGTGAGGTATAGAACAGGCAGAGGAAGGATGAAAGTAATGCCGTAGAAATGAGATTTCAGAGGCGAATGGGAGGTAAAACGAAAAGATTAAGATTCGCAAAGAATGCAAGGCTTATGTAAGCGTAATGAGTAAGATTTAGAAAGGGAAGCTTATAAGAAGAAAGGAATATAAGGAGAATATATGACACGAATGTGAATCGAAGAAAAAGCCGGGGACGCCCGAGGAAGTCGGTCCATGTCAAAAGTCGGAATAACGGAAGATAATATATGTGACGATGTATGAATGCGAATAAAGCGAGAAGTTTATTCCAAGATCGATTTGTTTGGCGGTCCGTCCTCTCTGAATAAACGGCATGATGGCTAGTTAGTTAGACATCAATATTTGTACTTCTAAATATTTCTATCTTTTTTTTGTTTAACACAACACAGAGGTCGGCAGATCATTCCACAGCCGAGCTGGTAAACACAAGAACGGGATGTAGAAGCGACCCGTTCTCATGTGACAAATGTCAAACGTGTGCAAATGTTGGGCGCCCGTTTGGCGTGTTTCCCGACTATGCATCGGTGCTGAAGAGATCAATGACGCCAGTTCCTCAGAACACCTTCCATTAAAATATCGGTAGAACAAGGACAGCACCTTCCACCTGATTGCAGTCCGTTTGTTAAAGATAATACATGTAATATGTATATGGTTTTGACAAGCTTGAATAGCCATAAACTGAAACACAGCTTGTCGATAACGCTGCGTACTGTCATTCATTTTTCGATTGTAAAAAATAATCCTTATTTTAAAAATATGTGCAAATTTTATTGTAAAATAACCCTATCCGTATTCCCAAAAATAACGCGAATTTCTCCAAAAATTACGCAAATGTTTCGTACGTGCGTACAAATTCGACATATTTCAAAAATTGGAACCGATGTAGCTACTAGACGTGCTAAGAAAATGGTCAAATGATTAAAAGAATCTTTTAAAATCCAGACATCCGATAAAGTACCCACCGTACACGTAGATTCTATATTATTTGAAAAGTGAAATATCTTTCGATTCTGTACACACAACAAAAGTTCAGAACAAAAGTTCAACCGTAAACTTTCATGAAAAATACGTCACATCCTCATCGTGAAATGTACCACAAATAAAGACATAATTGGCACTTACATTTCTTTGTTTTATCGAAACTAGTTTTGCAGAACTGAGTTTACACAGATAATATGGTTGATATTACCGTTAGAGAACACGCGACTGCACTGTGGCCCAGACGATGGTCGAATAGTAAACGGTCAGCGTGTAAACGGTTACGTAAACTTGCCATAAAAACAATAAGAAAAAATGGATTAACAAAGATTGTCAAACTGTGGGACAAAATATTAAATTCATAGTTGAAGATACTCTGAGTATCGCCCTGGTGAAAGACCACAATTTAGAATTGAAACGTTGCTTGAAATGGCTTTTAGCCGTGTTTGGTGACAAGATATGAATATCCAGGTATTTCCCCACCTTCCTCTTCCACTTCTCCTCCCCCCCCTCGCATTACCTTCAGCCTCACAACATTCCCCAACTGGAGATTCCATAGTCTCTCTGGCTCCAGACGGTTGGGAGCAGTTGGGACTTTTGTGCGGTATTCATGTAAAACAAAAAAAAAAAACAAAACTAGTGCGTGCCGTTAAATATCTTTAACGGGTGCATTCCATGGCAAGGTCCTGGGTTCGATTCCCAGATGCGACCGATACCTTTAAATTTTCTGTGTTTTTTTTCGGGTCGTGTTTTATTTTTGTTAATATTACCTCCTTCGATGATTAACTCATTGGAGCTTTTAAACTCACCGAGGTGGCCAAACAAATAAAAGTATTTAAAAATACTAATTATATTTAATCACTGCAGTATGTACGTAATTACTAACATATGGATTATGGACACTGGAAGGAAGAACATAGATGTGATGTTGCAACAGAGATTAATCCTCACGGTATGTTTTCTTTTCTAGATATCAGATTTTTTATTCATTTATTGCTTTATAATTCTCCTCTGGTAATATTTTAACATAATTACAAAAACTTTATTAAAAAATTAACAAACCTACAAAACACTTGAACTGATTTGTAATCCATACACAAAACCATGTACAATGTGACCTTAGAACAGGGTACTCCAGTAAGGTCACATTTTTTGCGACTTTTGTAAAACATTATGACTAACTAACTAACTAACTAACCATCACGCCGTTTCCCCGCAGGGGTAGGCAGAGAGGACGGACCGCCAAACAACTCGATCTTGGCATACACTTCGTGCTTCATTCACATTCATACAACGCCTCATACATTCTCTTCTGTTATTCCGACTTCTGACATGGCCCGACTTAAGTAATTGATTAACTTGATCGTGGCATGTCTTCCTCGGACCTCCCTGGCTTCTTCTTCCATTCACATTCGCGTCATATATTCTCCTTACACTCCTTTCTTCGTTCATTCGCTCTACATACCCAAACCATCTAAGCGTCCCTTTCTTAATCTTGCTCACTACGCTTACATCAGCCTTGCATTCTTTACGAATCTCAACATTTTTCACTCGATCATACATGGTTTTACCACACATTCGTCTCAGAGATCTCATGTCTACAGCATTCAGTCTACTTTCATCTTTCCTCTGGCAGTTCCATGCCTCACTGCCATACATCAAGATTGGTAACATTATGAAATAAATATAAATAATTAGTTACAGTGTATAAGTTACAATTAGTTATTTTTTTAAACTTAATTGTACAAATAAGTAAAATAAAACAAATAAAACAAAAAACATGCATATACAATCTCAAAAATACTGTTCTGTTATTCTGACTATCGACATGGACCGACTCAAGTATTTAGTTCACTTGATCGTGCCATGTTTTCCTCGGGCGTTTTCCTTCTTCTTCCATTCCGGTTAGCATAAAAAAATCTGATTCATAAAAAAAATTCAAACACAATGTAAAAAATTGGATTAAAAGTAATGATAGGGCATTTACCGGTGCACTCACACACATTCTAAATTATTGATTCTACCATTTACGAAGCATCTCTTAATATAAGTGTATATATATATATTTATATATGACGGCCTCCATGGTCGAGGGGTAAGGCTCTCGACTACGAATCCGAAGGTCGCGGGTTCAAATCCCGACGTGCGCAAGTAATTTTTATTTAATTAATTTGTGTTGTTTCACAATTAATTCATTTAAAAATAATATATAGTATGTTTGCGCGCGTTCCAGAGTGGAAAGATACTCTCAGTATCGCCCTGGTGAAAGACCACCATTCAGAATTGAAACGTTGCTTGAAATGGCTTTTTTAGCCGTGTTTGGTGACCAGATCTGAATAGCCAGGTATTTCCCCTTTTCCCCACCTTCCTCTTACCCTTCTCCTTCCCCTCCCCAATACCTTCAGCCACACAACATTCCCCAATTGGGAATGCCATAGTCTCACTGGCTCCAGACGGTTGGGAGCAGTTTGGGACTCTTGTGCGGTATTCATATAAAAAAAAATATATATTCATGGGTATTTTAAAACTATAAAATAATTTGCAAAATTACTGCCTCAACACAGGCTAGCCTAATGAGGCGGGTTATGTGAAACTATAACTGTTATTATATTATTTTCCATTTTACTTTATAAACCACTGTACACTTACATTATTATATTATTCGTGTCTTTTAGTTATAGTTAAATTTAATTTCAATAAAAATATTATTAATAAATTGATAAACTAAAGTTTTTAAGACAAGATTTTTGTGCATAGCGCAAAGGGTAACAATTATTTTTATAAACAATAATTATTAGCCTGAAACACTCATCCAAATTGAAAAAACTTTCCGAGAAAAGATAAATGTCGCCGACAATCAGAAGGGTGCAGGTTCGAGTCCTGTCGGCGACATTTATCTTTTCTCGGATAGTTTTTTCAATTTGTATGAGTGTTTCAGACTAATTATTATCGTTTATAAAAATAAACATATTATTATTATTATTATTATCCTTAATATTTACATATTTACACTTCTGTCGTTTAAAATAGCAGAAAATCGCGTGAAAAATACGAAAATGCGAACAGTTTGAGAATCCCGGCTGTCCTTGGTCAGTGTAGATATCTGACCCGGGTCAACCTCGGCGATAATGGCAACACCGAGATCATGTTGACACAACTTATGTCAACACAACATCGACACTCGCGTCTATTCCATGGCACCGACATTGCCAATTGTCTAATCTACCAGTTAGTTTCCCACTGCGGCTATACGGATTCAATCCACCGCTAACCAAATCCTCCACCATCGTACAAGAAACATTTTCCTACCATAATGATGGCAGTAGGGGACTGTATCGGACAGCAGAGACTTGTAATCCAAAATATGACTTATTTATTGACGCCTTAACACAGATTTAGATACAACTTGTTCTTGGGGATCATTTAACTGTTCTTCACTGAATGTACCTTTGTTTCTTCAGTTGTTTTATCGTCTCCTTGTTGGCTCGGGTTGTAGGTTTACTATAAAGTCAGATGTTTAGGTATTTTATTAGGTATAGAGATTAAAGAATTATGAACTAGGCATTAAAACAAAGATTTAGGAAGAAATGGTCTGAGATACAAAATGTACACTAGCTATGTATGACGGAAGAGGAATGAACTCGGGATATAGGTGACATGGCGTTGATAAAGAAAATTTCAAGGAGTTGGGACCATTAGTTTTAGAGAGTTATAGATACGCCCTTGAGGTGATTTTTCACAAAAACGGCGCTATACAAATCATCAAATTATTATTATTATAATAATAAATATATTTCAAAGAATTACCAGAGAACATTACAAATGACTTTGGGTTTTCCTTGGGGATAATTTATTTGGGTATTAATAATTCTGAGAAAGGAGGGTACTGGCCAATAATAATAATAATGTTTTATTATCTTCTTTTTTTTATATAACAAAATAACAATTAATGATATCCTCACTGGGATTTCCGGTGCTCAGGATTTCATTTACAAAATATTAAATTACATTATATGAAATTGATGTGCTTGATGAAAAAATAAATTAATAACAGTAAGGTGAGGTGTTTTAAGTGTAGTTGAGTGGTTTCGGTGTTGGTCTGTATTTGGTGTTAATGTATTTTCTATTTCAGATCTCCCTGTGTAACGTATCCAGCGTTTTATTCGATTTTTAAATTTATGATGGTTGTTGTGATTTTTGAAGGAGAGTGGGATTTTGTTGTACAGTTTCGTACTATAGTATAAGAAGTTTTTTTTGTCCGAATTTTTTTTGTTTTTTAAGTTATGCTTTTACGATATACTGCAATATCAATTAGTTCGCTCTTTTTCCTGCTTCCCATTCAGTGTAAACACTATGCGCACGCCACTGCATACCGGTAATTTTATGGAGTTGCCAATATTCCAACAAGTGCCACTGTTCGTGGAATGGTGGACAGATTTGAAAAAAAATGCCAAAAATTGCTAAAAAAAGCCAAAAAATACCAACATTGGCAAAAAGTCATGAAAGTGTAATGGAAAGTGCCAACGCGTGCACGAATTCTAAGGGTTTACGTTGAATCAGTATCATTTCCCACACTTATGCTATGAAATGTTTAATTCGAAAATACTGTTTTTATTTTCGTAACTACCTTTAAAAGTTATTACAGATTTAAATTGGAAAGGTATTTTTTGCCCACCCTGTACTATTTGAGATGCATATTTACGTTTGGTGATCAGATCTGAATAGCCAGATACTTCCCAACGTTCTTCTTGCTCGTCTCCTTCCCTTTCCCACTTCCCCACTTCCCCACAGTCTCACAACACACCCCTAATAGGGATGCTATAGTCCCACTGATTTTTTTTTATTATTTGTTACAATATATGGCTGAAGGTATTGAGGAGGGGAAGGAGATGAGGAAGGAAAATGACAAGGAATCTTTCAATTGCACTCCAGTTCCATGCCCCACTGCCATACATCAGGGTTGGTATCAGCACTCCATTGTAAACTTCCTGTATTGACCAGATTTATTTAATTCCAACCGCGTTCAGTCCTCATTATATTATTCATATGATAATGCTATAAATTAATTGAAAGGGAAGCTAGTATAGACGCCCACTTGCAGAACACTTCCGTTACTATATCTCTTTAGGTTTGGTAGTGGTTTTTTATAATCTCAATGAAATATATGACGTAGATTGATTGTACCAATTACTTTATAATTACACAAACATCGTCAAACAAATATTCCCATTCTTTAATTTTTTTAAACGAACGTGGGAATGTAATCTTGTTTTCTTTTTGTTTACAGTTAGTTACTCCACGCAGGAGGATTTGATGGAAGTAATTTCCCTCAAGGCCTATATTATCTGGAGATGCTGTGTCGAGGGTCTTTAGAGGATAGGAAGGAGTGAACTCGGGTCTTGACGAAACCCATGTTGTAGGAGGGAGGAAACACAGAGACCGGCAGATCATTCACAAATATGTCAAATTTTGGGCGCGCATTTGGCGTATTTCCCGACTATGCACCAGTGCCGAAGGGATCAATGACGCTACTTCCTCAGAGCATCTTCCATTAAAATATCGGTAGAACAAGGACAGCATTCCCGCCCGACACTTGTGCTCGAAAGATTGCAATCAGTCTGTTAAGATAGACGAGTCTATCAAACGGACCGTCCGTTTCTGCACAGAATCAATGGTTTTTTTCAGATATTTTGATGCTGCTGACCAGAGGTGGCTACCAAATTCTACAGTGGGGAGCACTTGCGTTTTGTACAGAGTCAGCAGTTGTGTAACATCTGCAGTATCTGCGGGCTCTGTACAATACCTCCCAGCTTCTGAGAGACTAACTTTACTCTGGCTTCGGTGGAGCCCCCATACCTGAGCTGGTCACTTAGGGTTACACCAAGCATATCAATGGAGGGCTTGTTGGGAAGATTGTATGACAGAAATAGAAAGAGACTTATCTAGATAGACGTGGCGTGCATTGCTCTCTTGAACGCCCAGTTTCATAAATAAACTGAATTTTTCATTTGCGGCCAAAATACAGAATGATATTATGTTTTTTAAATTAAATGATAAGTTAATATCTAGTACGGATTAAAAGTATTTTATTTAGGCCATTAAATAAATCGATTTGTCATGACTTTAGAGGTAACTTCGGAAAATGTTTGCGGGTTAACGACCCATCGCTAGTTAGAAGTCATTGGCAAAAATTAAATACTACGAATGAGTGCCGACTAAATCGATATTGGTAATAAAAAAAAAACAGGAATAGAAGCGGTCCGAGGATAGATCCCTGGGGGACTCCAGAAAAAAATACGAATCCGAAATAAATGGAACCATTATAAAAAATCTACAATTTCTAAAGTGCGGCACAATAATTACGGTACGGATACTATGGGGGCTTCTGAATCCGTTTGTCGTTTGTCCCAGCGGGGCCAAGTCGCCAGTTTCATTAGTCGGGTGAGAATTTCCGAAGTAATTAGTAGATTGAATCGATTTTGTTCTTGGTCGGAGGTGGGTGTTATTATAGTATCATTACAATGATTTCGTCCTTTATTTTATGTCAGCGTCGTTCACTTTTAGTCTGTTTTCGTTAGTCGAATAATATTGTGTTTATAAACTACATTGGGGTGAACATCTTTTTTAAAAATGAATTAAAGGAATGAATTAGATCAATAACTTCATTATAATGTCAGATGGAGTCGATTCGCTACTGCGACATTAACACAGACGAGTCTTCCCTTGAGCGCGCATTGCGCACACATGTAAAATTGTGTGTAGAATATAGTGAACATTTGTATGTGACATGTCCGTCATTTTGTATACTTTTCCTGATCTTCGCGCGTATTTTTGAAAGTGTGAATTGATTTCTCACAATAATTTAATATTTTTTAATATATTTACTTACTCCGGCTTACTTATCAGAACTGTGTATTCCCGAAAATACCAACTCACGACAGTCTACCCTTAGGTCAGCAGCGTCATCAGCTATCGGCAGGTTGAAGGAACCAAAGCGCACACCTAATACTAAGTTCGGTGATCGTGCTTTCGTAGTGTCAGGACCTAAAGCCTGGAATGAACTGCCGCATGACTTAAGAATTATCAAAGACTCAACAGAATTCAGAAGTAAACTTAAAACACATCTTTTCAGACAATCGTATCCATAAATTCACCTGTAAATTGCTTAGCTAGGCTGGCCGGTTAGTACTTACCTAAAGTCATAAAATAAAATAAAAATATAATTAAAAATTCACGCATCGGTGCGCAAATGCGTCCACAGCCCGCAACACTGTAAACATCCAAAGTGTAAAATAAAAAAATAAAAAATAAATAAATAAAAACGTTAATATTTATTAAAAGCTTCTTACGCCGAGTAAAGTAATTTTATAGATATTTTCGAGTCCTAAAATTCATTTTATGAATACTTTTCAGTCCTAAAAATTAATACCAATAATTCAATAAATACCAACTCTTCTTGTGCCACCGATCATCTAATAAATGTAACATCAATAGAAAAGGAGAAACAAATAACCATGTAAAACTATCATCTCTATAATTAAATTTTTCTAAAACTGTGTTCATCTGAAGCGACCTGCCAGGTAAGTATGTTTTTCTGTATCTGTCTGTACATAATTAGTTAAGAAATATTTGTACAGCGCCCTTGAGGTGATTTTTCACAAAAACGGCGCTATACAAGTCATCCAACTATTATTATTATTATTATTATTTCTTTTTTTCATATGCAGTGCTTTTGTGCCTATTTGGAATGTACGCCTCTGCTGGTAAGTTACTATGGTATGAGGGTGAAGGGAATGGCGAAAAGGAGATGAGAAAGAGAAAGGTGGAGAACTATCTGACAAAGTACATTTAACGGGAGCTATTAGACGTCGAGAGCCTCGGAGTTGGAAGAGCTTGTTCCGCAGCAGGATTTTGCTGGGCTTGAGAGAGGACACCTGCATGGAGAGGACCACCAGCTCATTGGTCAGCCGGTTCTTGCCTTCCGTAAATTCATATAACCTCTGTGCATTGTTCTAGAGCTCTGTGATGTATTCGCAGGCCTTGGCCAGGATGCCGCCCTGGCTCCGCACATCCCCATAGCACGTCTCGCTTGGCCAGCTTGATGGTCCAGTTGTTGATCTTGTCCCTGCATCGGCGCGTCATTCTTCGCCGATCTTCACGCTTTTTCATGCTAAGTCCCTTTCCGTGTGTATACTTCTGAACGAACACGTCCAAAGCCATCTCAGGCAAAGTGGTCGACACAGGGAGTAACTATTACCGTGGGGCGGACGCGATTCGCGGGCCGCAGGTTGTGCATCGCTGATTTAGGCGATGTTGTGATCTTATGAGTGTTTAATAATATGAATAAGTATTTCGTACTTAAAACACGACAATGTTTTGGTTTCAAACCGCATTACTTGTGTCAATACTTGGAATCAATAAACGGAGAAAACATTTCTAAGAAATTTATATTAATGAAATTACGCGAGTTCAACAAGTTCGTAGAACTGACATAAATCACAAAATATTTAAGAAAAAAACATAAAATATTATTTAAACACCCAGTCTTATCTATTGCACAGTATCTAATTACGTAAATAAATTAAAAATTACTTTGTAATTACCACTTTATTAATATATACATATCAGCATGTTTCGAAAGCGAAGCTTTCCTCATCAGGAATATACAGAATACTATAAAATTATTATTAATCACATGATCTGAGAGCCAGGAATCTAAGCTTATTTAAAGGTAACAATCTGTTTGTCTGACCTTGAGAGGTTCCCGGGTATCATTCCACAGCGCCATCTATGTGAAACAATCGGAACTAATTTCAATTGTAATTTTTTTTTTTTATTTACATTTTAAGAAAGAAAAAATACAAAGCAAAAAGTCCCGAAAAAACAACAGAAAATAAAAAGTCGCATCTGGGGCTCGAACCCAGGACCTCTGTCTTACCGGGGCAACCGCTTTACCAACTTAGCTAATGAGACCAGTTCAATTTATGTCATCTTCATCGATATCATACCTCAAATTCATCATTTGTCAATATTATTCTCCATTTTTAATCCCATATTATTAGCAGCTATCTTTATGATGATTACAAAGTTCTTCACGAACATAATTACAAAACTAGACAGTGTCTCGGAAAAATTAACGATTTTTTATTTATATGAGATGGTTTTTATAAAAGTATAAAGAATTTATTCATTTTTTGTTGAGATTTAAAAACCTCATTTGTAATATTTAATATTTAATCGTAAATTGAACTGGTCTCATTAGCTAAGTTGGTAAAGCGGTTGCCCCGGATAGGTAGAGGTCCTGGGTTCGAGTCCCAGATGCGACAGAAACCTTTTTATTTTCTGTTGTTTTTTCCGATTTCTTTTAGGTTATGTTAATATTATTTTCTTCAGTGATTAAAAATAAAAATGATCTTGTCTTTAGATTGAGTTCTACAACTTGTCGAACTCTCCCTCGTATTCGTAATTATTCATGGTTCTAGTAAAATAAAAAAAGCAATTCATTGGATTTTCCTTATTTACGGCGATATCCGTTATCTCATAACGCAATGGTAGAAGAATTCATTAGTAATTTTAAATGAATCAAATACTTGAGTCAGGTCATGTCAAGAGTCAGCGAATAACAATAGTATTTATGAATTTGAATAAAACAAGAAGTGTATGCCGAGACAGAGTTGTGTGGCGATCTATGCTATCTGCATCTTTTGCTGAAAAACGGCGTGGTGGTTAGGTTAGGTCAAAATTACGCGAAACAAATGTGGACGGCAGTGAGTCACGTGATCCTTGCCTCCGGCCCGTCGAAATCGTACTTAGGGCAAGTCCATTAATTCTGATATCAGTTATATCTACACGGTTTCTTAGACATATATATTACGTCCATTTCGATCATTTTCATTTAACTACTATTTATATTAATTTTAATTATTTTTATTTTTTTACAGTAATTCTACACAGAACTATGTCATCTTTGAGGATACTGTGTGGAGGGTCTTTTAGAGGATAGGAAGGAGTGAACTTGGCTCTTGAAGTGACCTATGTTGTAGGAGGGAGGAAAAACAGAGGCCGGCAGATCATTCCACAGACGAGCTGTTGAACACAAGAACGACTCGTAGAAGCGACCCGTTCTCATGTGACAAATTTAAATTGTGCGCAAATGTTGGTATCAATATCGCTAGTTCCTCAGAACATCTTTCATTAAAATACCGGTAGAAAAATGACAGAATTCCCACCTGACGTCTGTGCTGCAAAGATCGCAATCCGTTTGTTAAGATAGGCGAATCTGATGAGTCGAGGGTTTTTTTCAGATATTTTGGGACTCCCGACCAGAGGTGGTAGCCAAATTCTACAGCGGGACGTACTTGCGATTTGTGCAGGGTCAACAGTTGTGTACTATCAGCGGTATCTGCGGGCTCTGTACAGTACGCCCAGCTTCTGAGACGCTAACTTGACTCTGGCTTCGATGGAGCCCCCATACCCGAGCTGGTCACTTAGGGTTACACCAAGCATATCAATGGAGGGCTTGTTGAGAAGATTGCTTCCATTAAAGGAGACTAGATTATCATTTCGATCCCTTTTAGACGTAATCGGACATGATTGGGTCTTTGAAACATTAAATTCGACGAGGTTATTCTTACCCCAAGAGTAACCGTCCATTCTCTGCTTCAAAGCCCTCCGAGCCGTTGGAGTTTGTGTGCCCTAAGATCATTATCAATGGTTATATTTTTTTATTGTTCATTGTGGTACATTATTTTATATTGTTTGGCCTATCATAGGTATATAGTGGGATGCTGTGGGATTCAGCCAGTCGACGGCATCGGGAGTCACTTGCTTCAGCACAGATGTGCCATAGGGAAACTGCTGAAGTGGACATCCTTCTACTATGTGTTCTGTTGTTTGAATATGTCCACATTCAAGCTTCATATACGCACAACGGCTGTGACTGCACCGGATGCGCTTTAATGAGGTCCACGTCTTCCTAGGGAGAAAACCCTGGAAATTGAATAGTAGGGTCTATTAAAAGGTGCTTGTTTATCACGTCCGAGGACTGCCACTGAGTTTGCCACGACCCTTCAGGGGAGTATTGTGAGAGAAATAGTCGTCTGCCTTCAGTTCAAAAAGGTTTCCTGGACGTCAGGCGATTGGCCGGGAGATTTGCAAAGTTGTTTTGAAGTGGAATGTTACTATTCACGGCCTTTTTGTATTCCATGAGAGTTGCTGTCTCTCGTCTTACAGTGGGCGGTGCGATGTTGGAGAAGAGAGGGCGCTATTGTATCGGGGTGAAGGAAAGTGTTCCACTCACCGTGCGCATAGCAATATTCAATTGCACGTCTATATTTTATGTGTGTGTACTTCTAGCCCACGCTGGAACAACTGTAGTGTATCATGTCTTTGTAATTGAATGACAAGGAGCGAATGCCGAGACAGAGTTGTATGGCGATCCATCCTCTCCGCCCATCTCTACGGGGTGATGGTGATTTACTTACTTGTCTTAAAAATGTATTAAAATGTCATTTGATTTCTGCGAATCTAACGTAATATTTTATTAATTGATAACAGAGGCACCTCTCAGAAACACGCTGGGTTTTACTGAAGATAAATAATTAATTCACAATAACAATTCAGCGAAATACGATACTTGTAATGTTCAAATTGTTTTAATAGGTCATTCAACTTTCCATGCTCTTTGTGAAAGGTGTTGTTGTTATTTGTAGGTTTGGGTGGTGGAACTATACTAAGAAGTCGTTTATAACATTTAATCTCATCTCATCTTATTGTTGTTCTTGTCGAGGACCCATTGCCGTGACAAGGTGCCTCTAGGCGTCCCTGTCTTGGGCTATTTCAGTGGCCTCCATCCATAGACTCTGGAGTTGGTTTCCGCTATCAAATGTCTGCTGTTTTACCAGTTGAGGTCCTTTAGTCTAATACGTATCAAATGTCTGCTGTTTTACCAGTTGATGTCTTTTAGCCAAATACGTATAAAATGTCTGCTGTTTTACCATTCGATGTCCTTTAGCCTAATACGTATCAAATGTCTGCTGTTTTACCAGTTGATGTCTTTTAGCCAAATACATATCAAATGTTTTACCAGTTGAGGTCCTTTAGTCTAATACGTATCAAATGTCTGCTGTTTTACCAGTTGAGGTCCTTTAGTCTAATACGTATCAATTGTCTGCTGTTTTACCAGTTGAGGTCCTTTAGTCTAAAACGTATCAATTGTCTGCTATTTTACCAGTTGATGTCCTTTAGTCTAATACGTATCATTGTCTGGTATTTTACCAGTTGAGTTTATTTAGTCTAATACGTATCAATTGTCTGCTGTTTTACCAGTTGTGCCGAACGTCTTCTTGTTGATGTTTCTGGACTGTGCTGCACACTATCCACAACACGTTGGATATTTTCTTCCGTGTGAACCGTACGTGGTCTTCCGGTACATGGGAGGTGTCTTACTGTACCATGTTGTCGAAAATTTGCAAGCAGGTGGTTTATTGTTGGTGCTGAAGGTCCAGTACGCACATTAAAAAAACAACGATATGCACGCTGCGTCAAAACAATTAACCGTTGATTTTCAAAATAAAATTCAACAATTGTTGATCGCTGTTCTGTTGTGTAGTGTTCCATTTCAAATTCCCCAAGATTTCTTCATAAAATTCTGAAATAAAAAAAAAAATATAAATAAATTTAAAAAGTTATTAAACATTCAAACCATAACGGTAGTTTTACGCCACCCTGTACGTATCAATTGTCTGCTGTTTTACCAGTTGATGTCCTTTAGCCGAATACACGTTAATTGCCCGCTGTCTTACCATCTGATGTCCTTTAGCCTAATACGCGTCAATTGTCTGCTGTTTACCATTCGTTGCTTTTTAACTCCATTTAAATCAATTGTCTGCTGTTTTACTAGTCGATTTCCTTTAGCCTAATACATTTCAGTTAACTGTCTGCTCTTTTATCATTTGAATTCTTTTAGCTCCATTTGTCTCAATTATCTGCAATTTTACTAAATATTGCTATTTCACTCCATTTGTGTCAATTGTGTTGTGTACTATTTGTTGTTATTTTGCGCTATTTGTGTCAATTATCAATTTTCTGGTCTTTTAATATTTGCAGTCTTTAATCACTTCTCGTGTTTATTTTCTGCTTTTATCATTTGATGTCTTTCAGCCCCATTTTTGTAAATTATCTGCTTTTTTAACATTTGACGTTGTTTGACCCCATTTATGCCAATTTTCTGCTGTTTTGCCATTTGTTGTTCTTTAGCCACATTTGAGTAAATTATGTGCCGTTTTACCATATGATGTTCTTTAGTCCCATTTATCTTAATTGTCTGCGGTTTGCTGTTTATTGTCAGTTACCCTCATTTGTTTCAATTATCTACTATTTTACCGTTCGGTATCCTTAAGCCCTATCTGTATTAATTATCTGCTGTTTTACCATTTGATGTATTTTATATCTGTAAAATGTTATGCTGTTTTACCAATTATTGGTGTTCTTTATCCCTAATTGTGCCAGTTATCGTCTGATTTACCATTGGATGTCCTTACGCTCCATTTAGGTCATTAATAAAATAAAATCTATTTGCTATCGTTTAGCACCATTTGTCTCAATTATCTGCTGTTCTACTATTTGATGTCCTTTAGCTTCATTTATGTCAAAAATCTGTTGTTTAACAGTTGATATCTTTTACCCTATCTGTGTTAACTATCTGCTGTTTTACCATTTGATGGCATTTAGCTTCAGTTGTGTCAATAATCTGCTGTTTTAACATTTGATGTATTTTCTCTATTTGTGTTAACTGTCTGTCGTTTTACCATTTGAAATCTTTTAGCTCCATCTGTGGCAATTGTCTGCTGTTCTACCATTTGATGTTCTTTAGCTTCAGTTGGGTCAATAATCTGCTGTTTTAACAGTTGATGTCTTTTACTCTAGTTATGTCAACTGTCTGTTGTTTTACCATTTGAAATCTTTTAGCTCCATATGTGGCAATTGTCTACTGTTTTACCATCTGATGCCGTTTAGCTTCAGTTGTGTCAATAATCTGCTGTTTTAACTCTTGATGTCTTTTACTCTATTTGTGTTAACTGTCTGTTGTTTTACCATTTGAAATCTTTTAGCTCCATCTGTGGCAATTGTCTGCTGTTCTACCATTTGATGTTCTTTAGCTTCAGTTGTGTCAATAATCTGCTGTTTTAACACTTGATGTCTTTTACTCTATTTGTGTTAACTGTCTGTTGTTTTACCATTTGAAATCTTTTAGCTCCATCTGTGGCAATTTTCTGATGTTCTACCATTTGATGTTCTTTAGCTTCAGTTGTGTCAAGAATCTGCTGTTTTACCATTTTATGTCCTATATGTAATTTATTTTAGTCGTGGTGTTTGAAAGAGAGAGTATGGAAACAGTGTGCAATGAAGTTATTCTCGGAGCAGCTGGATGAGGTTTTGTATTAGAGAAGTATGTTTACAAGAGATGGAAAGCCAGATAGGGATACTGAAAGAAGACTAAATGCGATTGGTGCTAGTAAAAAATTGACAAAAGAAAAGGCGTTTAAGGAGAATATGTGATGCAGAAGATCTTGCTGGAAGAAATCGAGGATACCCGAAAAAGTTGTGTCATTCTCAAGCGAATCAAATTCTTGAATCGGGTCCTGTCAAGAATCAAAATAACGGTAGAATATGTATGGGATGGTGTATAAATGTGATTGAATTAAGGAATGAGTGCCGAGACAGAGTTGTGTGGCATCTTATCCTATCTGCCTACTCCTGCATAAAACGGCGTGATGGTTACTTACCTACGCAAAAATGAAACGCAAATGAAACGCAAAAATATCAATTAAAATGTTTTTTTTTTATTAATTTTTTTCTTCATATTATATCAATATATGTTGTATTTTACATATTCTTCGCATTGAGGTTATCTTGAAAAACACGATTTACAGGAATAATTACAATCTATTATAAAAAACTGGAATATTTCTAAAAAGATTCACAATAGGTAACAAAACGTCTTCTTCCCAGCACAGTTGTTAAATTTGGTCTAAGTTCATTTGCCGAAGTAATTAATTAATTAATTCATCAACCAATTAATTGAATATAAAAATTTACGCTACGCTTTTTGTTCAATTTTCTAAGCAGTTCTTTTAATTATTTTTAAATCAAGGTTTTTTTTTTCTAATTTTGTCTATTCTATTTTACATGTTTCTGACCGCCTCTTCCTTAAAACACTTGAAAAATTAGTATAGGCGTCCATGTAATGTTTCAAATTCACCGTTACAGATAAAAATGGAAAGAAAAAAGTGTTTCAGCAACTGACAATTTTTGCCGCATTGCCGGAAACCTAACTCATGTAGGTTTAATTATACTCTGAAAATTGGTATAGGAGTCCATGTAATATTTCAAATTCACTGTTCTGGCTGAAAATTCAAACAAGTAGATAACTTATCAATAGAAGGAGCATTGCATTAATGTGATACAAGGTTTGGAACTTGGTCAATGGATGGCAGCATTTTACATTTTTGTTTGTTTTTACCACTTGAAAATTTTCCCTTTTGCCGTAAATCTTTTTTTGGCTTAGTTAAACGAAACTTGGTAGCGCTAACAGATGGCGCTAATTTAAATATTTAAGAACAAAACACTTTAAGCGTTTCATACTTTTAAATATTAAAATGATTTTTTTATTGGCGGGTATATACGCGGAATATGACATGGAAAAAATTGCTATTGAAGATTTAAAGTTTTTCTTTAAGAAACTTTTAAAAATATAATGTGTTATTGTAAAACATTACAGTATTTTGTATATAAGTTTCCAGAAGGATTTGATCTTTAAACTTACAGTAACAATTTATTCAATTTGATCCATATGTACACCCAACAAACTATTCATCTCAATATTTAAATGTATTAAGTGCTAAAAGTATTTTTTTTTTAATATTTTAATTAGCGCCATCTGTGAGCACGTATCGCATTTCCTTTAATCTTGACGAATTGCCCTGATGACACTCAGGTAGAAGCGAAATCCTCACGCTTCAATATTACAACGAAATCAGTGACTTGACGTGGTTACAAAACTACGAAAGATTAACACTCATTGATTTATAAATTTTTGAATATTGAAATTACAAAAATCTAAACAGTTGCATCAGAAACATTACACTTCTTACATACTAAAGAACTCGAATAGGAAAATACGATTTATTTTTTATTTAAAATCGACACATCGACAATTATATAGAAGCAAAACACAATCTAAGAAAACAAACTGCAGGTTTTTGCATGGCTGTAACGACGCGCCGTTCACCTTACCTAACAAATAAAGCTTGTGCAAGGATCGTCCAAACAGGGCAATAAAAAATAAGAGAAATGCTTTTAGGTTAGGTTACGATTTATTAGTTAATCGAAATATTTAACACGCCCTGCAACTTACAGTTTAAATTTTCGGATGTATTTTGCCTCCGTATAACAGGAAAGTTCCCTAAAATGTTGAAATTTTGTATTTTCCGACGCCAGAAAAGGATAGGCATCACCATCGGTTACCGCGATAACTTCTCGCGAATCTGTACCAAAAGTTTTTTTTCATTTTTTTTTTTCATTAACAATTATTACAAAAAACGGCAAAACTTTTGATTGGCGACCGTAGCGACGTGTAAAAAAGTGAAAAAAAGACAACTCTTTCGCTAAAACGCTATAAATATTTTGTCAGTTTTAAAAACTGACCCCTACACTTCACGCGGTTCGTATAACACACCCGTCTACCGATTTCCGACATCTGTGGTGAAGCCAAAATTTTCATAATTTCCATACAAATTGTCATGGACATGTTTTTTACAGACACGACCAGTACAAAACTAGACGTGAAACAGTAAATTTATCTAAATATATATATATACAATGGCCGTTCACAAAAGGCGATTGATGCAAAATATTAAATAACGATAATATAAACGAAAAAACAATGCTAGAAACAAGGTATACCTTATCATTAGAGTTTTGGAGATTAAACATTTTGACAGCTGAACAACAACAACAAAAAAACATGGCGTTGTAAGTTTCCTTTTTGACCATATGTAAATATCTCCAAATAAAAACAGTGACCTTAAAAAGAATACATTTAATAAAAATTAGTGAGTTTTATTTTAAATTTTTCTTTTGCTCAACTGTCATTCCAAAAACTAAACAAAACCACACAAAAAAGGTAAGTTGTCATTTGGTAGGCTTTGCATTGGATCATATCCCGTACTAAAATTCTTTAATATTTCGCAACAAAATTTGATACATTTCTGTTACGCAAACGCGAAATAAAATCGAAATAAATCTACGAGTTTTTGCGTGGCCGTATCGGAGTGCTTACAACTGCAACGTGCCAACCTAACCTAAAAACATTCCTGTGTTCTTTAACCCATTTTATTGTATTTGGTTCGGGCGATGATTTTTCCCAATATTTCTTTACGGCGTGGAAACGTGGACACTCAAAGCCAGCGAACGGAAGCGGATGGACACTTTCAAAATGTGGTGCTGGAGGAAAATGGTCAGAATTCCATGGACAGCCAGGCGAACAAATATATCAATTCTGGAAGAGCTTGGCATCCACAATAGGCTATCAAGAGTGTAATTGAGAACAACTCCAACCTGGAGAAGCTCATGGTCACTGGCAAAGTGGAAGGCAGGAGAAGTAGAAGAAGATCACCGATGCGTTGGAGTGTTCAAATTTCACAGGTGTCCGGAACGTCGGTGTCCTTGGCTCTCCACGCAGCGCAGGATCGCGAGGATTAGAGGAGCCTTGTACACCAGGGAGATTAGAGTGAAGGTCACAATCCACAGCAATGATGAAGCGACTCAAGAATGTTAGGTTATGAATTTTTAGATTGAAGAGCGTAAATGTTGCACCAAGCGATCTAACCTTATCGAACAGCATTACTCATATTTTGTTATTGCACTATCTTTAAGGTATGCTAGGTTAGGTTGGAAAAACAATGCTGTCGTGAACATGATTGATTAACTATGAAAAAAAAAATTGTTTTATTTTCAATTGTATTTTGCGTCCGTATAACATTCATGTATCACAAATTCACTCACCCAGTATCATTGTACGTCGATTTCGACTGGCGAAATAGCTATCCAAAGATTGCCAGCAGTACTATTGTACCGCTCAGATGAAAATAATACGAATACTTCGTAAAACCGCCAGTCGATCAAATAATTGATCAATTTTGGAGACGTTGAAGAAAAAAAACACAACTCGTAATTAAAAGGATTTTTTTCTTTAGGAAAGACATAACGCTGCAGCAATATGAAAACGTAATGTTTGTCGGATTGTGGTGTCACCGTGTGACAGAACTAAAGTCGAACTAGTCAAAGCATGTCATCAAATTTTAAATATGGTTCAACAGCAACTTAAACTAAGGCAATAAGGGTCTCCAGGGAAAAATATTGTGGTTAAGTATATGCATTCATGTGAATCAACAAAAGTCGATTCCGAATATATAAGTTTTTTTGTATGTGTTATTATGCTTGGAATATAGAAATTGTTTTTTTTTTAACTAATAAAATACCATCTCACTGAAACGCTCTATTTGGTTGGCATCGTTGGATCGGCGGCTCCTGACGTGACGCGGATGTTCGCGCGTGAAATTTTTCCTTGTAAACTGAGTCCGTGTGACGCCATGCACCCCTCATCTCTTGACGACATTTTTGCGAGTTAAAAAAATCTAACGCTGAGAATTAATTTAACTATGAAAACGAACATAAATTTAAGTATCGGAAATTTAAATATTAATAAGAAAAAAGGTTGGAACTCCTTATTAGAGCTGAACGAATGTATTAATCATTGAGGTATACAAATGGAGGAAACGTCAGCGTTCAAAATATGGGAAACAACATGCGGCCAATTGGAATCATTGAGATAACGCGGGCTTCAGTCGATTGCAAGTGCTCGCCGGGTATGGGATCTCCAGTGATAACTGCAAAATGCCTACATGACTGAACAAGTCGTTCTGGAAAAGATAGAAAAAGCAATGGCGTAACCTTTTTCGGTTTTATCATAATCATCATTCGTGTAAATTGGCTTTTTTAATGTTAAAAAAACTCCAATGAAGTAGGCGCGCCGGTAACTCAATTGCAGTCGTGCGACGCGGCGACTCCGTTCGTTGAGTTCATTCGAGATCGGATTGATTCGGGCGCCATCGATAGCCAGCTTACAATATTTCACACTGATTTTGCAAGGAACGTAGATTTTATTTATATACCTTAATGACATTAATGAATACCTCGACTATGCTCAAGACTGGTTCGACAATAAAAACCACATTTCTATGGTGTAACATATTGTTTTTACTTTATAATGGAAGATCTATCGTTGGGTAGCTTGTCGGTTGCAACTTACCCAAAATAGAAAACATCGCTTGTCAACCAATTAAAGGAAATTAGAAGTTTGTTATTAAAATAGTTACAGCGGTGTTCATAATGGCAATACAGTTGGTAGTAATAGCAATACAGTTGTTAAGAATAAGTACAAATATGTTCGTAATAATAACAACTTTGTAAATAATAACATCATTAACAATGGTTACCATGTTGTTATTAATGATAACATTGTAATTAACAATGGTTACCACGTTGTTATTGATAATAACAATGTCATTAACAATGGTTACCACGTTTATATTAATAATAACAATGTCATTATCAATGGTTACCGCGTTGTTATTAATAGTAACAATGACATTGACAATGGTTACCACGTTATTTTTAATAATAACAATGTCATTATCAATGGTTACCACGTTGTTATTAATAATGACAATGCTGTTATTAATAATGAGTGTCGATAATTACAACTTCCATATTTTTATATATTTTAAATCCAATAATCAAATTAAGAAATTTCATGATGGTGAAAAAGTTGTAATTAATATTAAAATTTCAAACATGTTACCAATAATTACAAAGATGTTATTAATATTTTCAAGTATGCTTATAATAATAACAATGTTGTAATTAATAATAACAAAAATGTGTTGTAATTTTGACTACAAAATGGTTAATTTTGACGACAAAGTTATTCATTTTAACGTTAAAGTTGTTAATAGTGATCACAAAGATGTTATTAATTATTCCAAATATGTTAACGACAGTGTTAAAAAAAGACACATACCATAAGTTTATCACGATAACAAAGTTGTTAATGATGACAATAACGTTGTTAAAATTAATGATAATTACGTCGTTATAACTAGTAACCAAACTGTTAATAATATCAACAAATGTATCAAAGATATTTAGAGATTTGTCAACACTATTAATAATTGATGTGCTACCTACATGCGCATTATCATTATTAATGATAACAAAATTGTTAGTAAAAATAACAAAGATGTTAATAAAAATAACAAAGTGGTTAATACTACTAGTAAATGGGTTAATAATAATAATAACAAGAATTGTTAAAGTTAAAAATATGAACAATAATTATAAACACAGAACAACAATATTAATAGAACATGGCAACACGCATTTATACAAAATAGACAAAGTTAAGCAGTTTATAAAAATCAAATTTGAAGAGAGTCAAACTTCTTAAGTTAATAATTAATTAGTAATCATAGTAATTTCAAATAACCACAAAATTATTACAATAATTGATAATTTACAAAGCTAAAAAACAATTAATATCGGCCACCTCGAAACCGGAGAAAATAAACTGATCCTAAATACTAGAGAAATCCATATAAATCATAAGAAATGTCTCATTAAAACAGTGCTATCCTGCGGAAATCCGTTTACACTAAATTTAAAATTTCCGGGAAATCGGTTTTTGAATCACAATTTTAATTCCAAAAATATGTATGGGTATAAAACAGCAATAAAACCTCTCAAACTCTGGCATCATGAAAATTGCACGACATTTTTTTTGCTTGAAAGTTTTATGTTGGTGATGTAATTTGCATTTTGAGCAAATACATGTCATTGCAATCTATAAGACGTGATGTTGTTTGTACTGGAAGTTTATTTATAGCTTCAGCCGTGTTTAGTGGCCAGATCTGAATAGCTAGATACTTCCCAACTTCACTGTGTTAATTTTCTAGAAATAAGATGAATTTCTCATAGAATTTAGCGATCTTTGGTACATTATTCAAATCAGTTTTTATTATTTATTTCAAGTACCTCAGACATCTTTCTACGCATCGAGTAAGCCAACCTTATTATGCTGCCGTCTCCTATCGGGGATGGTTATCATCAGGACAATCATCGCCCCAAACGCTGCAGACCGAAACAATTCAAACTAAACAACATTCGTTTATTTTTATTTAATAGGAATTATTCTAGTTTTATAATATTTTTAAAAAACTTACGAGTACAAAATATGTTCACTTTAAAAGTGAATTTAATGAACTAACGTACGCATATCTTATTTGGTAGAAAATTTTTACTAGGAATTTTAAAAAAGGGTGTGATTTTTGAAAAAGAGAAATAGGTAATTTTAGAGTTAGGTACTTTGCTTTTAATAATAATATTTTTTGTTGTTTTAGGTGCCAGAGAGACGCTGAAAAATTTCCGGATATCGGTTGAGACAAAAAAAAATAACGGGAAAACAATTTTTACAAAAAAAAGACGTTTTATGGACACCACTTTTTTTAACGGAAACCCGTTTTTACAGACACCCGTTTTACGGAAGGCGTTTTTACGGATATCAGAGAGACGCTGAACATATCATTTTTTATTTATTTAAATGCGAAGGAATTGCTTAAAATCACAGATTATAAAACCGGCGTGTAAATCGTGCACACAAAATTTGTAAGGTAACCAAATATTGTGTTAACGGTATATGCACCATGCACATAAAAATTTCTAGTGAATCGAATATCCGGTTAACGGTACATCGCATACACAAATTATTTCTAGTTTATGAAGATTTTTCTAGTTATACGAACAATTTCGGAAAATCGTGTACACAAAATGTTTACTCAACTAAGCAAAATATACACAAAATTTCTAGTTATCGGATATTAGGTGAACGGTATGTATACACAAAATGCGGCTGGTTGTATATTGATTTCTGGTTAGCCGAACAATTTGACGGAATAGCGTGTACACACAATGCCTAGATAATCGAATATTGCGTAACTGGTTTTGTGTTAATCGTATAGTGTGTTAAGGGGATGATTAAGATCCAAGATTGGCGTATAATAATGATAAATAAAAAAATAATAACGTTAATACATTAAAACATTACGTTTTACATTAAAACATTAAATGCATTCAAACAGAAAAGGTTAAAACATTTTTACTAAAGAGTTGAGTGAAAAAAGCTATTGAGGGCATGTTTTTTTTTTAAATTCGTTGAAGGTAGTATAAATTAATTATAATTGTCTTAAGAAGGTATTAATATTTATTTATTAGCTATGGAATATTGTGTTCAAAAAGGTTTAAAAACTAGAGATTTATTTATTTATTGTTTTAGCTATGAGGTTATAATATTAAAAAAATATGTGCTGAGGCTCATTATCAAATATTCGATACAAAATTCTAAACAATTTATTTTATTTAAATCTTCGCTTTCGAACCGCGCTTCTTTTGTCTTTTTCATTTTTCTTTATTTTAAAACTTTTAATTTACTCAAAGCATGAAAATGAAAATGGAACAGTTCTAGCGGTATTTTCCAAGCGATGATTCTCAGAGGAAATAGAAATAATACTTTCCATGAAGGGTGACGCACTAAAGACATTCTTAAAGTCTTGCGTATGTGGACATTTCACGATATAAAAAACCGTGGAGACAAGTAGGAAAGCTGTTTTTGAAAGTAAAAAAATTACGGAAACCGGTTGTAACATAAAACCAGTGTCTCAGAAACTCGTTTTAATAGAAATCACTTTTTACGGAAATCGGTTTATATGATAACTCATTGTTACGCATTATCTATGACTCCTCTGAAAATAACCTTATAATGACAAGAGAATTGTAATAATTTGTCTTTCAAAGTGTCCCACCCTAAAAAGTGTTAGAATTTTGAATTGATGTTTTGATAATTTGCTGCTCTTTATGTAAAAGCCAGATATTACGATTGTATTTATTATTTATCGTATCGACTGAATAAGATATTGCACAATTTGCGCCAAACAGTATGTTTTTAATGTAAAATGGAAATCAGTATATATTTCAATTCAGTGATGCATATTCTGAAATAAAACAGAGATTTGGGAGTTATAAAGCTAGTGGCAATAAGGTTGAAATTGACCAGTCGCGTTGACCAATTGTCTAAAACTATGCAAATGATCGTCAAAAGACGTATTTTTTTCTTATTAAGCCAAGGGTCAGATGTTACAAAAAAGTCTAAATCATTAGTATAAAAAACTTTTTTTTTTACATTTTTCGATATAACCAATTGGAAAACTGTTCGTAAGTAGGAAATCTGACAATTCGAAGAATTTCGCAGGATTTATTGTTGATTTTTTGAAGGCTTACGATGTTATTATTATTATGTGATTTTAAAAAAATCATACGTTATTTTCAATTTTTTTGAAACGACCTTTTTTGTTCAATAACCAATCATTTTTTGTTACATTATTTAATTACAGTAGCAGTAAAAAGGTTGATAATTTTAGTTTAATCGTATTAAAACCACACAAATTGCGCAATATCTCATACTTTTTAATAATTTCATAAGAGGAAATATTAGCTATTTTTTGTAAAAATTGACTAGAATGATATATACAATTCAACTAGTTTTTTTTTATCAAAAATTCAAATAACTAATTTTGAATTTGCATTCTTCCCGCGAAATTCTATTTTACAACCAGGTTTTGTTTTTTTTTTAATCCCATTTTAATGTATGCAGAAAACAAATACATTATTAATTATTTGAAGGATTGATCTTTTTTCGTTAAAAATTGAAATTACTTAATTTAAAATATACAATATTACAAAATTGGACTAGAAACTTACGCAATTTCAATAAATGATTTCCATTTATTATTTATTTTTTTGTCATTTCAATTTACAATTTATTTGTCTCGCTATTTTTGAATACGTGGGAATTTGGTGTTCATTTTTGTTAGTGATTTTTTTGCTTTTTCTATGGGTGTTTCGTTTTTCAATTCATGTTTGTGTTTTATGTTTTTTTTTCTCTTTTAATCGATAATTTTTAGCATTCTTGAGTGAATCGATCAATCAATAATAAAAATTAGAATAAATAATCATAAATTTTCGAATTTTGATCAAACTATCGTAATTTTGCGATCATTTATTGAATAATAGTAATTTTTCTAATTTTTGAATGAATTTTCGTAGGAATTGGTTGACTGATCGCAAGCATTCGTTAACTGATTGAATTGTCGTATTTTTAGGGGTATTTTATTAAACACTGTTATCGTAGCGGTAAGTCATATACATTTTTTAAATCTGTTAGCTTACAATTAACGATTAACGAATAATTGCTTAATCGTACTGATTTAATAGTTATAATCATACGATTATCACTTCAATGGTCGAAATATTGCGAATATTGATTTTTCTATCGCAAGCCTACGATTATCAATTGATTAATCGTAGCTACACGAATGCAGGTAAAATAATCGTAATCGTACGAAAATTGATTGTATAATTGTCACAGTTCGGAAATTGTTGGAATAATCATGTAATTTCTGTATCACTAAAACCATTGAAAATGTAATATACCTTTCCCAATATTGAAATACATAAAAAATAGAATAATGTATGATGTCCATGGTGTAAAATTTCTGCAAAGTAAAAGGGAACAAAACTGTGAAGGAAATAATATCTAAAGACCTGAAAAATTCGCGTTTGCCATTACGCGAATTTCACCATTTTAAATAAAGCGATTTTTCGTATTTTAAAAAATAAATATTATCCGTTCTATATATTTCTTTGTCTATGGTTTTGACAAGCTTGAATAGCCAAAAATAGAACGCAGTTAACTTCGTATCGAAAACGCCGCGTGCCGCCGTTCTTTTTTCAATTTTCGAACAGACTGTCTGTTGCAAAATTCCAAAAATAGAACACAACTCCACTTTTATCGCAAAACACCTCTGACTTTGCTGAGAAATAACATGAATTTCGTAAAAAAATAACGCGAAGTTTTCAGGTCCCTAATAATGTCACATTATGCCAACTTTGATGTAATGATAATGATAGGTTAAGATCGAAGTGTTTGAACTCTCGTCACTAATCAGAATTCAACACCAAATTGTTACATTATTAAAAAAAAATAATTTTAAAAAAATGTTTTTTTTTCCAGTTGAGACTCTAATTAAAAAAAAAAGAAAAATATTTTCATGTTCGTAAAAATAAATAAAAAAATAATTCACCTAAAATAATAAGTCCAAAAAAAAATCAACCTTATTTTTTACTTACTTTATATAAAAACGCGTCAGTATTGAAGAAAAATTGAATGTAGTATGAAATTACATTTGTCTAAAGTGCCAACTGTTTCAGCGTTTAATCGAATTTTGATAAATTAATTGTTTCTGTATTTAATTTTAAACTTCATTTAAATAAATTTATTAATATTTTTTATTACGTTCTGCAAGTATTTTAGTTTGTTATTATTGTGACAGCTGTTTCGGGGTACCGAGCCATTTTTAAAACAGCAGTTGAAAAATAGCGTTCTAAGCCGAAACAGCTGTCACAATAACAAACTGAAATACTTGCAGAACTTAATAATAAGCATTAATAAATTTGATTTAAGTTAAATAAAAAAAAAATTAAAAAGATTTTTTTTTCTACAATCTTCAAACATAACAACACAATCGTTATGCCTGAAGGTTTATCAGACATTTGATCAAACGCCGAACGGGCCGAGAATCGGCATTGAATGAGGACCCTTTCAAATGTTAAAAAATTCAAAAGTGGAGCTAATTGTCAATTGATCAAATATAACGGAAAATGGAATTATTTTTTTTTTGTATTAATTTTATTTTAATTATATAATAATTATGTCGTTTCAGTATTACCTAGCATTGTGGAATATTTTTAAAACGGTACTAAAGGATGGATGAGGGAAATTTTTCAAAGAAAAAAATAACAAAAAAATTAACAAACCAGTAAAATATATTAATAAAAATATATAAAGTACACAGTAAAAAAAAAAAAAACAGAGGGTAAAAAAGATATTTTAAAAAAATATTTAAAAATATTAAAAATAAAATTACACTAAATTCTGTGAGATTGTGATATTTCCTATTTTAAGAACAAGAATATTAAAAAATAATAAAAAAAAATTAAAAATCATATTCGATCACCCGTAGACATTGACAATTGTGTTTTTACTTTCGGTAATTTCAGTATCGCCCTGGCGAAGGGCCACTGAAATGAAGCGTTCCTTGAAATGGCTTTAGCAGTGTTTAGTGACCCAGGGACTGATTCCGGTTCTATAAGGATAAGGCATTTTCCGTATCCTTTGGCTTAAAGACGTTTTGCTTAACTGCGGTTCCGGTTCTCTCGGATGACAGCAGCAGCTGTCATTCAGGGAATGAGTTTCTTTAAAAAATATCAATACCAGCGTAGTTTTAACAAAAGAAAAACTCAATATCATCGTAAGTATTCGAACATTATTTGTAGCATAATAATGGTATTAAATGTAACGAATTAATTATATTATTATATTTGTAAATTACCCATGCCAAAAAACCCAAAACGTCAGATAAAAGCGAATTAAATTCTAAAAGTTGTAATAAACTACAAAGTAGTAAGTGTGATGCAACTATAATTTTGAACAATACCGTGATAATTTAACCACAAACTCATTTAGCTTCCCCCAACCCCGAACTTAAATGTTTTATCATCGATACCGAATCGGAATCTCAGTTAAGCAAAATGTTTTTAACCCCACGGGTAAGGGCAATACATTTAAAAATAACACTGTTTCTGAATGGACAGATGCTTTTTAACCTTCCTCCTTCTCGTCCCCTTTCATAATGTCAATGCCTTTTGGTGTTTTCAGCAGATAAATTGCATCTACCTATAGGTTAGGCAATGAGAATTGACCCAAGCAACACAAACTTAGGATTATATGAATTGTTACATATGTACTCTCTCGTGTCCTTGCAAAGTCAAGTTTGAAACATGCTTAATGCAAGCGATGCATCTGTTTTCGGGTCAACTCTGGTTGCAACACCTACATTGTGTTTCAATAAAATTATTTATGACTTACAGATAAATAAGTACCCTCACAATTTGTGTAGAATATTAATTTTTTTATTTTTTATTAAAAAAAACTTTATAAAAAATAGTTAGTACTTTGAATTTGTCTTTAGTTTTGCGTTCAGCCAAATACAAATAATTATTAATTAATTTATAAAAAAATAAAAAATCAAATTACAACAAGTAATTAATTTAAAATAAATAGATAATAGATATATATTTTTTAATAATAATATAAAAATTTCTAAAAGTTCAACAGGGGGAAAAATATATGTAAAAAAAAAAATTACTTACAAAAAAAAAACTAAATTAACAACAGTAATGTACGAACGCAGACGAAAATGACAAAATATATTTTTGCCTCACAGTAGCTCAAAAATGTGATCGGTCCGTCGGCGTTGGATCAAATTTTAATCACCCGTGAGTCATAACGGACGTGCTATTATGTCGATTCGTGATGGTAATCTAATAGGGGTTTAACGCCAAATTCGGCCCGTCAACTTTTAATAAAATTTTGATCAGCCGTCGAGCATATTCATGATGTAAAGACAATCTCTGAGTATTTCGCTAACGGTGGACTCTCGGCCTGTCAGCATTTGCCCAAATTTCGATTATTGTATGTTTGAAGGCCCAACGGCTGTTAAAACAACCCAAATTGAAATTCGATAAAAACAATGACAGGCCGAATTGATATGTAAAAAAATTCAAAATGGCGCTGATTGCAGATTTGTTACAACGTCAAATATGAAAAGAGTTCAAATATATGCGTATTAAACCAAATAACGCGATTCTCGGCCCGAATAAGCGTTAAATCAAATTTTGATCCGCCTTAGATATTAAAAAAAAAAATTGTCATTTTCCGTTAACGTTCCTTCACTATACATAGGACACAAAATAAATACATTTATAATTAAATTAACAAATATTTTTATGAATACTAAAATAATTGTAACTATAATAATATGCAGGAACATTTCAATGGTAATAAAAAAGAATTTAAAAAAATTATTCATATTTTTACATTAGCGTTAAAAAGAACATGGAAAAATTACCTACACAGATTTTTGTATAACAAATTATGGAGGCGACATGAACGACTGCAAATTTACGTGTGTCAATCTCCATTTATATTTATTTCGTTTAAAAACATTCCAATGAACAAACAAAAAAATTATAAAAAATTAATTGTATCTAAAAAGTAAGTAAAAAAAATTTATAAAAGTAATAAAATAATACAAGGCGTTTAAATGTCAAAAATGCAAAAAAAATAATAATCTCAGATTATGTATTAATACCGATTTAAAAAAGTCTTTTAGAGCTTGTAAAAAAATTTAAAAAAAAAACTTCGCTTTAGAACATTTTTTACAGAATAAATTAATTGAACGAATATTAGAAGTATTATAAAAAATTTTGACTTAAATTTTTTTTATGAAAAAAATTCAATGCTGTTCCCATTTTGAAAATGTTGCAGTTTAAAAATAACGAAAAATATTTAAAAAGGGTTTAAAAAACATAGTGAATAAATATAAAATAATAATATCAACAAACAAAAAAAACCTACAGACAAAAGGTAACAATTCAAAATGGTCGCTATTTGACCGACTAGTGGATTCAATTAAGGACATTCGAGAGTTGATTTTTTCATATTTGGTTTTTGCAAATAATGTACATAATAATAAATAAATAAAAATGTGTTTGAGTTTGGTGTGTTTAACGGAAATTAAAAAATGTTACAAATTAACAAATTAATCGGCGTTTAACAAGGTAAAAAAAAAAAAAAAATTCGTCGAATGGCCGTTTCATGACAATGTAACATTTTTTAATTTCTATGAATTTTTGAAAATTACGTCGTATTACTAATTCAAATCTGTACATGATACAAGTTAAAGTAATTTCATATTTTCAATGGTTTTAAAAATATTTAATAGGTAGGTACAAAATGTTTTTTTTCAATATTAAGAATTTAAATAGAATGCAATTAAAGTTGACTTAAACAACACGCATTTAATGCTTGTTTTTTTTTATGTTTGGTATAAAACATTATACAAAAAACAACAATACATTAGGACGTGGTCACACATTTGTCTACTTTTGCTTTCCGCGACCGATGGAAAACATTTTTATTTGATGTTTCAAAAAAACACATTCGTAAGAGACCCGCTTTTAGGATTGTCAGTATCGATGCACGTACATCAGGGTTCGAAAATATCGTGATATTTATATAAATATCAAAATATCTAACGGGAATATATCGATACATATCTGATATACATATATATCAAAAAGTCATGTTTATTTTCTAAATGGAAATAGACGTTAAAAATACCCTTCAAACCCTGATGGACTTTCTTCATTTGTATTGGAATCTTATTTTATAAACTCGAATAACAACACGCTTGACACGTGCTGTATGCACGCAATGCATTTGTATGAGCACTATGTTAATGTCAACTCTGATTGCGGTAGCTGGACTCCAAATAAATGAATACTTTTTATGGAAAAAAAAAGATCGATTTTTCAATAAATTCACGGATGAATAATCATTTTTTTTTAAATTTACAGTAGAAGGATTGTTTTTTTAGTAAATGAAACTATGTAACTTTGTGTACGACACTTATTCTGAGCGAACGTGCAAACCGGTTTCAACACAACCGTCTTTGTGTCGGGGCAGATTTGATCAAGGCCCTGATAAAGGCTCTGACAAAGGCCCTGAAAGCCTCAAAGAAAATTTTGTCAGAGGCCCTAACGAATGCCCTGAGGGAAACCTTAATAAATGCCCTGTGTCAGCTTTGACAGAAGCCCCGAATAAAAAACCTAAGAAAAAACATTGATTTGTCCAACAAAGGCCTTGACGGAGACCTTTT
This sequence comes from Halesus radiatus, assembly GCA_022606495.2. NCBI lineage: Eukaryota > Metazoa > Arthropoda > Insecta > Trichoptera > Limnephilidae > Halesus > Halesus radiatus. The sequence goes on from JAHDVE020006717.1 coordinate 502,095, forward strand.
AACGCAAAACCGGTTTGCACGGCTTTACAAATAAAGTGACACATACACACTATGCCATAGTGTTTGTTCCATTGAACAATATTTGAAAACACAAATTTGCCGATAATTTTCAAAATATTTTATTTATATTAATTAATTTAGCGTCATCACGCTAGCGAAAAAAAAACATATTTAATTAACTTTAACAATGCGTCATAAATTGCGTGATTAGTTTAATTGATGAAGCGTGAAAATTGCCTAAAAAAAAAAAAGAAAAAAAAAATTACAACGCTATCCCAAAAACACGCAATAAATACTATTTCAAATGTTTTTTTTTTTTTTCAAAATCATTTGACGAGGTTTGATAAAAATTTATTTTTTTCCTACTCATGTCGCGTTCTTAATACAAAAATATAAAAATACAAAAATTTCGACACGTCCGAAAATACGAAAAACACACAACACCTATTACACGTAACTCTAACGCGGGTTAAAGTTTCACTAGACCTTTTTGAACGTTCATTAAAATTTTTTTTTTTTTTCAGAGTTAGTCATTAAAGCGGTCTCGCGGGGCGATTTTTTTACTGCTATGTTACGGCGGCGATCGTTCATCGATTTTTTTTTGACACTGCAGTCGCTCGGTGGAACGGAAACTTTGGTAGACGGTGGTTAATGAAATTTCTCAAAGTCTGTAATACTGATCAACCTGAGAAAGTGACCGGGCAATGAAGGAAATAAGCAGAAAAGCTGTGCCTACCCGGTGGCTCGCATTTATTTGCTCTTTATAAAAAAAACATGATTTTTTGCCTAGTGGCAATTTCTACCATCCTGCCCTTAGTGGACATTTTAAAATTGTTAATGTCTCGGGTAGGAAAGAGATAAGGAAGGGAAGAGAAAGATTGAAAGAATGTGGTATTTGAAGGACCACTTGGAAGGGCAGTTCGTTCCAGAGACGTGATGATTGTACTGAAAATGAATGATTTAGCTCGGTGGGTGGGAATCGCAAGGGTTTACTCGTCACTTGAGCGAAGAGAGAGTCCATGTTCAGATAATTAAGTGAATTAAATTTTTTTAGAATGTTGTAGAGAGGGGAGAGTGTATTTTGCGTCGATTTTTGATGAAAAGTCATTTTCGGTGTTCAAAAATATGTTCATATTTGCATTGCTCTATGACCAAATGTAGGCTGTGTGTAGTATTTTTTATGAATTGTGGCAATTTTATTATCATTTTCCGCCATCATAGCCAACCGAAAAAATGAGCGTAGGGGTGTCTTTTATGGTTTGTTTTAGTCGGGGTAGGCATAGCTTTTCAGCCTTTATAGGCAGCACGCCACTGGCATCCGGAGATTTGAGTTGTCAGACGAGGCGACTTGATCACATGACCGTCAAATTCGCACGCTTCTAGCGGTCAGAATTGAATATGACCTGATCGAGTCGCCGCTACGTTTAGTGGCCGCCATTGGAGTCACTCGCAGCGAGTGCCTCGTCACACGAAGCGATTTTTTCACTGTTGTTTGCGTAGCAGCGATTAAATCGGGTGACCGAGCCGTTATCTGGCAAAAGAAGCTAATTTAGTTCTGTAATATATTTAATTTGAAGAATTTTAAGATATTTCTTACATAAAGTACTGCCACAGTTTAACAGAAATTCTAATATAATAATGTCATCAAATAGCCAGTCAGTACCATTTTGTTATTTTTATTGTGACAGCTGTTTCGGCGTCCAAATCCATTTACAAACTGTGGTTACGATTTCATTTGCTCGCACCCAATTTGAATTGAAATTTGGACGGTGGTTAAAATGATTTATTACCGGTAAAGCCGATTTACTTTGAATATAATTGTGATTATTAAAAGAAAGCTGTTTTCTCCAGATGGAGTGTTTTCTTAATTGTTTTATAATGACGTGAATGCTATGTAAGCCAACGAATTTAATATTTTTTTGTAACTTTCACACAGATGGCACCAATTTAATTATTTTAGTAAAAAGCGCTTTTAGCAGGTAACGCTTTTAAATATTGAAATGAATTGTTTGTCGGCGGGCGGACACACGGAATATGGAATGGAATAAACTGTCATTGTTGCTTCTAAGCTCAAGTCCTTAAAGACAAAGCGAAGGATTTAAGCTGTAAACTTACAAGAACAATAAATTCAGTTTCATATTCCGTATGTACACCCACCAACAAACAAATCATCTCAGTATTTAAAATCTTTACTTGCTAAATGTGTTTTTTTGTAAAATATTTAAATTAGCGCCATCTGCGAGTGCGTAACACGTTTTGTTTACACTTCAACGCCGAATCTAGGTCCGTTTCAGCGTCTGACGAAATTGTGACCAGAGGTAAAGTACAGCTAAGGATGACAATGTTACGGTTGAGTGGTTACAATCCTTGGCTACGAATTCGGAGGTCGCGGGTTCAAATTCCGGTTTGCGTAATTAAATATCAATTTGTGTTATTTTACAATTTATTCAATTAAAGGATTTGATGATCAGATCTGAATAACCAGGTATATTCCCACCTTCCCCTACCCACTAATTTCAGCCTCACAACATACCCCGATAGGGGATGCCATAGTTCCACTGGCTCCAAACGATTGGCAGCAGTTGGCAAGCCAACGTAAGTTTTGCAATGGCAGTACTCTATGTAAGAAATATCTGTTTGTTTTGTCGTAATCTCGTGGTAAATGTGGCCACCTTCATTTCGGAATTATGAATTATAGTAAGAAAGCGTCTTTTAGATTACAGCACACCTAGAACATTGACAAGATTTCATAATGACAAACTGTCCCATTGACAAGATTTCATAATGACAAACTGTCCCATTGACAAGATTTCATAATGACAAACTGTCCCATTGACAAGATTTCATATTGACAAACTGTCCCATTGACAAGATTTCATAATGACAAACTGTCCAATTGACAAGATTTCATAATGACAAAATGTCCCATTGACAAGATTTCATAATGACAAACTGTCCGATTGACAAGATTTCATAATGACAAACTGTCCCATTGACAAGATTTCGTAATGACAAACTGTCCCATTGACAAGATTTCATGACGGGAAAATGTTATATTGAAAGGGTTAAATAATGAAAAAAATGTCACATTGACAATATATCATGATGAGAAAATGATTACAATGGCAAGATTTCATGATGAGAAAATGTTAGACTGACAAGATTTCATTATATTTGATTTATCATCGTGACGCGATGCCACATTTACCTGGAATCGACGTTGCCGCATTTGAGATCTAAGGCGCTTACTATTATTAAAATTTATCAATAGATATTTATTATTAATGAGCGTCACCTACAAATAGTTGCACGCTATTTTATATCAACGCATGTTAAAGTTTAGACATGCAAACCGACAAATAAATTGGTAATAGTGCTTCTAAAGACACGCGAAACAAATTATACAAGAACTTCTCACTGAGGAAACCGTGGCGCCGGTCGACAGGCTGCCGGGCTGTATTCTGCCCGTACGGAGAATAGACCGATCTGTGGGGAAATGTCACTCTCACAGGGATAATGTCAGTTTGACAAGTAGTTGCGAGAAAATGCCAAATATCATCTTGACGAAATATCCCATTGACATCTTGGAATCATTAAAAAATGCTTCCATTGGCGAGATGCCATTATGAGAAGATGTCACTTTGATAGGTATAATTCTAACATGATCTCAATTTGACAAATGTCACTTTGATAAGTTGTCACTTTGATAAGCTGTCACTTTCACAAGATGTTACATTTACAAGATGTCACTTTGACAAACTGTCACTTTGATAAACTGTCACTTTGACAAACAGTCACTATGACAAACTGTAACTTTGACAAACAGTCACTTTGACATGATCTCAATTTGACGATGGTCACTTTGATAAGTTGTCACTTTGATAAGTTGTCACTTTGATAAGTTGTCCCTTTGACAAGATGTCACTTTGACAAACTGTCACATTAACAAACCGTCACTTTGACAAACTGTCACTTAGACAAACTCTCAATTTGACAAACTTTATCTTTGACAAGATGTCACTTTGATAAACTGTCACTTTGACAAACTGTCACTTTGACAAATTTTAACTTTAACAAGCAAAAGTCAAAATGTTACTAACTTCTATGACGTTGAAAACAATCATTGCAAAACGACACAATTAAAATGACCTACTGACAGCATTACGGGTAAGATAAAGACGGGAGACGACAGAATTCCCCGCAGCGCCAACCGACGCCGTTGTGACAACCGTTCCACAACAAAACAAAAAAAAAAAACAAACAAAAGTGAATACTTTTCCTACGATATATTGCACAAATCCGGCCATTCCTAACATCACAATATTATTCATAGTGAATATAAACAGTAGTTCAAAAACTCAAAAAATTGTGGTTTCTTAAATATAGTAATTACTAAAATGTAACAATACTTAATTCAATGCGTGAAACAATTAAAATAGTCAATAATTAAATATTATTATTTTTTTATCTAATTCCCTCGCAAATATTCAATCGTTAAAAATTAAAAAACAAAAATTCAAACAATTAACAGTATTGACTACCTACTAAATTTATTACTAAGTATTTAGCAATAATAATAAAAACTACTAAAATTAATTTTTAAAAAATTTAAATAAATTTCTACAGTTTTTTTTCAAAATTTCATCGAATTAGCCGCGCGATTTTTTAAAAAATATTTTCACTAATTAAAATTAGTTCATGTTTCCTTTTGGTAAGCGACACGTTTTTTCTTCGTGTTTCGTTTCATTCACTTTCTCCGTCGTCGTGTATTGCAAAGTTGGTATGTTTCGCAGAAATTCAAATGTAACGCTGTCGTCAAATACCCAATCGGCGCCATTTTTGTTTTTTTTTGACAATTGAAATGTCCTCGTTAAACGCTGATTCTAGGTCCTTTTCAACTTTCTATTAAATTGCGATCAACTGACTGAAATGACAACATGTTTTGCTTTTCCGTCGACAAATCGCTAGAAACTGGAGCGTTTACCGCGTTTGCATTGCCGTGCGCCGGCTGAGTGTAATTTCGTAATTACCCACTTTTTTTGTAAAGTGAATTTTTCGAAAATGGCACCGTCTTGCTAGATAATTTTTCCATGTATTTATATTATTTAGAGAAATGATTTCTTACGTTACAAAAAAAAAAGAAATTAACAAAGATTTTTGAAGTTTGACTATATTTTCCATACTCTTGTAGTGTTTGTCAAACATCGACATAAAAATTTGATGCAAAACACAAGACTTGCATATGGAAAATTACGGCGAACTCTGATGTCATATACTGTGTAACATTTATTTGAGTATTGTACGAATTCGCTACATAGTGCAGCGTTCGAGTTCAATGGAATAATATGAATGCGCCATACGACGAGTTGGCGTTCCACAAGTTAAATGCCGATTCAAGGTCCGTTTCAATATTCCATCAAATTGTGATTTTTTTTTTACGCTGATCAAAAATTATTCAAACAGTATCTAATTAAAAAAAAAAAAAAACAAATGAAGCTGATAGGTCATTGATGACAATGTTACATGAGAATTTCTGTGAAACACCTCAATCTTTTTATTTCACTCATTTTTTTTTAATGTCTCGTTAAACATAATTGTAACGATTGATTTATTTGAAAGATTAAAAAAATTATGCATTTAAAATAATTAAAGTATTTCCTAAAAAAAATATTTAAAAAGTGGCGCAGAAAGACATCAGCTTGCAAATTGAATTAAAAACTCGTAACTCAATCACTGTATTTAAAACAAAGTATCTCAAAACAACGTACTTAATAAAATTAATGAGACATTAAAAAAAATATATTAGAGTCCAAATCAACAATAATTTTGAAATCATTTTTGATATTTTTTCGTCCAATATTAATATTTTATGTTGTTTTTTTTTTTTTAGCATTGAGTTGTGTTTCACTTCTTCTTATTCTCGAATCAACGTTTCAGGTGGCATTACGCTGTCCATTGTGATAAAGTGGTAAGTAACACGAAATGGTTCAAAACCCCAAAATTTAAACAACACAACATATTTAATATGGTAAAATGTCGTATTCAATGGTCACGCTGTCAAATGTAACAATGATTATGATTCACTTGTGTATGAATGTCACTAAAACGTTCCCCGAGTACCTGCTCGGTGAATACTTCATCGAGGATTATGGTAATTGATGGATTTTTAATGTGAAAATGTTCAATCGTCAGATTGGTGTACTATTTCAAATGTTGATCTGGTCTAAAGATTTGTAAGGTTAGGTTATGTCTAAAACTCCATACATAATATCGGTGGTTATATCGGCACAATCGTGACAGCAAGATTCCGATTCTGCTGAAGCAGCGATGGCAGGATTGATTGGAAAGTTAGTCGAAACAATCACGACAGCAATAGACTTATCTCTAATATATATATATATATATAGTGATGACCGAATTGTTTGGAAAATTTGTCCAAACAATCGTGACAGTAAGAGTTTTGTTTCTTGTGTATATATATCCAAACAATCGTGTCAGCAAGATTCCGATTGTGCTGAAGCAGCGATTGCAGGATTGATTGGGAAGTTAGTCGAAACAATCACGACAGTAATAGACTTATCTCTAATACATATATATAGTGATGACCGAATTGTTTGGAAAATTTATCCAAACAACCGTGACAGCAAGAGTTTTGTCTCTCGTGGATAGTATATATATCCAAACAATCGTGTCAGCAAGATTTTCATCTCTCCAAAACAGAGTTGCCATGATTGATTGGTTAAGTTAAGTTAAATTTTTGATAGGTAAATCCATACAATCGTGACAATGCAACAAAGACAGTATTGCTTACTGCATCATATCATGTTAGGATGGTATTTTCAAATGATGATTGTTTTAAGTTAAGTTGGGTTGGCATGTCCAAACAATCGCCGTAGCTAGAATCGCATCTCTTTGAAACAGCTATGACATCCTTTTCTAGTACGAGTTTTTCCCTCTTGAAGACAGTCATTGTTTAGAAGTTACGTTACGTTAGTATGTACAAACAATCGTGACAGCAAGAATCTCACATCTCCGAAACAGCGATGACATGATTGATTGGCTTAATTAGTTCGCTTGTCTGGCAGGTTTATTCAGACAATCGTGACGATGCAGCGGTGATGTTGGTCGCTTGCCGGCTGCGCTGGGTAGTCTGTGTCAGGTTAGGCGGTGTACGATGAGGGCGGCGGAGGGCGGGTGCGCTAACACCAGCGGAAGGGCACGGCGCGCGGCCGGTCCGCCCCCTCCTTCACGAGCGGCTTGTGGAACTCCCTGCCAGGGCGGGAGTGGATTGTGGCCCAGCAATGTTCGCAGTAATACTGAAACAGATTTAATAAATAAGTTAATTCGGAAAAAAAACAGAGAAATACATTTAAGTTCCTCTCGAAAAGAACCCAAATCCTGACATAACGTCATCTCTCCAATTTGAGGGACGGGTAAGGGCATCGCCGTCCCAGGAACCATTAATTGGATAATCAAAACCTCTTTTTATATGAATACCGCACAAGAGTCCCAACTGCTCCCAAACGTCTGGAGCCAGTGAGAATATGGCATCCCCAGTTGGGGAATTTTGTAAAGCTGAAGGTATTGGGAGGGGAAGGAGAAAAGGAAGAGGAAGGTGGGGAAATACCTGGCTATTTAGATCTGGTCACCAAACACGGCTAAAAGCCATTTCAAGCAACGTTTCAATTCCGAATGGTGGTCTTTCACCAGAGCGATACTGAGAGTATCTTTCGCTCCGGAACGTGAGCAAACATACTGTATATTATTTTTAAATGAATTAATCGTGAAACAGCACAAATTAATTAAATATACTTTACTTAGGCACTCGGGATTTGATCATGTTTGATAGTAGGGCTACATTTCATGCTCATACTAAGATGGCTTGTAGCACTTCATTGAGAATGCTGGATTTGTTCCTTGTACTGCATGGAATTTTAGAGATACCTGGATTCAAGTCATTTTATTCAATTCCTTATTACGGAGTAGGCTTGAGAGTGGGTCGGTGGTTTGGAGCCCACATCAGGTGAAGTATTCCCTCATGTTGGAGAGAGTTCTGAAGAAATTTTTGAGATTTCTCTATCTGAGGGAATATAGCTACTACCCGTGGCTCTATCTCTATCTCCGTATGCTCGGAATGAACCTTCTGCGGGTCAGAAGGGATGTACACATTGTTACACATTTCTCCAAACTGATTCGCGGACGGTTCGAAAACTGGGCTATCACGGAGAGCATTCATTTCTATGTTCCCGATGGTTATTTCCGTCACCGACAGCATAGACTGTTTTATCTCCCGGCCTACAGGACCAACTTGCCAATGGTCATGCCTGTGGGGAGGGCAATCTTGCTGTTAAATAGAATCACTTCGGATATGGACATATTTAGCATCAATGCAAGCTTTATAAATTTGTATATTTTTATTACAAAGTCTTAAACTTGATAAATTTCTAAAGTTTTTAATATTCCGAGTCTAGTTGTTCCATATTGGAAACCAAATGACGGTCCTCATAATACCCGTTCTAATCTCCTTTTTTTCTTAAAGTCAGGGGTGTGTTTTATTGGCGCGTGTCTTGATAACTGTATTTATTGTTTATCCTGTTAAAATAAATACAACCGATATATAATTTTTTAGTTAGAAGTTAGTTCTATTGCGGATGATCGTAATGTATCAAATGACAGCGGCACTACGGACGACGAGACCTTTCTTACCATAAATGAAGACACTGACGACGGAAATGATATTATTGTACATCGCAATAAAATATTGCGAATAGAAAGTAAATCTTTGGATTCGTTTTCAAAAACACAATTGTGAAGTGAAATAAACTTACATTTTTTATAGTTGTAAATGTATAGTTTTTTTTTTAATTAAAACTATAATATTCGTAAAATATCATTCTTTACTTTTATAATTTAAAAAAAAAAGTTTTTGTTTTTTTATTGATTACAATTTTTTTTAATTTTAAAACAAAGAAAACGTGTTGCAAAATAAACGGTTAATACTAGACTTAAAGGGTGAAAATAATAAATAAATTGAAATGAATTGAATTGAACTGCAAATCACGTTACTGGGCTTGGTCAATGGAAGTATCGGACCCGTTGGCCAGTTTCAACATTAATTGCGTGAGGGGTGAGGAGTCCTGACAGTTGATGCGCATGTATAAAGTTGTATTGTTTTCAGTACCTGAAGACAGGTGACGTTGGCGCAGAAGAAGGGCGCGAACTTCCCCCCGCAGCGCGCCCCTTGACACTCGTCGCACATTTGGTCATCCAGCACGTACGGCTTCACCTGAAAACAAGGCACAAACAATTATTTTATTGATAAAACCTCATTAACGGCTGGTGGTGCGCATTCCATATTGATTGCCGCTTTCTGAAAAGCAGAATTTCTCCCTTTTGAAGCATAAAATAGTACATGAAATCTCCCACGAATCTTGTAATAATAGATACATTTTTCTACCAGTATCTACGGCATTACCTTGAAACATCGCACATACAATCATGTTATTAATACATCCTCATTAACAGAGAGTGGTTTGCAGTCCATATTGATTGGCGCGTTCTGACAGGCAGAATTTCTCCCCTTTGAAGCATAAAATAGTACATGAGATCTCCCACGAATCTTGTAATATTAGAGGAATTTAAAATTGTAATACAAGTTTTCCTTATTAAACGATTTTTTTATGGAAGTTCACTGCATGAATGCCCTTCAGAGAAAACTGCCACTACAAGTGACTAAGAATGATTTTTTTTACGGTAACTCCACACAGAAGACCCTGAGAGAAATAATTTCCCTCAAGGCCTATATCATCTTTGGGGAAGCTGTGTGGAGGTTCTTTTAGAAGATAGAAAGGAGTGAACTTGAGTCTTGAAGAGACCCATGTTGTAGGAGGGAGGAAACACATAGTCCTACAGATCATTCCACAGCCGAGCCGTTGAACACAAGAACGAGTCGTAGAAGCGACCTTTCTCATGTGACAAAAAATGTCGCGTCTTTGGCGTATTTCCCAACTATGCACCGGTGCCAAAGGGATCAATGACGCTAGTTCCTTAGAGCATCTTCCATTAAAATACCGGTAGAACAAGGGCAGCATTCAATCCGTTAGCAGTTGCGCACTATTATTACGATGAAGTGGTCGACTCACCTCCACCCTCTTGTCGATGTCTCCGTGCTGCAGCTGGACGAACCTGGCGGAGATGGCGGCGATGTAGGACTGCTGGTTGCTGAAGGCCACGCGACCCGCTCCCTGGAATTGTTAGAACCCATTGTGAGAAACAAACGATCACTTAAAAATAGCGTTTTGCAACACTTAAATTATATATTCTACTAGGTTATGTGTACCCGGCCTTGCTCGGGTACAATAATTGATTTGACAGCGTAAGTAACTACTCGTATCTCCAAATAAAGAAACATTCATTTGAGTATTTTATTTCATTCCAAACGTTTATTTTTTTTTCATAATATATCTAAATCATAAAGTTAACGTGTTTTCCATTTTTAAAATATTCTACCCAAAAAACCTTCTTCTTTTGAATATGTAATCTGTGGCTAACTAGAGTGTTATATGCATGGGCTTACCTCAATAAAGCATTGCGGGTTCAATGTTTTTCATACTAATTTTAAAACATTAAAGCAACAGTTTTACATATTGGATTTCATACAAACTACTCTCCAAACCTTTCCGGCACTAATAAGAACAAACTGTGTTATTTTAAGCGAAACCGGTCTAGTGATTTTCGAGAACATCAAGGACAGACAGACAAACAAACATTAATCTTTTTACATATAAATAGACTAAAGGTTTGCTGTATTGTAAACACGCATTACAACTGTTCAACAATGCGACTAGTAGACCCTCGCATATAAGACAGAAACGAACAAACTAACATGGATTTATATATACATAGATAATTGGTAAACTTCTCTGAATGGTTTTTAGTGGCTATAGTCACCTCAGTGGTTTATATTGTATTAAAGTTTGTAGGTTGTTTATTTTAAAAATACATGTTATTATTATTTTTTTTTAATTCTAAATTGCTTTCTGACCTCAAACCAAAGGGAAGGTCATTCCGAGAATGTGAGGCCGGTACACTTTTCTATTAGATTATACGCCCATCTGGGCTTTGCATGGATTTTAGAACATAATATAAAGAACTATCGAAAATTACAAATACGTAAAGATTCTAAACCATAAAGTAGTGAACAAACCTTTTTCAACCGTTTAACATTCACATGAAATAGAAAACTAAAACGATTTTATAATACAGATCATTAAATCTACATTATCCAAGCTACAATACTACATATTGTAGAATTCATCAAATTACTGGTATAGATGACGCTTTAATGTATAAATGGCGTCAGCAAACATCACAAACTTGTTACACAGATCATGCATCCCATTGGTTACTTGTGTAAGTGTTACTTAAAAATGTTACAGTTTGTCTTATATTCCTCTTCGGTACATATAATTTAGTAGTGGCGAGGATCGCGGGGCTGTTAATTAGGCTCTGTCCCCAAATCTAGCAGCATTCGTGCGAGAGGGTTCGACCAGTCTGTTGGACGCACCAGACTTGGCCGACCTGAGCGTGAGTTACCTCTTGTGAGACGATCCCTCAAACAGAGATTAATTCATTACGATGGTGCCAGTCCGTTCAGTGCCTTCTGCACTTTGTAAAAATTAACAGTATACTTAATCACTATACCTCGCAGCTCATTGTAACACTTGAGTTCGATTCATACCAACCGGCACCGCGCAGTGCAGACACGTGAAGTGGCAGACATGTCAAAATTAGTTGATTACATTATCTATGAACACATTCACGCACTGTGTAATGTTAATACTCAATTCTGTACCGTGCGTGTCTGCACTGCACAGTGCCGTTAGATGTAAATAGACCTTTAACAGTGTATGATTTATATATATATAAATATGTAATCTACAGTTTTATTCCGAGCTTGATGAAATTTTGCACATTTGACCTTCAAAACAAGAAGGCCGATAAACCAACCCCATCGCCTTTCCCACTGTTTAAAGCAGCATTTTGGTACTTCTCGATGAAATTTTATAGACTTTTTTTTAATAGAAATCAAAAATTATGGGAGATCATTTGATAAGGTCGTTTAGTCAGGCTTGTGCTATTGTGGTTAACTGTTGAGATGACGTTCAAAATAAGAGGAAATTTACTGGGTGGGGATTGGGGTAGAGGTAGGGGTAGGGGTAGGGTAGGGGTGGGGGTAGGGGTTGGGGTAGGGGTAGGAGTAGTGGTAGGGGTAGGGGTAGGGGTTGGAGTAAGGGTAGGGGTAGGGTAAGGGTTAGGGGTAGGAGTAAGGGTAAGAGTAGTGTAGGGGTAGGGATAGGGTAGGGGTAGAGATATGGGTAGGGGTAGGAATAGGGGTAGGGGTAGAACCGATTCTGGATCTCCACATTTTTAACACAATTACAGATAGTTTTACCACGCTATCAAACAGAACGAATTGGGACAAGGTCCCGGATAGGCCATGAGGACCTGGATTCGAGTCCCAAGCTGCTAACGTTATCTTTTTTTTCTGTGTCTTTTCAGTTTCATGTTTAATTCTAAGAGTTGTTAATATTATCTTTAGTTATTAAAAAATATATTACAATCGGGTTTATAACCTTCAATAAGTCATTCCAAAATTGAATAAAACATGTTCGCTTAGACCGTTAAACTTACTTTGTTTTACCAATGAGCCATCGTCTTTGCGTCGCCATATAAAACCTTTTAATCGATCGAAATGTGAGTTAACCTACCTTGGGGTATTTAAGTTCCGGATCCGTGTCGATCCCCGCGTAGCACACGCCCCCGTACAGCCGGTCCATGATCATGGCCAGCTCCACGGCTTTGAGCGGCCGCGGCACCCCCCCGACAAACACGGTCTTGCGGGGGTCCAGAGGCATCGAGGCGTCCAGTACAAAGTCCGCGTCGCCGAGCCGCCACGGCCGGATCTGAACGGGCTTGTCTTTGATGGTCGGCGAAGACACGCAGAGGTAAAGTTTCTCCTCGTCCGTGATGCAGGCGTCCATCAGCTGTTGCACTGAACATTCATCCTGGAAACAAAAACAAATATAACATTACTTCCTTAATTCTCGTATTTACATTTAGTCAAAGAGTTAGTTTTTTTATTGGAATAAGGAACTCCAGTTTAAATGCCAGTATATTTCGTTTTTTTTTAAAGTTAGTTTCCATTCCAAGTTTAAATTTTTCAAAGGCCGCCAAAACGCTTCCAAATCTATGGCCGGTCGGGTTTGATCAGTTTTGAGGTTAGAATGTCGAATGTCAAAACAAGGATGAGCTTTACCGTACATAATTATATGTTCTATTCATGTTAAACCATAACTGAACATAAGAAATAAAATTATGTACCTTTTAAGAAACTTTAACTGGAAGAATAATAATAGTATTGAGCATTAACATTATCATAATACATGTGCCAAATGTGAGGCAAATTTGGCTATATGACTATTAATTCTGATGAAAGTGGGCAAAAATATATTTTTTTTTTATATGAACACTGCACAAGAGTTCCAACTGGTCCAGAAGAGCCAGTGAGACTATGGCATCTCCAATTGGGGAATGTTGTGAGGCTGAAGATATTTGAGAGGGGAAGGAGAAAGCGAAGAGGGAAGTAGGGAAATACCTGGCTCTTCAGATCTGGTCACCAAACACGGCTAAAGGCCATTTCAAGCAACGTTTCAATGGTGGTCTTTCACCAGGGCGATGCTGAGAGTATCTTCCACTCTGGAACGTGCGCAAATATACTATGTATTATTTTTAAATTAATCAATTGTGAAAGAGCACAAATTAATTAAACAAAATTTACTTGCGCACGCCGGGATTTGAACCCGCGACCTTCGGATTCGTAGTCGAGAGCCTTACCCCTCGACCATCGAGGCCGTCAAGTATATAAAATAATATGTAGTTTACAATTCCATTTGTGCGATTTTATATTGTTAGTCAACAACAATCCATAAATTAATAAATAAGAACGTGTAAGTGACCAGTTCTCATGTGACAAATGTCGATCGCGTACAAATGTTGGGTGCACGTTTTGCTTGTTTCCCAACTGTGCACCGATGCTGAAGGGATGACGCTAGTTCCTCGGAGCATCTTCCATTGAAATAACGGCAGAACAAGGAAAACATTCGCACCTGACGCCAGTCGCACCTAAAACCTGCTTTTCCTTGTGTTTTCTATTTCATTGTTTGAGTGAATGCATCAGTGGCGGTTTTATTTTAAGAGCTATTGCGCAATGAACTCCCATTAAAAAAATTACAAAATCAGACTAACTTGTATTATAAAAAGCGCAATGTTAAAAATCCGTATTTAAAATCTATATGACCGAATACTACAATCGAAGAGTAACGCGATATTCCCATAGGTGTGGTGCTGAATGGATTCAGCACATTTGGGCTCACGATCCCCATTAAATACTTCATACAATAAAACCAAAACAACACCCCGACGGTGAAATTAAATTAGTCACGTTAGAGTGCCACCGAGATGGCCCCCTATCAGTCACTTTGCCGGCCGGCTGAACTTTGCGTAATAAGAATGTAAGTTAAATATTATTATTTTTCTATCTATAGTTAATACTATACATTTATAAGTTTTTGTTTTCTTGTTCTCGCATTTCTCTAATCGTTTGCTTTTAATGGCATTTGCAAATCTTCTAGTAAAACAAACAGATTATAATGCATGCATTTGTCTTCGTATTAAAAATTCAATACTTTTTTTAGGTAAGACTGTATTCTTAAGTTAAGAATAATAATGTTTTATTATCTTCTTCTTTTATAACAAAATAATAAATAATGATATCCTCACTGGGATTTCATTTACAAAATATTAAATTACGTTATATTAAATTGATGAAAAAAATAAAAATAATTGTTGGTTGAGGTGTTTTAATTGCAGTTGAGTGGTTTCGGTTTCTGTATTTGGTGTTAATATATTTTCTATTTCAGATCTCCCTGTGTAACGTATCCAGTGTTTTATTTGATTTTTAAATTAATTGTCTGTTGTGATTTTTAAAGTTACGACAAACTCCGCATTGTCTCAATTCGCTAGTTATTATAGTACCCCTCCCACCAACTTTTTTCAACCGCACTACCCATACGAACGTACGTGATACGGCCCCTGAATGCTCATCCGAACGCAACAAGCCGTATGCCGCACGTTCGGGTATAAAAAAAATCTATACCCGAAAATCACAAAACATTCGTATACGTCAAGTTTGTTCCTGCGTCATCTCGTTTAGTATTTCGAGGTCAGCCAAAGCTAACGGATGTGTTCGGGTATTTTCGTCACTACCATACAAGTTACGTCACTAGTCACACGTATTATTATTGCAAAATCTAAAGAAGAAATATAATGAATTTCTGATTGAAACCCTAATTAAAAATAACACGAACCCCAACTGGAAAACGTTGAATATGTTTGAAATAACTATTAACGTAGTGTTACATACCTGGAACAGGAGGAAGGCGTACCCTTTGGGCGGGAAGTAACTCTTGCTCTCTGCTTTGTGTGGCCAGTCCACCACCAGCGCCCCGAAACGTCTGAAGGAGGAGGTTATCTCATCTGCAAGACATGCATACGCACCATTATTGCATGTATGTACAGATACATGTATATATAATCGATTATTTTACATAATATTTAATTTAAGGGTATTTTTGACGTGTACGAGTATACCTTATCAGAAAAGAGGAGTTCTCGTGTCTGATAAGGGAGCAACGATTCTTACTTTAGTACGCACATAATATTTAATCATTGAAGAAGATAATATTAACACATCCCAAATGAAACACGAAACCGGAAAAAACAACAGAAAAATAAAAAGGGATCAGTCGCATCTGTGGGCCGAACCCGGGACCTCTGTCTATCCGGGACAACCGCTTTACCGACTAATGAGACCGGTTCAATTTACGCCATGTACACCGATATCATTCTTCAAGTTCAAGACTTTTTAATATTATCCTCCATTTTTTAAATCCCATATTATTGGCAGCTATCCTTATGATGATTGCAAAGTTCTTCCCGAACACAATTGCAATCGGAATAGTGTCTCGGATAAACCTACCCGATTTTTATCTATATGAGACATCTATTGACTGATTGTAGTATAATATCGGTGAAGAGGTCCCTGGT
The DNA here is from genome assembly GCA_022606495.2 of Halesus radiatus. Lineage (NCBI taxonomy): Eukaryota > Metazoa > Arthropoda > Insecta > Trichoptera > Limnephilidae > Halesus > Halesus radiatus. The sequence goes on from JAHDVE020006717.1 coordinate 518,262, forward strand.
TCGAGCCCCCAGATGCGACTGATACCTTTTTTTATTTTACGGTTGTTTTTTTCGAATTCGTGTTTCATTTGGGATGTGTTAATATTATCTTCTTCAATGATTATAATATTACAATGAAGTTTATAAACTTAAATGAGTTAAAAAAAAAGAACATAATATTTAATTTGCTTCTATTTATAAAATGATTCGCACAAAATATTTACACGAGTAAGTTTTTTTTTAGAAGATTTTATTTATTTTAAGCAGCGCTTTTTAATGGGGAGTTATTGTAATTTTTTATGGATTGATAAATATATTGGTTTTGTATTTGAGCTGTTTTAAAATTAGGTGTTATGAATTGGTTTCCATTTCTCATAAATTTATAATATTCCTGAGATTTTTCTCTTTACACATTTTTATAATAAAAACTTGTTTAAATATATCTTATTTAATATATAATCTAAATATATCTTATTTAATATATATATATAAATAATGTTTGTCTGTTTGTCCTCGAGTTACTAAAAAAATTACTGCACCGGTTTCGCTGAAAATAGCGCAGTTTGTTCTCGTTAATGCCGGGAAGGTTTAGAGAGTAGTTTTAATGAAATACAATATGTAAAACTGTTGCTATAACGTTTTAAAATTAGTATGAAAAACATTGAGCCGGCCATGTTGTATTGAGGTTAGCTCATAAATATACCACTCTGGTTAGCCACAGATTACATATTCAAGCTGATCGGATACGCCGGCGTTCAACGGATACAAATTTTGGCGTTCCCGATTAGCATTTTTTTTTAAAACCTTTGTAAGTATCTTTCAATTGTTTATTTTTGACCGGGCCGGTCTAACCCTATCACGGGCATCTTTATATTGGTTCTGGTACTGGTGATCAATTGATTTAATACTCATTAGAACATTTGTTACATGCTGGTGGTCCGGCAACCCATTGCCTTACCCCCTCACGCAGATTTGGTAATAGCGCGAGTGAATGAGACGGCACACATCACGTATGGTTCCAGCACGCAAGACATATTAATTATGGCAAGGAATGATACCTACACATAAAAAATGTAAAATAAAACTTTTTTTATAGTACCAAAGTTTTTTTTAAAGATTTTTTCTTATGGGTTTTCTAGGAAAGCTAAAAAAAACTATAAGTTCTCTATTGGAAATAATGCATGGAGGATAGTAATATAGGATATTTTCAGTAACATAGAGCGCAGTTATTAAATGCAGCCGTATGTATTGATTTTGTCGTCATGGACAAGGTTTGTTCTATTCTCCTTTGATATGACAACAAATTGCAGTTACCAACGGACACATAAGAATGAGTATGAACAAGTTGTCCGAGTGTTGTACCTTCGTCAATGTCCGGTGGCAGGCCACCCACGAACACCTTCCGGGAGAACCGCTCTCCTCCGGGCTCTGAGCCCCCGCTGGTGGGGGAGGATCTGGCGGGGGAACCTGACACCATCCCGGAGAGTCCTGAAATAGAGACACATGGAAGATTAGCAAACTCGGAAAGAAACTTTTCAAAAAGAAAGTCAATAATCTACAATACAGACATTGAATTAAAAATACTTTAATAATAATAATATGTTTATTGTAATTAAATTTAACTATAACTAAAAGCCATGTATAACATAATATAATAATGTAAGTGTACAGTGGTTTATAAAGTACAACAGAAAATAATATAATATCAGTTATAGTTTCACATAACCCGCCTCACTAGGCTAGCCTGTGTTGAGGCAGTAATTTTGCAATTTATTTTATAATTTTAAAATACCAATGAATATACACTTATATTAAGATATGCTTCGTAAATCGTAGAATCAATAATGTAGAATGTGTGTGAGTGCACCGGTAAATGCCCTATCATTGCTTTTAATTCAATTTTTTACATTGTGTTTGAATATTTTTTGTGAATCAGATTTTTTTATGTTAACCGGAAGAATGTTGTAAATTCTTATCGCAAAGTACCTAAAATTCCGTTCCCCAAAAGTGGTATGAATTACAGGAATTAATGTAAATTTCTTTGGTATTATACTGCGTTGTGGACAACATTTGGGACAGTGTTACAGTATCCATCATCAGGGCATCCATTGCATGACCGCTTTGATATTATTATTTATTTATTTATTAATACATTAGTGGACTTGATATATTTTTAATTGCTTTTATGCGATATTAATTCATCCATTTTAAAATCATCTTTTACATTTACTAATGTGTAATAATAATAATATAAGAGAAATAATTTCCCTCAGGGCCTATGTCATCTTTGAGGATGCTGTGAAGAGGGTCTTTTTGGGGAGAGGAAGGATTGTTATAGGAGGGAAAACACAGAGGCTGGCAAATCGTTCCAAAGCCGGAATGTTGAACTCAAGAACGAGCTGTAGTGTTTGGGGCATTTCCCGACTATGCACCGGTGCCGAAGGGATCAATGACGCTAGTTCCTCGGAGCATCTTTTATTGAAATACAGGTAGAACAAGGACAGCACTTCCACCTGACGTACGTGCTCTAAAGATTGCAATCCGTTTAAGATTTATTTATTCGATTTTACGTCCACCTGGGCTTTTATATGGATTTTAAAACATAATAAAAAGAACTATCAAAAATTAGAAGAACATAAAGATTCTAAGCCAAAAAGTAATGAACAATCTTTTTCAAACGTTTAACAGTCACATAAAGAGCAAAACAATACTATAACGCAAATCATTAAGGCTGCATTACACAATCTATAATATTACATAATGTAGGATTCATCAAAGTGCTGGTATAGATGACGCTTTACTGTATAAATGGAGTCAGCAAATACATCGACAACACCTCCAGACCTGTTGCCCAGATCATGCATCCTATTGGTTAATGAAAGAGACTGATAGTTGGATGTTCAAGTGTTGCAGAAAAAATGTTACAGTTTTTCTTGTGTTCCTCGTCGGTACATTTAATTTAACAGTGGCGAGGATGGCAGGGCTGTCAAGATAGGGGAATCTATCAAATGGACCGCCCGTTTCTACACAGGGTCGACGGTTTTTTTTCAGATATTTTCATTGCAGGCAACATTTCAATTCTGAATGGCGGTCTTTCGCCAGGGCGATACTGAAAGTATCCACCACTCGAGAACGTGCCACAAGCATACTGTATATTATTTAAAATTAATTGTTTGCGAAAAAACACAAACTCAAATAAATACAGTTTATTTGCGCACGCCGGGATTTGAACTCGCGACCTACGGATTTGAAGTCGAGAACGTTATTCCTCGGCCACGGAGGCCGTCATGACATGACATTAATGCTTGACAACTTATCACAATTCGATCAACAGCAGAAAATGACTAAGAACCGGCGATTAACGGGACTATTACAAAGGTCAAAAATTCAAAATTGTGCTGATTGTCAATTTGATAGCCATCAATTGTAATGCAATCTCAAAATATTAAAATTAGTAACATAAAGGAGAGATGGGGTTCAAACGCGCTAAATATAGCTTATCTACGACCAAACTGCACGGACTGTGCAAGGGAAATGCACATTCTGATGTCCTCCGCGGTTGAGTGGTTACGATCCTCGGCTATGAATCCGGAGGTCGCGGGTTCAAAACCCGGTGTGTGCAAGTAAATTTTATTTGATCAAGTTGTGTTATTTCACAAATTATTCGTTTAAAGTGATATGTAGATACTGTCAGTATCGCCCTGGTGAAATACGACCATTCAGAATCGAAACATTGCTTGAAATGGTTTTAGCCGTGTTTGGTGACTAGATCTGAATAGCCAGGTACTTCCCCACCTGCTTCATCCCCTCCTCAACAACTTCAGCCTCACAACATACCCCAATTGGGGATGCGATGTCTCACTAGCTCCAGAAGGTTGGGAGCAGTTGGGACTCTTGTGTGGTGTCGTAAAAAAATTTTGTGCATTTGTAAGTATGGGTGAACAATGTGAGCGACACTTGGTTTCATACTGATAATGGTTTGTGACACATCTCCCCTATTTCTATTATCTATTGTAAAAAAACCACTTTAAAAAGAAAACAGTTCTCTAGGATGTAGACAGAGAATCATATACCATAAATACGTATATACTAGGTAATGTTCATATTCTATTATGGAGCAATTACTACAACGGCAACCGGACAATTCGGCACACTTTTGAAAAGCAATATAAAATCATTGAAAATGGTAAAAAAACTTGGTTAAGTGATTTTATTTATTTATTGATGAGGGGATGGTTTGCATAGCTTCCACAAGCACTCAGCACATTGTGCCATTTCCCATTTTACCTTATTCCTTTGACAGTAGCCCGATCCCTTTGATAAAGTTCACCAGGGTTGTCATTTTATATTTGGCTATTCTTGGTTCCACAATATGTCTTCCCAGGTAGCTGAGCCTCCTTCCCATCAAGGCGGGACGTTGGCACCATAGGTGAATTGGAGTCCCTTCATCCTCTTCACATTTCCTGCATCTATTGGAGTTTTCCACTCTCAACGGCTGCAAGTGTCCCCTGAGGTGGCAGTGTCCCCCAGTTCCCTCACTGACTTTCTTTCCATATTGAGTAGTTGCCTGATTCGTCTGTCTGTATCATTCTGGGCACCCCATCCCATTCCTTCCAGTGCCGGGATTTAATCCATCGTTGAATATGCAGTTTGGTGTGGCAAGCTGCCCCTCCTACGGCGGGCTCGGATCCCTCAAGCTGCGCATCCGCCCCTTTTCTTGCTAGTCCGTCAGCCCGCTCGATACCGTTATGCCCTGTTACCCAGATTAGGGTTCTTTTAACTGGTTAGGTTAGTTAACGTTTTTAAACTAGTTATTTTTTTCACTCTGTATATATCGCTTCTCAAATGCGTGCTGATTTATCACTGTGCCAAATTATCATAGAACCGCTTTTTCTTCTATTTCGTATAGTGAAGGAGAGTTGAAGGAAGCGAGTTTCGTCGTATTTGGTAAAAATTGTCCATTTTTTTAAATTTCAGTCTCCGTGGAACCGAAAAAACAAAGATTCTTAAACATCTTTCTTCTTCTTCGTATGGTGGAGGAGAGTTGGTGGAGGTCATAGTGGGATGCTGAGGTTATTCAGCCAGTTGACGGCATCGGGAGTCACTTGGTTCAGCACAGATGTGCCATAGGGAAACTGCTGAAGGGGACATTCTTCTACGATGTGTTCTGTTGTTCGAATATGTCCACATTCACAAAGTTCGGAATCCTTTAGGCCCCATCTATGCATTGTATACGCACAGCGGCTGTGACTGCACCAGATGCGGTTTAATGAGGTCCACGTCTTCCGAGGGAGAGAGAACGCTGGGAATTTAATAGTAGGGTCTACAACAAGAAACCACTACAACTAAGTAACTCCAAAATCAACGTATTTAAGTTACGCACAAAAATCATGACTTTATTTCTTCACCGCACATGGAAATATTTTCTCTCGGGGCCTTTGTTATCTTTTAGGGATGCTGTGTGGTGGATCTTTTTGAAGACAGGAAGGAATGAATCTGGGTCTTGAAGAGACCCATATTGTGAGGGGGGAAATTCAGAAGCCAGCAAATCATTTCAATGCCCAGCTGTCGAAGACAAGAACGAGTCGTAGAAGCGACCTCATGTGACAAAGATCAACCACGTACAAATGTCGAGTTCGCATTGGGCGGGTTTCCCGACTATGCAACGGTGCCGAATGAATCAATGATGCTAGTTCCTCGGAGCATTTTCCATTAAGAATGCCGGTAGAACCAGGACAGCATTCCCACCCGACGTCTGGGGTTGTGAAGGTGATAAAATTATTGTCATAGATAGTCAATCTACGATAGGAGATAGAAAGGAAAAAAAAACAATTATTTTGTAGCTAAAGAATCAAATAAAAATTTCCCAGTTTTGATCAAGACGCGTTAATATAATGTGGTATACGAGTACGCGATACTAATGAGGTGTGCGTTTGTTACCTGCGGAGGGCAGCTCCCCGGCGGCGGAGTCCCCGGCGCCCCCAGAGCCCTGGGACCCCTGCTCCTCCATGCCCAGGAAGAAGGGGTACTTGACTGCGGACAGACACAAACACAGACACTTCAGTTTATAACTAAGCAACTGATATGAAACGGAGGAAACTAAATGAACAGAAAGATAAAAACAAAAACTTAATTACTTGTAACAAACGAGAGCCCGACGTCAAACATGTAAGAAAGAAGGAGAAGAAAGAAAGATAAAAGATTGCGAACTGTTTGTCAAATTTAGCCCATTCTTTTTCAGTCTCTTCATTATTATTCCGCAGGATTTGAAAGCATAGTGATATTTATAACAGTTGCGGTTTTATCTAAAGGACAATTGTGCAGTCCCATTCAAAATATGAGAATATTCAACGTTTAAAAACCATGGGACCGAATGCTACGGCTAATGCTATGACTGAATAATACTGTCGGTCTCCGTGGCTGAGTGGTTACGATCCTTGGCTACGAATCCGGAAGTCGCTTAGGCTTAAATACCGGCGAGCACAAGTAAATTTGATGTGTTTACATTGTTTTATTCCATAATTTAATGATTTAAAATAATATGTAGTGTATTTGCGGCACGTTCCAGAGTGGTAGATACTATCAGTATCGCCCAGGTGATTGATCATCATTCAGAATCGAAACGTTGTTTGAAACGGCTTCAGCCGTGTTTGGTGAAAAAATCTGAATAGTCAGGTACTTCCTCTATCACATCTCCTCCCCTTCCTCAATAGCCTCACAACATTCCCATAGGTGTTGTGCTAAATGAATTCAGCACATATGGGCTCACGATCCTAAGCAAATACTCCATACAAAAAAACCAAAACAACACAGTCACACTGACCGTGAAATTAAATAATCCAGGCGGAACCATGTTGAATTTTGTGCCCAGCGCTAACGAAGGATTATTAAAAGATACATAACTAACTAACTAACTAACTAACCATCACGCCGTTTCTCCGCAGGGGTAGGCAGAGAGGACGGACCGCCAAACAACTCGATCTTGGCATACACTTCTTGCTTCATTCACATTCATACATCGTCTCACACATTCTCTTATCTTATTCCGATTTCTGACATGGCCCGACTCAAGTATTTGATTCACTTGATCGTGCCACGTCTTCCTTGGACGTCCCCGGCTTCTTCTTCCATTCACATTCGCGTCATATATTCTCCTTACACTCCTTTCTTCGTTCATTCGTTCACCATACCCGAACCATCTAAGCGTCCCTATCTTAATCTTGCTCATTACGCATACATCAACCTTGCATTCTTCACGAATCTCAACATTTTTCACACGATCATACATGATTTTTCCACACATTCGTCTAAGAGATCTTATTTTTGCAGCATTCAGTCTACTTTCATCCTTCCTCTGCCAGTTCCACGCCTCACTGCCATACATCAGGGTTAGTATCAGCACTCCATTGTGGACTGCTAGTTTCGCTTCTTTGGACAACTTTTTGTTTGCGCCAACCGTGTTCAGTCCTCCGTTTATGAAGTTTCCTGCTTTCACCCTTCTTTCAAAATCCCTATCAGTCTTTCCATCTCCCGTAAACATACTTCCCAAATACACAAACACATCGACCTGCTCCAAGTATTCATCATTCACACCTATATTGCACACTGTTTTCGTACTCTCTCTTTCTATGACGAGTGTCACCGAGATGGCCCCTCTTATAATTTACTTTGCCGGCCAGCTGAACTTTGCCCAATAAGGATGCAAGGTAAATGTTACTATTTTACTTTCCATAGTTAGGAATAAATAGTAGTAAGTTTTAATTTTCTTATTCCTGCTTTTCTTGTTCCTAAATATCTATTTATTCTAATTTGATTTTATATAGTTTGCAAGTTCACAATCCTTAGATTTATCAGCCATGTTTTGACTCTATTTTTAAGGATATTAATTTCTGTAATATTTTTAAATTGATTTGGTAAAACATTATAAAGTTGTGCAGCATGAAATTTAACATTCCTCCGTCCAAAAGATTTTGATTTGCTGCCCTGGTTGCGCATTTATGTTCGGCAGTGGAGTATTCAGTTATATTAAAAAAAAAAATTAAATAAGACATCTTTTGAATAATTTTTTTTTATTTTAGAAACTTTAAAGTTTTTAAAAATTTCGTCCGACCGAGTCTACCGGGACTTTCTCTCTATCTGTGGCATTTGTAAAAGGAACGGATTATAACGCGTACTTTTGTTATTGTATTCAAAATTCAATCCTCTTTTTAGATAAAACTTTTTTTATTTATTTTTATTTAATATAATACATATAAAATATTTAATAGTACAGATCAAAAAATGCCCAACTCAATAGAGAAAGATTTCTCGTGTTTGAGTTGGGGAGCACCGCCATCTAGCGACAGTGGTGAAAAGATAAATTAATAGAAATAAAAGTACATCAAGAATGTAATATAGATAATGTTTGTGTTGTTGTACACGATGGTTACTACAAAATAGAAGGCTAAAAGTATGTGATACTATAAATGCAAGAATAAGGCGCATACAAGATATAAACATAGTACATTCATATTTCGAAAGATCTGATCGAATATTTCTAGAGGATATGTTGCCCCCCTTTTTTTAAATTTATATACATCATTTACAATATTAAAACAGATATTAAAACTTGTAATTACTGTTGGAGTTATCTTATAATTGTTTGATTTGTGATTTGAAAGAATTATATATTTTTTTCTGTTTTGATTTTATACGGGAGGGCATTAAAAAATGTTATACCTTGATAGGCGTAATGGAGTTGAGAAGCACCGGTTTTAAATTTAGGGATTTCTAAGTTGCCACGTGATCTTGGTCGGTTACTTATTTTTGTGGAAGTTTTTGAATTGAAATGGTCTTTGTGAATTTGTAGTGTTCTTTTTGAAGATTTTATTTAAACTGAGGACTCTAAAAGAGTTAAACAGCTGTGTAGCAGGAAATATCGATGGTTTTCGTAGGATGACTTTCAAAATCAATTTCTGTATCTTTTCAAAAGGTAAGAGGTTAGTTTTAAAGGTTCCCCCCCAACAGATTATACCATATTGTAAAATGGATTGCGCAAGGGAATAATATATTGTGTTTATCATATTGGATGATGGGATGTTTCTCAATCTAATGAATATGTAAATAAGTGTTCTCACTCTTGTTACCGTATTTTGTACTTGTTCTTTCCATTTTAGTTGACTGTCTACTAAAACACCCAGATACTTTGTGCTATTTTTTCCGCTGATGGGTTACATCCCTAAGAAGTTAATAAAGTTTTGACAAACGCCGATTGACTCAAGTCGCTAGTTATTATTGTACCCCTCCCATCAACCTTGTTTGAATGATGTGACTGCCGCTGTATTGGACTATTCGCCGAAGGACAACAAAAGTAAGTACATTTTGATAATACCTTCTTTTGAATTTCTGATTGAATCCCCAATCAAAAGACAGCGAACCGCGACTGATTTGTATAGATATGAAAATATTGGATTTAAATCGAAAAGTGAAAAATACAATTTTAATAAGGATGAAAATTATGTATCTAGAGCTGATGTCGCTGCATGACCAGTTCATAATTGATCGCAAAGTGGAACGAAGTTGTCTTTTTTCTAATGGTTTCCAACAGTTGTCACCAATGGTCAGAGATTTCCACCATACCAAGGGCAATGTATTTTGAAAATGAATTCCAAATATAAAACAAGGCGAATTGACAGTTCGCGGAAAACCCAGATGTCATTATGGCGACAAATAAAAATCGTATATTTTAAAAAGTAAAATGGAAAAATGTGGATATATTCTGTAAAAATAATCATGATGTATAAAAATATCAAATTTTTAAATGAATACTGTACAACAGTCCCAACTGATTTTTTTACAGGAGGCCTTAAAGAAAATAATTTTCCTCAAGGCCGGTGTCATCGTTGTGAATGCACCCTGGAGGGTATTTTAGAGGATAAGAAGGAGTGAACCTGGGTCTTGAAGAGAAACATGTTGTAGGAGGGAGGAAACACAGAGGGCGGCAAAGCATTCCACAGCAGAGCTATTGAACGCAAGAAGGAGTCGTAGAAGCGAAACATTCTTATGTGGCAAAGGTCAACTGTGTAGAAATGTTGGGTACGCATTTGCCGTATTTTCCGATTGTCCACCGGTGCCGAAGGGATCAATCTGGAGCCAGTGAGACTATGGCATCGCGAATTGGGGTATGTTGTGAGGCTGAAGGTAACGGGGAGGCGAAGGAGACGGAGAAGAGAAAGGTGGGGAAGTACCTGGCTATTCAGATCTGGTCATCAAACATGGCTTGCAGCAAATTTTCGATTCTGGATGGTTGTCTTTCACCAGGGCTATACTGACGGTATCTACCACTCTGGAACGTGCCGCAAATATACTATATATTATATATACTTTCTAAAAAAATGATTTTACCGCACAAGAGTCCCAACTGCCCAAAACCAACTATGACATTTCCAATTTTAGGGAATTTTATGAAGACGAAAAATTTGTAAAAAAATAAAAAGTTAGTTTTGTATCTTTAAACAATCCTTCGTTAGCGCTGGCCACAAAATTGGACACGGTTCCGCCTGGGTTATTTAATTCCACCGTCAGGGGGTGTGGGTTGCTTTCATTTTTTGTATGAAGTATTTGCTTGGGATCGTGAGTCCATATGTGCTGAATACATTCAGCGCAGCACCTATAGGAATATCGTTCTCCAACCGTAGTACTTTTTATTATTGTTTTTTTTTCTTAATGTGAACACTGCACAAGAGTCCCAGTGCCCTCAACCGTCTGGAGCCAGTGAGACTATGGCATCCCCAATTGGGGTATGTTGTAAGGCTGAAGCTATTGAGGAGGGGAACGAGATGTGATAGAGGAAGTTTCTGACTATTCAGATTTGGTCACCAAACACGGCTGCAGCCGTTTCAAGCAAAGACTGACAGGATCTACCACTCTGGAACGTGCCGCAAATGTACTACATATTATTTCAAATCAATAAATTGTGAAATACAACGGCACCGGTGAATAGTCGGGAAACACGCCAAGCGCGTGCCCAACATTTGAACACAGTCGACATTTGTCACATGAGAACAGGTTGTTACAATGACTCGTTCCTGTGTTCAACAGCTCGACTGTGGAATGATCTGCCGGCCTCTGTGTTTCCTGCCTCCTACAACACGGGTCTTTTCAAGACCCAAGTTCACTCCTTCCTATCCTCTAAAAGACCCTCCACACAGCATCCCCAAAGATGATATAGGCCTTGAGGGAAATTGTTTCCTTCAGGGTCTACTGTATGGAGTTACCGTAAAAAAACTAAAAATACCACAAATTAACAATTAAAATTGCGCACGCTGCACATGAACCCGCGACCTCCGGATTCGTAGCTGAGGAACGTAACCACTCAACCACGGAGGCCGACGAACTTCCCTTTGATCATTACATTATCATTAATTGTCCCATGTTTTATAGCAATAAATGGAATATTATGTATTCTAAAAAAAAGTAAAAAAAGTGTAAATCCAGATTTTTAAAAATTTGATAGAACTTTGCGGTCACATCAAAAGATGGCACCCATAACTTGTGGAAAAAATTGATGATAATGTAAGTATTTATCTAAGGGAAATATGAGATTGATAAAAATAACCGATTGTAACTAGGTCTTGATAGTTCAATTCGTAGAGGCGCTTTTCTCGGTAAGACAAGAGGATCTGGTTTCGAATCCCAGTCCCGTTTATTCGTCTATTTCAGATTTTCATTGAAAATTGTTAATATTATCCTTTTCAATGAAAAGAAAATTATAATATTACAATGTGTCCTAATTTCATGACGCCAGAGCGCACCCATCGAGAGTATTTGTTGAAAGTGAGATTAGTTTTAGACCTACCCAGTAATTTGGATTTATATTTTAAAATAAATATATGATAAATAAATATTTCATCTTCATAAAATTACCTATAATTGGAAATGCCATAGTACAATTGGTTCTGGGCAGTTGGGACTCTTAAAGTGGTAGATACTTTCAGTATCGCCCTGGTGAAAGATCACCATTCAGAATCGAAGCGTCACTTGAAATGGCTTTAACCGAGTTTGGTGACCAGATCTGAATAGTTAGGTACTTTCCAACCTTCACCCTCCCCATTTACTTCCCTTCAGCCTCACAACAAACCCCAATTATTGGGGATGACATAATCCCAATGTCTCCGAAAAGTTGAGAGCAGTTGGGACTCTTGCGCGGTATTCGCATTAAAAAAATTTATCAAACAGTAGCTGACGTACTTCCTATATTTTTATTTTGATATGTTTATGGATTCATTCATTCCATTAGCTTAGACGCAAACCACAAAATAGTACAAATTATTAATATTTGTCAACATGCCCGCCATCTAGCGGCGCGTAAAAAATGGGTCAAACTAATATATTATTTTCCGTGCCACATTTTCGCCCTCCTATAGCCACGTGTCGGTTCACTGAACCCCAAACATCGAGTTATGAACCAATTCATACTCCATCCCCTTTTTTCTCTAGCGAATCCCATACACGCCTCTCTTTCGTACTGAATGAATTTCCCCGACACACGTGCATCGTTCCCTCTCGTTCTTGCGCTTGGTTTTTCATTCTATCGCCCTCGCTGTCACGCGAAAGGAAATACGTTTTCAGTTCTCATTCCTTTTACGCGCACTGCGCACTTAAAAGTCTAACCCATTTTTATTTTTCTTCGTAAAATCTATCCCTATTTTACGCGTGTTTTCGTCGTTTTGCTAAGGAATTCTACTAGAGGGGAAAATTTTACGTCGCACTGCAGTATTTGGCCTAAAATTCGTATTCGGGTCAAATACAATGTAAATAAACTACGCTAACATTATATTGAATTTTCAGCCTCTTTCCACAAGCAAACTGAGTGACTGCTAAAATTTAAAAAATATATAAATATATACCTTAACCTTGCCGTCATCACTGAGGCTCGGCATAATTAGGATGTCATTTTTTTTATCAAAGCGACAAGGAAATTTATTTTTAGTGACGTTCAAACTTAAATACTAGTATTTCGTTTTTTTTTTCTAAAGTTAGTTTACATGGTTAAAATAATTTTCAAAATTCAATTTTTCAAAGGCCGCCAAAACGCACCAAATCTATGACCGGTCGGTTTTGATCAGTTTTGAGGTTAGAATGTCAAATTTCAAAATAAGGATGAGCTTTAGCGTACATGATTGTATATTCTATTCATTTCATAGGAAACCATAACTAAACATAAGTCATAAAATTATGTAACTTTTTAGAAACTTTAACACAAAGAATAATAATAGTATTGAGCATTAACATTATCATAATATCCGTATTGATCATGAATACTCTAATTTCTTTCATGAACAATAGTTGGTTATATTGAACAACAATTATAGAGCTTAAAGTCACCCAAATTAAGTTAAAATTTGGCAAAAACTAAAAAAAAACACTTATTTAAATAACAAAACAAAATTTTAAAATTTAAATTCTCATACTAATCCAAAAACTGAACGCTCACGTGACGTCAGATGTTCCAAATGCAATGGTACCATTATAACACGGTGTTTTGATGAGCTGATTTTTTATTCACTTTTAAATAACGACTAATGAAAGTTATATTTTCAGGAACGGCGTTTGCTGATCTACATGAATACATGTTTTAAAGTCATTATATTTTCACTGGACTACAGAGATTTTTTTCTTCAGCGTATTACAAATTTCACGGCACAAGAGCTCACGGTTCGTGATTTTCAGTGAGCAGTACAAACACAGTTTTTATTTTAATATTCGTGTCCTCGGAACGGTGAAAGCAAAAATTTGCTCGTGAAATTTCAAGTACAAAAAATCAATACATTGACGTCAGTCGGATATAAGCTACATGGAAATAGGTCGATACATTATGCAGAGATAAGGTGTATTTTTTTAGACAAGGAACAACACAGCTGCAAATAATCGAATAAAATTACCAGCTGATGAGCAGATCTGGGTTAGTGGGGATTTGATGACCAATTTGTCGATCAGAAAATAGAGAGAACTAGCTGATGTGTACCCGGCCATGCTCGGGATTTAGAATAAAGTTATGAAGTTGTGAATTCTTGCTTGTCATTACGGTTTGACGGCCTCCATGGTCGAGGGGTAAGGCTATCGACTACGAATTCGAAGGTCGCGGGTTCAAATCCCGGCGTGCGCAATTACATTTTAATTAATTAATTTGTGCTGTTTCACAATTAATTCATTTAAAAATAATATATAGTATATTTGCGGACGTTCCAGAGTGGAAGATACTCTCAGTATCGCCCTGGTGAAATACCACCATTCAGAATTAAAACGTTGCTTAAAATGGCTTTTAGCCGTGTTTGGTGATCAGATCTGAATAGACAGATGTTTCCCCACCTTCCTCTTCCCCTTCTCCTTCCCGCCCCAATACCTTCAGCCTCACAACATTCGCCAACTGGGGATGCCATAGTCTCAGTGGCTCCAGACGGTTGGGAGCAGTTGGGACTCTTGTGCGGTATTCAAGTAAAAAAAATAATGGTGCCATAATTGATTTGACACCGATAGTAACCATCTCCAAATACAGAAACATTCATTTGAATATTTTGTTGCATTCCGGACGTTTACTTTTTTTTCAAAATGTATCTAAATCATAAAGTTCTCTAGTAGGTGCCCACTCGTGTTTTCCATTTTGAAAATATTCTACAAAAAAAAAACCTTTTTCTTTTGAATATGCAATCTGTGGCTAACCAGAGTGTTACATCTATGGGCTAACCTAAATAAAACATGGCGGATTCAATGTTTTACATACTAATTTTAATTAAACGTTATAGCAACAGTTTTACATATTGAATTTCATTCAAACTACTCTCTAAACCTTCCCGGAATTAATAAAAGCAAACTGTGCTATTTTCAGCGAAACCGGTCAGGTGATTTTCGAGAACATCGAGGACAAACAAACAAACTTACATTTATTATTATATATATATATATATATATAATTGTCAGCTGATCTGAGTAAATAACAATTTGATAGGCAATTGGTTTAGGAACACGAGGACATTCTCATCGATTCTGGATTAGTGGGCAATTGGTTAGCAATTGATTGATAACCGATCGTCGTTAATGGAAAATTGGGGTGCAGTTGATCTAGGAAAAACGAGATTGTCTATATATTTATTTTGGTGAAAATTCAGTATATTTAAGTTTTAAAAAAATGTGACTCACGCCCACAGATGGCACTAATTCACATATAAAAAAATCTAATAAAAGTTTGAGATGAATACTTTGTTACTAGTAGAATAAATAAATTCCTTCACGCACCGGTGCGCAAATCCGTCCGCAGCCCGCAACACTGTAAATACGTAAATCTCTAAAAAAATTTAATATCTATTAAAAACTTCTTAAACTTTTAAAGATCATTTTATAAATATTCTCCAGTCCTAAAAATTATAAATATTTCAAATAAATACCGACTCTTCTTGTGCCACCAATCTTCTAATAAATGTAATATCAATAGAAAAGGAGGATAAAATAGCAACTGCAAAAATCATATCATATCTAACCTTAAATTTTCTATCAAAATTGTGTTCATGTGAAGCGACCTGCCATCTTATAGAGAATACAAAAACATTGTATAATATAGTTTGTATTAATGAATATTTGGAGGAAGTGGATGAGTTTGTGTATTTGGGAAGTACGTTTACGAGAGATGGAAAGACTGATAGGGATATTGAAATAAGGGTGAATGCAGGAAACTCCATTAACGGAGGACTGAGGAGGACTAGCAGTCCACAATGGAGTACTGATACCAACCCTGATGTATGGCAGTGAGGCATGAAACTGGCAGAAGAAGGATGAAAGTAGACTGAATGCTGTCGAAATGAGATCCCTGAGGCGAATGTGTGGTAAAACCAAGTATGATCGTGTGAAACAGCATGTAGAACGAATGAACGAAGAAAGGAGTGTAAGGAGAATATATGACGAAAATATGAATGGAATAAGTAACTGGGTACACCCGAGGAAGACATGGCACGATCAAGTTAATCAAATACTTGAGTCGGATCATATCAGAAGTCGGAATAACAGAAGAGAATGTATGAATGTGAATGAAGCAAGAAGTGTATGCCAAGATCGAGTTTGAGTGCTGATACCAACCCCGATGTATGGCAGTGAGGCATGGAACTGGCAGAGGTAGGATGAAAGTATACTGATGCTGTAGAAATGAGATCCCTGAGGCATGTGTTGTAAAACTATGTAAGACCGCTTGAAAAATGTTGAGATTAGCAAATAATGCAAGGCCGTTATAAGCGTAATGAGTATGATTAAGAAATGGACGCCTAGGTGGTTCGGGCATGCAGAGCGGATGAACGAAGAAAGGAGTGTAATGAGAATATATGACGCGAATGTGAATGGAAGAATAAGCTGGGGACGCCCGAGGAAGACGTGGCATGATCAAGTGAACCGAATACTTGAGACAAGCCATGTCAAGAGTCAAAATAACAGGAAAGTGTGTATGAGAAGTTGCATGAAAAGCAAAAAGTGTGTGCCGAGACAGAGTCGTATGGCGGGCTATCCTCTCTGCCTACCCCTACCCCTACGAGAAACGGCGTGATGGTTAGTAAGTTACTAGGTAAATAATGATGGTTTAGTTTTGATAAAGTTGGGTTAAATTAGTATGGGTCAGGTAAAATAAAAAAACACAGACAAATATTCCCCGATTACGAATAACCTGACAATATTTGAGAAATTCTTACTAGTATTACAGTAAGCGGAAAATATTGCTTGTGTCGTGATGGGGAACTTAGCCAGCCGAGGAATTGAACTCAGACGCGATGCCAACTAAGTTACTGACTGGTCAAAACCGGCTAGGTTTGTTTTTTACAGTAACTCCACACAGGTGGCACATATCATCTTTGGGGATGCTGTGTGGAGGGTATTTTAGAGGATAGGAAGGAATGAAATTGGGTCTTGAAGAGACCTATGTTGTAGGATGGAGGAAACACAGGGGCAGGGAGATCATTCCACAGCCGGGCTGTTGGAAAAAGAACGAGTCGTAGAAGCGACCCGTTTTCATGTGACAAATGTTAACCGTGTACAAATATTGGGCCTGCGTTTGGCGTGTTTCCCGACTGTGCACCGGTGTCGAAGGTAACAATGACGACACTTCCTCAAAGTATCTTTCATTAAAATACCGGTAGAACAAGAACGGCATTCCCACCTTACGTCTGTGCTCCAAAGATTGCAATCCTCCAGGTTAAGACAGAGATTCGCAACGTGGGGGGTATCCCCCCCCCCCCAGAAGGGGCGTTGGAGTGATCCAAGGGAGCGGTGGTGGCCTCAATGACAAGTGGGGGGGGAGGGCAACATTTAAAAAAAAAAAAAAAAATTATTTTGATTTTAAATTTCTCCTATGTACATTGTACAAATAATCATACAATAAAATGAACTGTTTAATTATTCTATTGATTAATAGTTTGTTTTCTGATTCTCTTTACGGTGTTATAACACTTAAGCAGGTTTCTCAGGACCCGGTGTCAGGTGAGCAATAATGTACTACGCAATATAATATGTAAAATATACACATAAATATTTATCAAGAGGGAAAAGCTATCATAATCGATGAAAAGATCGTTTCGACCGCAGAAATGAGAATTATCATCACTCAGTCACGGTGTATATATCGAGATTTCATCAAGAATTTACTTACACTTTTTATATCCCTCATTTTAAAACCAATTACAAATAAAACGTTTTTTATCTACGGATCTACATACTCATTTAACTGAAATTATTACCGCATTGACGCTTTTAACTCAACTATACGTGATATTAAATTAAATCCATTACACGACCGCTCTCATACTAGATGAAACCACCTTTCCATCTACTCTGCCCGCTCTACTCTGGAGTGCCCTACCAGGTAAGTATGTTTTCTGGATATGTACATAATAAGATAAACCCTAGCAAGTAGTATTTGTAGGTGATTTTTCACAAAAACGGCACTATATAAATCGTCCAAGTATTATTATTATTACTATTATTACTCTGGTCCTTCTTACCTTTATCCCACTCCTATGTTCCCCTCCACCCTCCCCGCCCCCGGCTGACACAGTTTAAGCTAACTGGATTAAGACTGTATATTGTCACACTTTACCCATAGCATTTATCATCAGTGGATTAGATATTATTGTGGATTAGCTGTTAATTTTCCCAAAAATAAATAAAATAAAATAACAAACGGAGCGGGGGCTGATGAAAAATATGGTCCAAAAGTGGGCGATGTGTCGGACGAGGTGGTGAGGGATATCAAAAACGATGACGTTTTATCAATGATAGTTATCGTCTTCTATTTAACACTCGTAAGTGCACATGCACTTGAAAAATAAAAGACGATAACTACCATTGATAAAACGTCATCGTTATTGATTTCCCCTACGACCTCGTCCGACACAGGCGATGAGACAAATAAGTTTAGGAATTTTTTTTTAAAAATATGTATGTTAAATTAGGTAGGATTTTTGATAGACTAGATTAGGTTAGACAAAGCAAGGTTAGGTTAGGTTATTTAGCTTTACCTCCGTGGATATTGCTGAGATTCTGTAGGGGGCCAGTGTTACAGTTGATGAAGCCTGCAACAGAAAACGTACCCAGCTTAGGAAGAGGCCATTCTAGGACATTTCACTTCTGTGGCGGAAAAGAGCGATGCAATGGGAAGTCATACAAGATCATGTGTTTTTGGTTTGAAATTTGGATGGCCTAGAAACATCACAGATGACTCTATTAAATACTGCAAGTAGAACACAAACCGGGCGTTTATTTGAACTCTCATCTCTCAAACTCTCCTATTTACGAACCCCCTTTCCTTATATTGTCATATTGTTCGTTGTGGCAAATTAAGTTTTTTTTTTTATAATTTCACTGTAAAATATTTAAATATTTTAATATTTTAATATTTTAATATTTTAATATTTTAATATTTTAATATTTTAATATTTTAATATTTTAATATTTTAATATTGTAATATTATAATGTATTTTAATATTTTAATATTTTAATATTTTAATATTTTAATATTTTAATATTGTAATATTGTAATATTTTAATATTTTACTATTTTAATATTTTAATATTTTAATATTTTAATATTTTGATATTTTAATATTTTAATATTTTAATATTTTAATCTTTTAAAATTTTAATATTTTAATATTCTACTATTTTAATATTTTAATATTTATGCCTGAGCTTTACAAAATAAAATACAAGACGCGTTTTGGTGATGTTTTTTTTCGCGTCAATCGAAAGATGCGACAGGCGTTAAGATTTTTTTTCACAGTAATCCACACAGGAGGCCCTGAGGGAAATAATTTCCCTCAAGGCCTGTATCATGATATATCAGAGGGTGGGAAAGAGTGAACCTGGGTCTTGAAAAGACTCATGTTGTTGGAGGGAGGAAACACAGAGGGAGGCAGATAATTCCACAGCCGAACTGTTGAACACGAGAACGAGTCGTAGAAGCAACCCGTTCTCATGTGATAAATGTCTACCGTGTGCAAATGTTGAGCGTTTGTAGTGTTTCCCGACTGTGCACCGATGCCGTAGGGATCAATGACGCTATAAAATACCGGTAGAACAAGGAGAGCATTCCCACCTGACGTCTGTGCTCCAAAGTTTACAATCCGTTTATTAAGATAGGGGAATCTATCAAACGGACCGCCCGTTTCTGCACAGAATAACAACGGGAATTTCTATTTGGAATGAGAGTCAAATGGAAATTTCAACCTATTCGCCACCTGCCTAAGGAGTGCGTGATTTCATTCGAATTTTAGGAAGTGGATCGTCTGAAGAAGAGTTAAGCTGAAAGATGCGTACGCGCGCCCAACTGGTGCAAATCTGTGAAGACTTACTAGGTTAATTAAATGCCTCGCGGGAAATGTGGATATTTTTCAAATGACCTACAATAATTTTAATCACGAACTAATGATGTTATAAGATAATGTTACTACTTATAACTCTCTGTAGCTATTTTTGTTTTACCTCTGTGTTATATAATCATGCTAACCATATTTCTGTATTTTTTTATCGCTTTTGCATTGTATTGGTCCTTTATAACTGTTTTTGCAAAATAAATAAATAGCATACAATTACCTAACTTTTGAAGATATAGGGTACCCAACCTACTTGTATATTTATCTACAGATAATAAAACTGCCATTGCCACAAGAATTGGTTATTTATGACAAACTCACTGATGTGTACCCGGCTTTACTCGATTTTTTTTTTGGGAATTAAGTCATTGTGAATTCTTGCTTGTCGTTTGGGTGCCGTAATCGATTTGACAGCGAAAGTATAATGCCTTGCGACAACTATCACTATATCTAAACAAGGAAACAATTTTAAAATTTTATTTCATTCCAAACATTTTTTTTTTAAATATAACTAAATAATAAAGTTCTTAAGTAGGTACCTATTCGTGTTTTCCATTTTGAAAATATTGTACCCAAACAAACCTTCTTCTTTTGAATATGTAATCTGTGGCTAACCAGAGTGTTATACCTATGGACTGACCTAAATAAAACATGTCAGGTTCAATGTTTTTCATACTAATTTTAAAACGTTATAGCAACAGTTTTACATATTGGATTTCATTCAAACTACTTTATAAACCTTCCCGGCACTAATAAGAACAAACTGTGCTATTTTCAGACAGGGAATGTATAGTATATATTTGATAAACAGACTTGAAAATACAAAATATCTCGGTATACATATAGGCGATCTCCTTAAATGGAATATGAATTTTACAAATTAACGATATAACCAAACCTGATGTATGGCAGTGAGGCATGGAACTGGCGGAGGAAGGATGAAAGTAGACTGAATGCTGTAGAAATGATAACTCGAATGTGTGGTAAAACCAAGTACGATCGTTTGAAACAGCATGTAGAGCGAATGAACGAAGAAAGGAGGGTAAGGAGAATATATGACGTAAATCTGAATGGAAGAAGAAGCGGGGGACGCCCGAGGAAGACCTGGCATGGTCAAGTGAATCAAATACTTGAGTCGAGTCATATCAGAAGTCGGAATAACAGAAGAGATTGCGTGAATGTGAATGAAGCAAGAAGTGTATTCCAAGATCGAGTTTGAGTGCTGATACCAACACCGATGTATGGCAGTGAGGCATGGAACTGGCAGAGGAAGGATGAAAGTATACTGATGCTGTAGAAATGAGATCCCTGAGGCATATGTGTTGTAAAACTATGTAAGACCGCGTGAAAAATGTTGAGATTCGCAAATAACAACAAATATTCAAGCCTTGCTACACCACTGTATTTATTCATCAGAAAAAATATAATTTCAGTGTTAACAATTAGTATTTTAATCTACCGAGTAACAATAAGAACACTCTAAGAACTTCTCAACACCATTCAATCCATCGATAGGTCCAAACCTTCAAAACCTGGGCTGATCTAGGATTCCTGGCGCGCACAGTAATAATCTGTCCGACCTGACCTTGAGAAGCCATCACTCCTGTACTGTCTTATCGACAGTGCCATCTATGTGAAACAACCGAAACTAAATCCACTTATCATCCATGAAACCTTTTTGGACTGAAGGCAAAAGACTGCTTCCATCACGATGCTCCCTTGAAGAGTGGCGACGAAGCACCTTGTTGTAGACCTTTCTATTAAATTGCCAGGGTTCTCTCTCCCTCGGAAGACGTGGACCTCATTAAACCGCATCTGGTGCAGTCACAGCCGCTGTGCGTATACAATGCATAGATGGGGCCTAAAGGATTCCGAACTTTGTGAATGTGGACATATTCAAACAACAGAACACATCGTAGAAGAATATCCCCTTCATCAGTTTCCCTATGGCACATCTGTGCTGAGCCAAGTGACTCCGGATGCCGTCGACTGGCTGAATAACCTCAGCATCCCACTATGACCTCCACCAACTCTCCTCCGCCATACAAAGAAGAAGAAGATTCGAATCTAAGATATTACATCTACCTAAGCTTTTCAAAATACAGAAAATTTTTCTTGTGGAGATAATCAATTTTATGGGCCTGTCTGGGGCCTAAGAAATTTATTTCAAATTGGCGACAATAGCTTCTTCCTAATTAAAAAAAATATATATATATGAGTACCGCACAAGAGTCCCAACTCCTTCCAACCGTCTGGCGCCAGTGAGACCATGGCACCTCCATTTGGAGTATGTCGTGAGGCTGAAGGCAAAGGGGAAGGGAAGGAGATAGGGAAGAGGAAGGTGGGGAAATACCTAGCTATTCAGATCTGGTCACCAAACACAGATAAATCCATTTCAATTCTGAATGGAACCTCTCAACAGGGCGATACTGAAAGTATCTACTACTCTGGAACGTGCCGCAAATATACTATAAATATAAATTTAAATAAAAAAAAAGATATTTTCTTATTACCTGCCGTTTGGCAACGTCGTAATGCATAGAGCCATTGACTGCTGCTGAAATTCTAACAGGGCAGTACTAACAGCAAATTTAATACTATAAACTATTGGTACGGACAGCTTTGTCAAAATACTGTCGACATTACTGACGTCAGAATTAACGGATATGCCATATTGTCAAATTTGCCTATTATTTTGACGGCTGGATGCAAACCACGTGACATCCTAAATTTGGCACCAGGCGGGTTCACGCGATTCTCGAATACGTGACGTCATCATTTGTGTATTGACCGGCAGCGAGCGATATTAGAAGATTTTAAGAAATAAAATTAAAAAAAATAATTATAATTAAAAATAGAAGGGGTAAAGAGAATACCCAAAACTTTAGCATTGCATTTCACAGATAAGCGTTTTTCATAATATTTTAAACTTATTCATTTATGTAATACATTACCAGTATTAATGATACAAAATTAGTTCCGTTCACGTTTCTATCATGTGATTTTGTTTGCAGATTTGAGTGCATGGTAGGGGGAGGGGTAGGGGTAGGGGGAGGGGTAGGGGTAGGGGTAGGGGTAGGGGTAGGGGTAAGGGTATGGGTAGGGGTAGGGGTAGAGGTAGGAGTAGGGGTAGGGGTAGAGGTAGAAGTAGGGGTAGGGGTAGGAGTAGGGTAGGGGTAGGGGCAACACATCACATCCTCAAAACTTTACCACAAATCGGTAATATATAATCTTTTTTAAATGTTTGTAATAAATTTTGGGGTTCCCAGGGCGTATCGCACGACTTTATTTTGAAATATTAAATTTGCAATACAGTCCAGTTGGGCGCCCACAGGAAAGTCCGCCACTGTCTATCGCCATGATCCAGCCGTCAGAAGCGACATCTAGTAATGCTACTTGCGGCAGTTCGGCCGGTTAGCTGGATGGTTGGTCGCTGGTTGCAGTCAAATACAATAAGGTCCGTCACGCCCGACTGCCGGTCGTAATGCGCCGTGACTGGTGACAGACCCGACCGCTGATAGGGCCGTTCTGTATTGACAACAACCGTAATGTAATGATGGATGTTACAGTTAGACGTTGGGCCGATCACCGACTATCAGAAACATTCAAACGACAATACGAATAGTGCGGGGAATGGGAATCCCATGATCTTTGTCGTTGGTGTTTTACCGCTATACCTATTGATGCAAAGCGATGCTAGCAGTTCACAATGGAGTCCTGATAACAACCCTGATATGACATTGAGGCATGGAACTGGCAGAGCAATGCTGTAGAAAAGAGATCTCTGATACAGAAAGAATGCAACGCTGGTGACTAACTAACTAACTAACCATCACGCCGTTTCCCCGCAGGGGTAGGCAAAGAGGACGGACGGAACTCGATCTTGGCATACACTTCTTGCTTCATTCACTTTCATACAACGTCTTATACATTCTCTTCTGTTATTCCGACTTCTGACATGGCCCGACTCAAGTATTTGATTCACTTGATCGTGCCATGTCTTCCTCGGACGACCCCGGCTTCTTCTTCCATTCACATTCGCGTCAAATATTCTTCTTATACTTCTCTCTTCGTTTATTCGCTCTACGTGCCTAAACCATCTTAGCGTCCCTTTCTTAATCTTGCTCACTAAGCTTACTTTACGAATCTCAACATTTTTCATACGATCATACATGGTTTTACCACACATTCGTCTCAGAGACCTCATTTCTACAGCATTCGGTCTACTTTCATCCTTTCTCTGCCAATTCCATGCCTCACTGCCATACATCAGGGTTGGTATCAGCGCTCCATTGTGGACTGCTAGCTTCGCTTCTTTGCATAACTTTTTGTAAGCGCTAACCGCGTTCAGTCCTCCGTTAGTGGAGTTTCCCGCATTCACCCTTCTTTCAATATGCCTATCAGTCTTTCCATCTCTCGTAAACATACTTCACAAATATACAAACTCATCGACCTGCTCCATGTATTCATCATTCACAACTATATTGCACACTGTTTTCGTACTCTCTCTTTCAAACACCATCACTTTAGACTTACTTACATTCATCATTAGCTCATTCTTCATACATACTTGGTTCATCCTAGATACGAGGGACTGTAGATCTTCCAAACTCTCAGCAAGGCTGATGATGAAAGCATAATGTCAATCCGTCTCAAAAATCCAAATTTTTTAATTTTTTTAATTAATGTTAAAAAAGGACTGCAATTTAATGAGTAGAATATTGTTCAGCCTATACGATATATCCAGCTATAGTTTTAAGTTATCTCACCTACCTACTGGATTTTGGAATAATATTAAATGTAATATGGATCATTGATACGTGAAACAAATTGCTCGGATTTGTACCCACGTACGTTAATAATGTTATATTTTTTTGGTAGTCAGAAGTACACTAGAATATGCATCGCCTGTCTGGAAACTCAAATTCATTAAATTTCTCCGGTTCAAATGCAACAATAACTGTCACTGTTTTTTCAAATCTCTGAAACTTGGGCGAACGGTAGCCCTCACTATATTCCTGTATAAAATTCTAACTAATTAAATAGACTGCACTGAACTACTGCACCAATTAACCTTAATATACCATCGAAATAAATAATAAAACTATTTATTACATTAAACAAATAAATAGCTCAGCTCAAATCACGACATGTTTTTATACTCCCTACCGTGTTTAAAATAATAATAATGTTTTACGTATTAATTGTTTTTGTGTTTAATTCGTAGAAGTGCATTTAATTTTTAAATCTAATTTAATGATGTTATTATTAAGTTCTGGAAGAATCTTTAGTTTTTATTATTGTGACAGCTATTTCGGCGTTTAAGGCAGATTGAAAATGGCCTTAAACGCCGAAACAGCTTTTTTTAAATATGAATACCGCACAAGAGTCCCAACTGATCCCAACCGTCTGGAGCCAGTGAGACTATCGCATCCCCAATTGGGATTTTTGGGAATTTTGTGAGGCTGAAGGTATTGACGAGGGGAAGGAGAAGGGGAAGAGGAAGGTGGGGAAATACCTGGCTATTCAGATCTGGTCACCAAACACCGCTAAAAGCCATTTCAAGCAACGTTTCAACTCTGAATGGTGGTCTTTCACCAGGGCGATACTGAGAGTATCTTTCACTCTGGGCTGTCACAATAATAAAAAACTAAAAATACTTCCAGAACTCAATAACAACATTATTAAATTTGATGATAATGTTTTATGATCTTCTTTTTTTTATAACAAATAACAAATAATGATATCCTGACTGGGATTTCCCGTGCTGAGGATTTCATTTACAAAATATTAAATTACATTATATTAAATTGATGCGTTTTATGAAAAAAAAAAAAATTCAAAGGTGAGGTGTTTTAAGTGCAGTTGAGTGGCTTCGGTGTTAATATATTTTCTATTTCAGATCTACCTATGTAACGTATCCAGTGTTTTATTTGATTTTTTAAATTAATTATGGTTGTTGTGATTTTTAAAGGATATTGGGATTTTGCTGTTGAGTTTAGTGGCATAGTATAAGAATTTTTTTTGTCCAAATATTGTGTTTGTGGTTCCTTTTTATGTGCTGTATGTCTTATATCAACGTGAATACAGGTAATATTCATAAAATTCGCTTAGCAACCGAAGTCTAGAAATGTTTGACGTAAGAGCAAAAGGTTGTTTTTAATTATTTTGTGAATAATTTCGTAGGAAAGAAAAAATCAAGGGAAACTTTTACAAATAATCTCAGCTATAAAGAATTATTTTTTAAATCTTGTTCCTTGCGTGCGCTTATATTTTTTCGAACGTAAATAGCAATTTTATTTTAATTCTTAAAGAGGGAATTTATAGAAAAATCTTCAATTTATCTAAAGCATATTTTTGGTTTTCATAATGTGCCTAAACCGATTTGTAGTATAGATTAACCTAAATGGTGATTTCACTGATAGCTTCGCCTTAAGAAAAACTTTACTCGTAACTTAATCAATGCACACTCACAGCTCTCCATTATATAGTACGATTTAGACACACATCCACACATGTACACCTATACACTATTACGCACTTTTTTCATTTACCTTTTTATCTTTACCATGTATCCTAGCATTGTACTAATCCCGCCCTGTCCACATAGAGACCACCTACATAGAGACATGTCATTGGTACCGATCCTCGTAATATTTTTCTAAAACCTTTTAAATTGTTAACCACTCTTTTTTTCCCAAATTCCATCTTATACCCTCCATTACCTTAGTGAGCGGTCTTAAATATAAGATTGTTATCAGCAAGTGCCGCTAGCACATAAAACAAAGTTTACAATTCTTTGAAATAAAAATAAATAAAAGCCCCACAGTATCAATAGGCAGCCCGCTCACTGGGTAGAGAAGATTATCTCCACATTTATGCGCCTCTAACCACAGTTGACACAGGAAGAGGGAAAAGTGTTCCCCGGCCCTGTACACCAAAAATTTATAATACGATATATCGCTCTTTTTAAAATACAATATCAAATTAATTTAGAAAAAACTTAATCATTGATGAAGATAATATTAACAAATCTTAAATGAAACAAAATCGAAAAAAAAGACAGAAAATAAAATGGCAACAGTCGCATCTGGAAATCAAACCCAGGACTTTTGACTTGCAGGGACAACCGCTCTACCAACTGAGCTAAAGAGACCATGGCAGTTTACGCCATCTTCATCGATATTAAACCTCAACTTCAAGATTATCCTCTATTAAATCCCATATTATTGGCTGCTATCTTTATGGTGATTAAAAAGTTATACCCTAATATGATTGCAATCTAGATAGTGTCTCGGATATACCTATCCAGAATTTTACTAACCTTTACCACTCCATTATTTTTTTAATATTTGTTGTCAGCCAACTCTAATTTAAATAATGTCAAAATATTAATTTATTGATAGGCAATTACAAAAAGGTTATTTTATAGTAACACAAAAACGGAAAACAGTCAAAATCTTATTAAAACGGGATTTAAAATGTTTTTCATCGAATAATCACAAGAAACAACCGCCAACCGACAACGGAGTTGTGGCGTACAAACAGTGAGGGTTAATGTGGGACATCTATTGACTTTTCTACAATACTAGAGAGAATATTGAATTTATTTTAAACTAGCTGTTGTGCAACCGGCCTTACTCAGTTTTTTTTTTTTTTTAATAAAGTTATGAAGATGTGAATTCTTTCTTGTCGTTTGGGTGCCATAATTGATTTGACAGCGAAAGTAATGACTTGTTGCCACTATTACTATCTCCAAACAATGAAAAATTCATTTGAAAATTTTGTTTCATTCCAAACATTTATTTTTTCAAAATATTTAAAAAATATTCTATTCCAACAAACCTTTTTTTGTATATGTAATCTTTGGCTAACCAGAGTGGTAGTGAATGGGTTAACCTCAATATAACACGACGGATTCAATGTTTTTCATACTAATTTTAAACGTTATAGCAACAGTTTTACATATTGGATTTCATTCAAACTACTCTCTAAACCTTCCCGGCACTAATGAGAACAGACTGTGCCATTTTCAGCGAAACCAGTCTAGAGATTTTCGAGACAAACAAACAAACTTACATTGATTATTATATATATAGATATTATTGTCAGCTGATCTGAGTAAATAACAATTTGATAGGCAATTGGTTTAGGAATACGAGGACATTCTCATCGATTCTGGATTAGTGGGCAATTGGTTAGCAATTGATTGATAACCGATCGGCGTTCATGGAAAATTGTAGTGCAGTTGATTTAGTAAAAACGAAGTTGTCTATATATTAATTTTCGTGAAAATTTAGTATATTTAAGGTTAAAAATACGTGATACACCCCCACAGATGGCGTTTCATCATTATTATCATGTAATACTTTTAAATTTTGAGATGAATGGTTTATCATAGCTATTTCCAGCGAAAACGGTCTAGTAATTTTCTACAAAATCGAAGACAGACAGAAAAACATTAATTTTTATATACATAGAGAAGAAAAGGTATAATACACTGAGGTTTATTAAATGCAATAGATTATTAAAATAAATTGAAAATAATAAACTTACCCAAGAAATTCATATTTGCTAGAGGATGTTCATTCATGGTCATTTCACGTGGAATTTTTAACACACTTTTTTTATTTTTTTATTTTACAAAAAACAACCATCGTAATTTAACTATTTATTTATTTATGCGATTGTTGATTGTAGTTTTAAATAACAGATGACTGAATTCCGCTAATTCAATTTAACATTATTATTTATTTTTTTTATTTTTAAAGAAAAACGAACGTTCGAATATTACTTGTTACAGTATTGCTTGACCGGGGGTAGGTGGGTAGGCTGTGATTTTTTAGGTGTTGATTGTCACTATTTGTCATATAATAAATCATGAAAAATTTAGTATTTAGGAGGAACGGCTGCGCGGCCTGTTTCTTGCAAAACTTAATTTTGTATTTGAGGTCAAAATACCCATCCAAACCGAATGATTTTTTTTTGTAAATTAAAGGTTTAGTAAATATCTAGTACGGACTAGAAGTATTTTATTTTTTTATGTGTTAAATTATATAGGCCATTAAAGAAATTAAATTTTCATGATTTTAGAGACAACTTTGGAAATTATTTGCGGGTTAACTAACGGTAGTTTTGTTCAATTTGTCATATTTGCCATGTAAACATGATAATATAAAATAATTATTTTTATAAACAATAATTATTAGCCTGAAACACTCATCCAAATTGAAAAAACCTTCCAAGAAAAGATAAATGTCGCCGACAGGACTCGAACCTGCATCCTTCTCGGAAGGTTTTTTCAATTTGCATGAGTGTTTCAGGCTAATAATTATTGTTTATAAAAATAATTGTTACGCTTTGCGCTATGCATAAAAATCTTGTCTTAAAAACTTTAGTTTATCAATTAATAAATATTTGACAAGTCAAAGCATTTTTCACCAATAAAATGTAGACATAATTTGTCTCTACGCCACCTATTGAGGGATTTAGCCGTTACAAGCCTTTCTCATACTAATAAAGTTACTCTACCGTTGAGCTACGTCCAAAAAAATGTAGACATAATTTGTCTCGACGCCACCTATTGAGGGATTTAGCCGTTAATAAAGTTGGTTGTTTACAGGTGAAATATAATAAAAACAGTAATTATTGAATGAAACACTAGTATATATTGATTAACTTGGCGGGTTTGCGATAAGCCGACGTAGCTCAACGGTAGAGCATCTGACCGGACATCAGAAGGATGCAGGTTCGAGTCCTGTCGGCGACATTTATCTTTTCTCGGAAGGTTTTTTCAATTTGGATGAGTGTTTCAGGCTAATAATTATTGTTTATAAAAATAATTGTTATGCTTTGCGCTATGCACAAAAATCTTGTCTTAAAAGCTTTAGTTTATCAATTAATACATATAAAATAATTTATTTTTTTACGTCTTTAAAAAAACATTCTTTCGGGTTTTAAATTATGTACGGCAAATTTGTCTTCCAACGTAAATTAGTCAATTTAAATTTAAAATTAATTCCATCATAATGCTGATTTTAACACTTTTTACTTTTATATTTCATTATATTTTGATGGTAGAAGGGATCATTTTTTTATTTGTTTTTATGCCCAAATAATTGCGAAAGTTGTCCCTAAAATTGAGAAAATTTTATTTCTTTAATGGCTTATATTTCATAATCTAAAAGTAAAATAAATAAAATACTTCTAATCCGTACTACATATTTACTGTACCTTTTGATTTAAAAAAAAAATCTTTCTGTTTGGGTGAGAATTTTAACCTCAAATTCAAAATTCAGTTTTGTATGAAACAGGCCGCGCAGCCGTTCCTCTTAATTTGGGCTGTACATTTATAGATTACAGCAATAATAATTTCATTGTAACCCAAATAACTATCATAAAGTATCTGTGCTCCAATTAGCCACGATCATAGGGTGACCATATTTTTGTTAACAAGAAGTAGTGAGTAAATAAAAATATTACAAGAAGTGATTGGATTAAGTACCAGCGAATAACTTAGCAGTTATGGCTTCAGAAAGATATTCCGGTTGCTTATCCCGCGTTATGTCCTATTGCAAGAAAGTTTTCGACGGCTTTTCCATCTTCATTCCTCAAGGGAAGAAGTTTTAGCGCGATCACCAATATTCTTTCGAAAAAAAGAAATCAGTTGCAAATCACTGAAAGTGGAGATTTACAACTATACCATTTTTTTAAAATTAATAATGTTGTTATTAAGTTCTGCAATTGTTTTTAACGTTTATTATTGTGACAGCTGTTTCGGCGTTCAAGGCCATCTTCAAACTGCGGTTAATCCACATTGTGACGACTTATTTATATGATTTTATTCACTCCCACCCCATTCTAATTTGGACGAGTTATTAAAATAATGGTTTATTATCGGTGAAACCGCTTTAGTTTGAAAATATTTAAAATACTCTATGCTGTGGGGTTTTTACATTTATAATGTGTTTCCCCGTATTTAAATGATGATGTTTTCTTAATTGATTTATTTATTGAAAACAAAAACTAAAAATACTTGCAGAACATAGCAACAACATTATTAAATTGGATTTGCATTATGGAGCTCTACGAATTAAACACAAAAACATTTAATAATATACCGTATTGACCAAGTGCTATTGGAGCACCAGGTACATCCCTCTAATTAACAGTATTTTATATGTGTATTAATTTTATGTAAGATTTAACCGGGTTCTGATTTGTTTCGCCACAAATCAAAATATTTGCTTACGTTTTGTTTTCAATAAACATTATATTGTTATGTACCTTTTCGCCTGATCCCAAACTCTCTACCTAATTCAAGAATTCCTAGCTATTGTTTACCTCAACCTTGGCCAGGCAATACGTTTGATACCCTTTTGTAATACTAGCTATTAAAATAAGTATCACATCTCGGAATTATAATAACCCTAATAAATCTTTCTCCGAAAGCTATTGCCGTTCCCAAAGTCGTTTCTTAATGTTGTCTGGTAGTCGCCTAAAATGCGTTTATTGTAATTCAAATTTGTAAACTAATCTATTGTTCTCGAACCTAAAAGACCCTTCCAGGTATTCCCGTTAACTTTCCAAAAAACGGAGCAACTCTTTTAAAGTTCCTTTATAAACCTTATGTCACCTATATCCCGGGTTCATTCCTCTTCCATCATAGCTAGAGTACAGTCGGTACCTTAACTCATATCTTCCTAAATCTTTGCTAGAGTAAACTACGTGCCTAGATCATAATTCTTTCATCTTTATATATATATATATATATATATCTAATGAACTACCCAAACATATGACTTTATAGTAAACCTACAACCCGAGCCAACAAGGACTAGATCAAATATAATAAACAAGTGAAGAAACAAAGGTACATTCAGTGAATAACAGTTAAATATTCCCCAAGAACAAGATGTATCTAAGGTACTTAACTAACTAACCATCACGCCGTTTCTCTGCAGGGTTAGGCAAAAAGGACGGACCGCCAAACAACTCGATCTTGGCACACACTTATTGCTTCATTCACATTCATACATCATCTCATACATTCTATTTTAGTATTCCGACTTCTGACATGGCCCGACTCAAGTATTTGATTCTCTTGATCGTGCCATATCTCTCTCGGACGTCCCCGGCTTTTTCTTCCATTCACATTCCATTGACGTTCAAAATAAGAGAAAAATTACTGGGTAAAGGTAGGGAGTAGGAGTGGGAGTAGGGGTAGGAGTAGGGGTGGGGTTAGGGAATATAAAATTTTACGAATTAAAAGAAATACACTTTGTGTACCTTACATATATTTTTCAGTACCGATGAAGATTCGGCAGAATCGAAACTAGACATATTTACAAAATAAAAGTGGATCGATACAAGGTGTACTTATTTTAATTCATCGTGTGAATCCACGAAGTGTTTTCCTATTATGAAAATCAAATAAAACTTTACTCCAAACTATTAATAACCCCGGACAACGCCGGGTACTTCGGCAAGTAATAAATAAACTAGCCCTTTAGTTTTTCCACGGCTAATTTGTTTCACGGCCGTACGGAATGATGACTGTGGAATATTGTTTCACAGTTTTGTAATACTACATACGAGTATAGCGAAAACTATTAACATGTTATAATGGATTGCGTGTTATTCCGAATACAGTCAGCTTTATTACTAGCCGAGCGCTAACGAAGAAATATAATTCATCAACCGCTAATTAAACCACTGAAAATACATTGCTAACTAACTAACCGTCACGCTGTTTCATGACAGGGATAGGCAGAGAGGATATACTCGTACCTCTATACAACACACTGTGTCTCGGCAAATACTCTATGCTTCATTCACATTTTTCGTAATATAACATTTTATTTCTTATACTTAAATTTATTTCTTATATTAATAAATTGAAATCGAAATAAAAAAAACTCTATTAAATCTAATTAATGAATATATTGAAAACATGGCTAGCTGAAAGAAAATATTTGTATTAGATTGTAATATGCAAGCACTGAACAACCATAAATTCATTTGAATTATATTATTTTTAAATATGCCATCACTACAAGATAAAAGACGATCGGCCTGCACTCTATTGTTTAAACAACAAATCAGCATTCGCTTTCCTGCATCCCGCCGACTCAGACGCATCGTAGTACATCGTAGTGACTTGCTACTTGCATCTACATAGCTTCTCACTTCATTGCATTTAACCTTCTGAATTATAAGTTGTACGCGTTGAGAAATACATTTATTTAATGGTGACCCTTCTTTCCTTTTATTTGTATTTTTACTTTTGTAAAATGTAATTAAAAAAATAAATCAATTAAAGTTTACGACGTAGAAGCCGAAGGCGTTAATGATTCAAATAAATAAAGGCTGAAAAGCTATAAATATATTGTACTCTTTTTATTTTTAATTCAATCAAATATTGTATTTGTACTTCATATTTTTACAAGCTGTTACACTTACAAAGTATAAAGTATAAAAAAATATATATATACTTTTTATTTTTTATGCTTTATATTTTAATCATTTTTTGTACTTTATATTTTTACAAGTTTTCATAATTTTACAAGTTTTTATACTTTGTATTTTTACAAGTTTTTACAATTTATATTTTAACAATTTTTTTTACTTACTTTATATTTGTACAAGTTTTTACAATTTATATTTATTTATTCTTTATAATTTTTAATACTTAATGTTTTTTGTGCTCCATTTTTTTAAAAATATTTTATACTCTTTTATAGGTACTGTGTACATTTTAATACTTTTTAGTTTCTTTATAACTATTAAATTTATATTATTTGTTTTTTGCAATTGTCGTTGTGTTATACTTTAAGTTAATGTAATAATAATAATAATTGGATGATTTCTATAGCGCAGTTTCTGTGAAAAATCACCGCAAGTGCACTGTGGTGCCGTATATATAAAAAATATATTTGAAAAAAATTACGGAGAGCATTAGCTCAATTGGTTAGAGCACAGGCCCAGGTAGACCGAGAGGTTCTGAGTTCGAGTCCCAGATGCGACCGTTACATTTTTTCTGTGTCTTTCCTGTTATACATGTCATTTGAGACTTGTTAATATTAACTTCAATGATAAAAAAATATATATTTCAAAAAGGTTTATGAACTTCAGTAAGTTATTCCGATTAAATTTGAAAAATATTTGTTTACGTTATTTTATTAGTTTGACAATTTACGTGATTGCGTTCAGGAATTAATGCTTCTTTCTGTCCATTCTGACATTTAAATTGTGACATAATTGTACCCATGTCGCATCTAACTGCGGGAAAATCATTTTAGATTGGTGCATCCTCAGTCATACAACACTAGTGATGCGTAGAATAGAAATCGACACCGCTCTTTCGAAACCATCGATCAATAAAACATTCGAATTAATTAGCGCAACGATTAGTGGGCGTAATTATTATTAAATAAGTCGATCGGATTACGATTTCGATTACATTGCGACACACTAATTAACCATAGTTGACATAGTTAACTTTGTGGGTGACCAAAAGACAATTTTAAACGTGTGCAAAAAAAATATATATTTCGTCAAATTAATCAAATGTAATTAATAGCATAATATATAGCATGATATTTGCAGCACGTTCCAAAGTGGTAGATACTCTCAGTATCGTCCTGGTGAAATACCACCATTCAATATCGAAACTTTGCTAGAAGTGGCATAAACCGTATTGTAAGTGACCAGATCTGAAAAATTATCCATTTAAAATGACATTTTATTTTATTTTGTGTACACACCGCATAAAAGTCCCAACTGCCAGGAGCCAGTGCGACTAAATCATTCCTAAACATTTTCTAATTTGGGGGGTGGGCATGGGTACCGCCGCCCCGGGAGCAATTCAATGGATAACCGACACATCTGCCATAGGTCACCACAAGTGGTTCGCTACAGCAGGTGACTTAGCGGGGGTTTTAGTGCGTCTACTCACCAGCTGCGTGAGGGAGACCCCTTGACCTTTCCAGCCAGACTCTCTCAACCCATCGCCTTGCACCGTAGTGGGAGGAATGAATTAATACGTCCGACACTTCTGAATACACTAACCCCAGTTTCCTACCCGCCCCTCATACATTCTTCCTTCTCAGATCTTCCTCTCATTCTTTTCATTAAAAAAGACGCTCAACACAGCATCATCCCTGCTATGGTGGCCTCATTGGTCGAGGTATTAGTCTCTCGATTGCGAATCCGAAGGCCGCGGGTTCAAATCCCGGCGTGCGCAATTAAATAATATTTAATTAATTTGTGCTGTTTCAAAATTAATTCACTTGAAAATAATATATACTATATTTACGCACGTTCCAAAGTGGTAAATATTATCAGTATCGCTCTGGTGAAAGACCACCATTCGGAATTGAAACGTTGCATGAAATGGTGTTTAGCCGTGTTTGGTGACCAGATATGAATAGTCAGGTATTGCCCCACCTTTCTCTTCTTCATCTCCTTCCCCTCCCCAATACCTTTAGCCTCACAACGTTCCAAAATTGGGGATGCCATAGCCTCACTGACTCCAAACGGTTGGGAGTAGTTGGGCTCCTGCGCGATATTCATATAAAAAATCCCTACAGATGACTGAGGGAAATTATTTTACTCAGGGAGAGTTTGATAAAAAAAATCTCTTTTCCCATTTTTTTAAATGGTTCATTTTCCAAATACTCGTAGTTCGATTTTCTAATACGGAATTATTTTTTTGTCGATCGATTTCCGAAATGTATCCAAATATTTCGATATTCGAATCGATTCATTTTAAAAATGTTTCATAAACACCATAAACAGATTTATCGAATACTAAATACGAGTACGCCCATCTCTACGTTTTATTATTACGTATTTAACTTGGAGAATAAAATAATAAATATCTACATATTATTATATAGGTACGGAACTTCATTCATGGATGAATTCTATCCGGTACCCAACCAACAATTTTTCATGCCGTTTTCACAAAGGAAGTAGAGAAAATTGAACACCGCATACTTCTGTAAACGTATACAACATGTGCCTCATTCACATTCATACACATTATCTCCAAAACTCTAGTTTTCGTCTTAATGTTTTTTTATAACGTTCCTAACTTATATTTAGCACCTGATTTATAAGAGGGTGTTTAAAAAAAAGTGATGTGATACCTGGAGCCAGTAAGACTATGGCATCTCCAATTGAAGAAGATGGGGGAAGAAGAAAGTGGGGAAAACTATATAAATAGAGTCTACCACGTTCATTGCAATATCAGTGTAATATATTGTTATCGCGTGCGTGAAGTAGGAAGGGGGTGAAGCGGTTGTCGATGTGGCCCGAATCCTTGCAATCGCGAACGAACTCAACGAACGGAATCTCGGCGCCGCACGGCTGGCCGCTGGCTGCCGCAGCCTGAGCATTTGAGTAACCGGCGTGCCTACTTCATTTGCTCCTTGAGTTTTTTTAACATTAAAAAAGCCAATTTACGCGAATATTGATTACTATTAAGCCGATAAAAGGATACCCCATTGCTTTTTTTAATATTTTCCAGTCATGTAGGTATTTTACGGTTAAAGATGCAGATTGATACTCGGCGAGCGCTTGTAATCGACTGAAGCCCGTGTTATCTCTATGTTGCCAATTGGCCGCATGTTGTTGCCCATATATACCACACATGTTATTTAAAAATAGTTTTACCTATCTGTTTTGAAAATATAATGAAATATTAAAATAAGCATTTTGGTGGACTTTCAATTAAATTAAAAACGACCTATTTACGTTGGAATACAAATATAACTAACTAACTAACTAACCATCACGCCGTTTCGCCGCAGGGGTAGGCAGAGAGAACGGACCGCCAAACAACTCGATCTTGGCATACACTTCTTGCTTCATTCACATTCATACAACGCCTCATACATTCTCTTCTGTTATTCCGACTTCTGACATGGCCCGACTCGAGTATTTGGTTCACTTGATCGTGCCATG
Organism: Halesus radiatus; assembly: GCA_022606495.2. Classification (NCBI taxonomy): domain Eukaryota; kingdom Metazoa; phylum Arthropoda; class Insecta; order Trichoptera; family Limnephilidae; genus Halesus; species Halesus radiatus. The sequence goes on from JAHDVE020006717.1 coordinate 555,090, forward strand.
TTTTCCTCGGGCGTCCCCGGCTTCTTCTTCCATTCACATTCGCGTTATATATTCTCCTTACACTCCTCTCTTCGTTCATTCGATCTACATGCCCAAACCATCTAAGCGTCCCTTTCTTAATCTTGCTCACTACGCTTACATCAGCTTTGCATTCTTTTCGAATATGAACATTTTTCACTCGATCATACATGGTTTTACCACACATTCGTCTCAGGGATCTCATTTCTACAGCATTCAGTCTATTTTCATCCTTCCTCTGCCAGTTCCATGCCTCACTGCCATATGGCGTAGATAATTTAAAATATCGACACGAAAAAAAAAAGTATTTTTTTTAACTGTTCTATTTTGTTATATTTTTATTTATTGTAATCATATTAATATAGCAAAAATGAAAACTTAAAAAAATATATTTAAACCCGCAAATAATTTTCTAAGTTGCACCTAAAATTATAATTTTTTTTTCATTGCATATACTTCATAATTTAAAACAAAAATAAATAAATAAATAGATATTTACTAAACCTTTCATTAAAAAAAAATATATCATTAAGTTTGGATGGGTATTTTGGCCTCAAATCCTAAATTAAGTTATGTATGAAACAGACAGTTCCTCTTATTAATGTATCTACTCTTTTAGAAATTTATTTCAATAGATAGCTCCTTTCCTCTTGTCATGCTATGCTGTGCTAGAGCATCTGCTCTGCCGTTTGGTATCTTGAACAAGTCGTGGTGACTACTACGGCAACACGTAAGTCATAGCCTTCCAAGAGGAATAGGCTATCAAAAAAGTTACGCATTATAATATGTACATATCTAGGACGCAAATTTAAAAAGTACTTACGCGCTTCATTCTCATTCGTGCGTCGTCTCAGTCAACTTCTCATGTTATTTTGCACCCGTTGACAAACTACAAAAAGTTGGTTATCGTGATTTTATTTCTTTTTTTATACCCTTCAAATTTTTTTGTACCCATTTCCAAAGCATTCAGTCCATTTCCACAGCACTCAGTTCATTTCCACAGCATTCAGTCCATTTCCACAGCATTCAGTCCATTTCCACAGCATTCAGTCCATTTCCACAGCATTCAGTCCATTTCCACAGCATTCAGTCCATTTTCGTCCTTCCTCTGCTAGTTTCATGTCTCACTGTCATACATCAGGATTGGTATCAAAACTCCATAGTGGAATGCTAGCTTCGCTTATTTGAAGAATTTGTTTTTTTATTATTGACAACCTGAACCAATTCATTTTGACATATGCTGTTTATCGCAGCTCGAATTGCGAAACATGAAACAAGATAAATTTAACGATAATTGGTTTTATCATCGACTGTCGTAAAAACGGCTAATCTTTTAAGTAATCCATCGCTTAGTCTTCTGCTAAGTGTAATTTTTCACTTAGCATTTTGACGACCTTCGTGGAAGAGCGTGTAAGCTCCTTGGCTCGGCACCCACAAGGCGCGACCTTCTGGGTCTGAAGGCTGGTGTCATAAGTTCGCACCACTTTCGAGAGCAGTGACTCTCAATGTTGCCAATATCGCCTACCTATCTGTGGATCACGGGTTCATAACCCAGCGTAGGCAAAAAAAAAAATTCTTCAATTTTGGAATAACTTTGACAATCTCCGTGGTTGAGTGGTTACGATCCTTGGCTACGAATCCGTAAGTCGCGGGTTTAAATCCCGACGTGCGCAAGTACATTTTATTTGATTAATTGTGTTATTTAACAATTTATTCATTAAAAATAATATTTAGTATATTTGCGGCACATTCCAGAGTGGTAGATACTATCAGTATCGCCCTGGTGAAAGACCACCAATCAGAAACGAAAATTTGCTTGAAATGGCTTTAACCGTGATTGGTGACTTTTTTTACAGTAACTCTACATTATATAATGTCTGGGGATGGTGTGTGGAGGGTTTTTTAGAGGATAGGAAGGAGTGAGCCTAGGTCTTGAAAATGTCCATGTTGTAGGAGGAAGGAAACATAGAAGCCGGCAAATCATTCCACAGCCGACTCTGCATAAATCGCAAGTGCGCCCCACTGTAGAATTTGGCAGCCACCTCTGGTGGAGAGCCCCAAAATAACTGAAAAAACCCTAAGATGGATTCGTCTATCTTAACAGATTGCAATCTTTGGAGCACGGACGTCAGGTGGGAATGCTGTTCTTGTTCTATCGGTATTTTAATGGAAGATGCTCTGAGGAACTAGCGTCATTGATCCCTTCGGCACCGGTGCACAGTCGGGAAATAAGCCAAACGCACGCAAAACATTTGCACACGGTTAACATTTGTCAAATGAGAACAGGTCGCTTCTACGACTCATTCTTCTGTTCAACAG